>JAXIVJ010000140.1:164066-216566 GCA_036785665.1 Chirona hameri | reverse complement strand
TGTTTTATTTTTTAGAAATGTAGATCGTGTTGAGGGGAATCAAACACCGTTTGATTTTTGAAAATCAGACTGGTATATCTCGAGATCTCCGGGGGTCGGAATCCGCCCCCCCCCCCCCTGTTACAAATAGGGGTAGCCAGGAGCCTGTTACAAATAGGGTTAAGGGCAAAGCCGGCTTGATTCAGCACGCATTTTGTATGTTTTGTTTTTCTTGCAGTCTGGAACGAAAACATAGGTACAGCTTTTTCGATATCCCAAAAGGTCGAAAAGCTATATAAAAAATCATTAGAAATTGTGTGGTTGCAAAATAAAGTGGCCCAAATCCGGGGGAAAATTCGAAATTGGGGTACCTAGGTACGGTCTGCTCAAACTGGTTCAAATACACAAATACCTCTATATATATCACAAATACATCTAAAATTTGTAGTTTTGCCCCCTGTTGTCCCCCCCCCCCCCCCCCTTTGTATAAAAATTTCGGATTTTTTAGTTTTTAGAAATGTAGATCGTGTTGAGGGGAATCAAACACCGTTAATAGGGGTAGCCAGGAGCCTGTTACAAATAGGGTTAAGGTCAAAGCCGGCTTGATTCAGCACACATGTTTCATGTGTTTTTGTTTATTGCAGTCTGGAACGAAAACATAGGTACAGCTTTTTCGATATCCCAAAAGGTCGAAAAGCTATATAAAAAAATCATTAGAAATCGTGTGGTTGCAAAATAAAGTGGACCAAATCCGGGGGAAAATTCGAAATTGGGGTACCTAGGTACGGTCTGCTCAAACTGGTTGCCCCCCCCCCCCCCCCACACACACACACACACACACACACACACACACACACACACACACAAAACGGCCGGCTGGATCCGCCCTTGGGCCAGGGCCACCTCGGAAAACACACAAACCATTATCGATAATAACCAAGTGTCAAAGAAACCATCAATAACTGAAAGCCATTTTTCTTTCTCAAATGAACAACGTAAATTGATCAATGATTCTCATAGAACATCCATTCGGACATTCAATAAAGACCAAAACTGACATCTATTAGACCAGTCTAGGAACGAAAACGTTTTCGATACAATTTACAGGTCTACCATTAATTAATAATATTTCCAGAAAATATGTTGGACTCGGGGATGTGAAAAGGCATCGAACAGATTCGGTACCATCGGATGGGATTGAGGCAACCTGCAGGCCCACCACTACCACCATCATCTCCAAGGTGCCCAGTTTTGCGTGACTGTAAACATTGCAGATCGGATCAGTTCAGATAATCGTACCTTGTAAAGATGCACGTTTTCGAAATAAAGACATGATACTTACGTCGAATAGTTGTACCATCCAATCACCTGGCGAGCTCACGGCGAATAGTGTTGTGAAGTAATTCGATCAAGAAAATGGCCATCATCCGTAAACGTTTCTCGACAAGGCTCGGACATTATGCCTGTTTTGGCGATTGGATCTCGGTGTTTGGCCCGGTTGTAACACTGTTGGCGGTCTCACATGCAGGTGCGATGTGTATCTTTA
Organism: Chirona hameri; assembly: GCA_036785665.1. Taxonomy (NCBI): domain Eukaryota; kingdom Metazoa; phylum Arthropoda; class Thecostraca; order Balanomorpha; family Balanidae; genus Chirona; species Chirona hameri. The sequence continues at coordinate 215,041 of JAXIVJ010000140.1, read as the reverse complement.
CACCGTGGTGAACATGGCGAGCGTGATCTATACTGGTGTCATGTGGAGCTCTCATGCACCTCTCAAGATACAGCTACTTCACACAACACCTGAACTGCCGCAGAGAAAGCTTGTTCGCTTCTTTAGACCTCATTTTTCCCCAAAAATAAAATATGTTTGACATGAGAGAGATCATGTACTCATATGCAGTAACTCATTATATACTCATAAGGCTGAAACACAGCATATTTTGGGCCACTCAGTCAAATCGCGTCTCGTAGGCAATCGCGTCTCACGTCTGGACCGTCTCTCTTGAAAATCTCGTCTCGCACACGCAACGGAGAAGTTCACCTATAGAGTCATCTCTCGCATGCGAGATAAATGTTGCCGCGAGACCCGCGATTCGGGAGCGAAACCTTGCCGCGATTTCGCAGCGGAACTGGGAGATGTGAGACGAGACGCGAGCGGAAAGTGTTCCGTGTATTTCAATGGGAGAACTGCGAGACACGATTTGCGAGCGAGAGAGCTGTGTTTCAGCCTATATACAAGAACAGTATTTTTGAGGACTTATACACCACAAACTGCGCAGCATATTTTTCTACCAGCGGCCAAGTGCTAGAATATTGCCCCTGCCGGCGCTGGGTGCCGTGCGCACCTGCCTGGTTTTTGTCCGGCCCACACTGCGACGGTGGTGAACCCATCGCTCTGCGGGCCTGCCGTGCACGTCTGTCCGGCCCGTCGGCGGCTGTCGGGTCGGACGAATCACCTGTCAGATTGCCGTCAGATTCGTCACCGGTCAGGCGTGTCACACATCGATCTCTCACGCGTGACGCTTTTTGTTCGGGTCTCTACTGATGAAGGGTTATGGTGTTTGACGATATGTGGCCACGTTTTAATATAATCTGTGTGTAAGGAGCTGTACTACTCTGACATCCTCTAGGGTGTTAAAGGTGTGTTTGATGACAATCTCCAAAGCTACCTTGGTAGTGATCGTTTTTCTTGGCTTAATCATATTTATTTGTTTTATTATTTCACGTGATGCCTTAGTCCAATAGCTATTTACGCGAAAAAGGTTTTCACAGTGAATACTTAACTTATTCCTCATATTTTTCTAGGTTTGCGGTTTGGAAGAATAATCCGAAATTACAGGGTAGACGTCGTTTTTTGACATTTTTTTTAACACATCTGAAATCCAGTGTGTATTCAATGCTCCAGCTATAAATACCATTGGTTCCAGCCGATGGAACATTCCTAGCTAAAACCCTGCGTATTCAATGCTCCAGCTATAAATACCATTGGTTCCAGCCAATGGAACATTCCTAGCTGAAACCCTGTGTATCCAATGCTCCAGCTATAAATACCATTAGTTCCAGCCAATGGAACATTCCTAGCTAAAACCCTGTGTATTCAATGCTCCAGCTATAAATACCATTGGTTCCAGCCAATGGAACATTCCTAGCTAAAACCCACAAACCTCTCTATGCAGTTTCAGCAGACTGAATGGAACTGCAGCTCATATTTGCTGCATCACCGAGCGAACTTGAGCCGTAAACTGCACTGGAAGGACTTCTAGTGCCCTCCAGGTCCCAGCCGGCGGCGTCCTGTAGACTGCACACCGCTGCCACTAATACTGGTGCGCCCTCTTCACACGCGGCGCTCTGCAGCAAGGGAAAACGGGTCACACGCAGCACACTGCAGCAGACGCGCGGGCCACACGCAGCACACTGCAGCAGACGCGCGGGCCACACGCAGCACACTGCAGCAGACGCGCGGGTCACACGCAGCACACTGCAGCAGACGCGCGGGTCACACGCAGCACACTGCAGCAGACGCGCGGGTCACACGCAGCACACTGCAGCAGACGCGCGGGTCACACGCAGCACACTGCAGCAGACGCGCGGGCCACACGCAGCACACTGCAGCAGACGCGCGGGCCACACGCAGCACACTGCAGCAGACGCGCGGGTCACACGCAGTGCACACTGCAGCAGACGCGCGGGCCACACGCAGCAAACTGCAGCAGACGCGCGGGTCACACGCAGTGCACACTGCAGCAGACGCGCGGGCCACACGCAGCACACTGCAGCAGACGCGCGGGTCACACGCAGTGCACACTGCAGCAGACGCGCGGGTCACACGCAGTGCACACTGCACCAGACGCGCGGGTCACACGCAGCACACTGCAGCAGACGCGCGGGTCACACGCAGTGCACACTGCAGCAGACGCGCGGGTCACACGCAGTGCACACTGCAGCAGACGCGCGGGTCACACGCAGTGCACACTGCAGCAGACGCGCGGGTCACACGCAGTGCACACTGCAGCAGACGCGCGGGTCACACGCAGTGCACACTGCAGCAGACGCGCGGGTCACACGCAGTGCACACTGCAGCAGACGCGCGGGTCACACGCAGTGCACACTGCAGCAGACGCGCGGGTCACACGCAGCACACTGCAGAAAGCTAATACTCCACACTCACTCCCCCGTCTCTGCTGGACCTACAGCACCACTTCAGCCTCAGGGCTTCAACTTCACGCCCGCCCACCGGCTGGCGCTGCAGCCCGCAGACAGTAATTTGTGGTCAGGTGCCGCCCCTCTTATGTCATCTGTGCTGCAAATGGCAAGCATACAAGAGCGCGTATCCGTGCCAGAGTGCACGCCGACTGCATAGGCGTCGCCGTCTATGTGTCCAAAGTGTGTCCAAAGTGTGCATAGAGCTGGGAATGAGTAGCGAGCAGAGGAGTGCAGGCGAGTTCTGGATGGAAGGAGGGAGGAGGGAAGAGTTTTGATGCAGCGGCGCTGTGTTGCTCTCGGACCCTGTGGCAGCAGTGACTCAGTATGATATGGCAAACTAGTCACTGCTGCCACGGACCCTGTGGCAGCAGTGACTCAGTATGATATGACATACTAGTCACTGCTGCCACGGACCCTGTGGCAGCAGTGACTCAGTATGATATGGCATACTAGTCACTGCTGCCACGGACCCTGTGGCAGCAGTGACTCAGTATGATATGACATACTAGTCACTGCTGCCACGGACCCTGTGGCAGCAGTGACTCAGTATGATATGACATACTAGTCACTGCTGCCACGGACCCTGTGGCAGCAGTGTCTCAGTATGATATGACATACTAGTCACTGCTGCCACGGACCCTGTGGCAGCAGTGACTCAGTATGATATGACATACTAGTCACTGCTGCCACGGACCCTGTGGCAGCAGTGACTCAGTATGATATGGCATACTAGTCACTGCTGCCACGGACCCTGTGGCAGCAGTGACTCAGTATGATATGACATACTAGTCACTGCTGCCACGGACCCTGTGGCAGCAGTGACTCAGTATGATATGGCATACTAGTCACTGCTGCCACGGACCCTGTGGCAGCAGTGACTCAGTATGATATGGCATACTAGTCACTGCTGCCACGGACCCTGTGGCAGCAGTGACTCAGTATGATATGGCATACTAGTCACTGCTGCCACGGACCCTGTGGCAGCAGTGACTCAGTGACAAGTATGATAAAATACGAAATAAATTGAAACGTGACAAGAAGTCGGAGAGTTTCGAAAACATGCATGTCACATGGTCTTCTTGCGTCTTGCATTTGTGATTGTTTTCCAGTCATACAACTATATCCCGTGTACCAGGACCAGGAGGATTCGGCTCTTCTCTGAATCACGTCATGGAGATCGCCGTTTAACCCAAGTCTCATTGTTCCCGTTACCCAGCAGCCGTCCACCCTGAGACAGTCTGTCACACGCGCAGTAGCCAGTAGGTCATTGAGGTCACAGGACTCGCTGGGGCGACCGTGGCCCCGTGTGAGCGTGGCTGGTATAGGACGGGATGACCTGGGGCTGGGGCGGGAGTGGCAGTATTAGTGTAGCCTGTATATGACGGCAACGGGATGGGTGTGGCTGGTATAGGACGGGATGACCTAGGGCTGGGGCGGGAGTGGCAGTATTAGTGTGGCTGGTATAGGACGGGATGACCTGGGGCGGGAGTGGCAGTATTAGTGTGGCTGGTATAGGACGGGATGACCTGGGGCTGGGACGACAGTGGCAGTATTTGTGTGGCCGGTATAGGACGGGATGACCTAGGGCTGGGGCGGGAGTGGCAGTATTAGTGTGGCTGGTATAGGACGGGATGACCTGGGGCTGGGGCGGGAGTGGCAGTATTAGTGTGGCTGGTATAGGACGGGATGACCTGGGGCTGGGGCGGGAGTGGCAGTATTAGTGTGGCCGGTATAGGACGGGATGACCTGGGGCTGGGGCGGGAGTGGCAGTATTAGTGTGGCTGGTATAGGACGGGATGACCTGGGGCTGGGGCGGGAGTGGCAGTATTAGTGTGGCTGGTATAGGACGGGATGACCTAGGGCTGGGGCGGGAGTGGCAGTATTAGTGTGGCCGGTATAGGACGGGATGACCTGGGGCTGGGGCGGGAGTGGCAGTATTAGTGTGGCTGGTATAGGACGGGATGACCTGGGGCTGGGGCGGGAGTGGCAGTATTAGTGTGGCTGGTATAGGACGGGATGACCTAGGGCTGGGGCGGGAGTGGCAGTATTAGTGTGGCCGGTATAGGACGGGATGACCTGGGGCTGGGGCGGGAGTGGCAGTATTAGTGTGGCCGGTATAGGACGGGATGACCTGGGGCTGGGGCGGGAGTGGCAGTATTAGTGTGGCCGGTATAGGACGGGATGACCTGGGGCTGGGACGACAGTGGCAGTATTAGTGTGGCTGGTATAGGACGGGATGACCTGGGGCTGGGGCGGGAGTGGCAGTAGCCCTATGTTAGTGTAGGTAGCTTTCACAGGGCGCGGAGGGCGCGGCATGGCTGTCATATGACGCGTGACTGGGAGCCCTGGCTTAGGGTGGCTCGAGCACGATACAGTTTTGTGGCGATATTTAAATACCACATACTGAAACGCAATAACGCAATACTGAAATGCTTAATCATGTATTTATTGCTCACCGTTGCAAATTGGATAACACTAGGCGCCCATATCGCCTCTTTAGATGTGACTCATTAACAAGGTGTATATTTGGTCCCTAACACGAGGCTTAGTTCTGCCCATATCGCCTCTTTAGATGTGCCTCATTAACAAGGTGTATATTTGGTCCCTAACACGAGGCTTAGTTCTGCCCATATCGCCTCTTTAGATGTGCCTCATTAACAAGGTGTATATTTGGTCCCTAACACGAGGCTTAGTTCTGCCCATATCGCCTCTTTAGATGTGACTCATTAACAAGGTGTATATTTGGTCCCTAACACGAGGCTTAGTTCTGCCCATATCGCCTCTTTAGATGTGACTCATTAACAAGGTGTATATTTGGTCCCTAACACGAGGCTTAGTTCTGCCCATATCGCCTCTTTAGATGTGCCTCATTAACAAGGTGTATATTTGGTCCCTAACACGAGGCTTAGTTCTGCCCATATCGCCTCTTTAGATGTGCCTCATTAACAAGGTGTATATTTGGTCCCTAACACGAGGCTTAGTTCTGCCCATATCGCCTCTTTAGATGTGACTCATTAACAAGGTGTATATTTGGTCCCTAACACGAGGCTTAGTTCTGCCCATATCGCCTCTTTAGATGTGACTCATTAACAAGGTGTATATTTGGTCCCTAACACGAGGCTTAGTTCTGCCCATATCGCCTCTTTAGATGTGACTCATTAACAAGGTGTATATTTGGTCCCTAACACGAGGCTTAGTTCTGCCCATATCGCCTCTTTAGATGTGACTCATTAACAAGGTGTATATTTGGTCCCGAAACTAACGCTCGTCATTCGTCTGAAAAATTAGCTTTAATTGATCGTGATATTGGTACAAGTTCAGCGGAACAGCACCATCTATTACACAAGTAGCAATCATGTATGGATATTAGCGATTTTTGTAAGCTTCATGCTTTGTGTGTGGTTGAACGAAAGCCGAACTATTTTTGAATTCCGAGCAGCATGTGGAACAATGGCGTAAATAAACGAATTATCAGTAATATTCATCCAGCAAAATACCTTGTCAGAAGCCCAATTAATTTGTGTTAGTAATACTGGCGCGGATCTGACAAAGTAGTAAACGAGCGGAATATGACGACTTTGAATTATTCATATCTTACATGGATCTGACACAGCGTTACACAGCGTGACATGGATCTGACACAGCGTTACACAGCGTGACATGGATCTGACACAGCGTTACACAGCGTGACATGGATCTGACACAGCGTTACACAGCGTGACATGGATCTGACACAGCGTTACACAGCGTGACATGGATCTGACACAGCGTTACACAGCGTGACATGGATCTGACACAGCGTTACACAGCGTGACATGGATCTGACACAGCGTTACACAGCGTGACATGGATCTGACACAGCGTTACACAGCGTGACATGGATCTGACACAGCGTTACACAGCGTGACATGGATCTGACACAGCGTTACACAGCGTGACATGGATCTGACACAGCGTTACACAGCGTGACATGGATCTGACACAGCGTTACACAGCGTGACATGGATCTGACACAGCGTTACACAGCGTGACATGGATCTGACACAGCGTTACACAGCGTGACATGGATCTGACACAGCGTTAGGTGAGCGGAATTGGAATCTGTTACGGTTTCGTCGGCCATCATCGCCGCGTGGCGCTGGCTGATGCTGCCCATCTGATCTGGTGGTGGTGGGCGGTGACGAAGGTCAGCCAAGGTGAGAGGTCGGCCCGCGCCCCGCGGACTCCGCCCCTCTTCCCGGGGACACCCAGAGCGGGACGCGGACACAGCTCCATGCTGCTGATCCCCCGCCGGCGGTGGTTTGAACTTCCTGGCGTTGACGATTGACGTTGGAGACACGTGACAGGAATTGGACAGTGTTTTGCCTTAGATGACGAGACGTGTGCATTTTTGTAATGCATTTCTGGCACGAAAATGGTCTATAAACATACAAACTTGTACAAACCTACACTGTACAAACCTGTCATTGCAATCTCAGATGTCTTATGTGACGCAACCTTCACCTGTACTTACCTCATATTTATTTCACATAATGGCCCTAACATGAAATCAACTACTGTGAACGGCAGGCCTCTTGAGACCCTAATTTTCGGCGACAGCTTTTTAAGGCACCAACTGGCATGCAGTAATGTATTGCAACTGACCTTTTAGACCATGCGGCAACTTTTATTATAAAGGTTGGCTAATGTCAAACAAAAATTTGCGACACTTTCCATTCACTCGTAATATTAATACTCACGCAGGAAATGAATGTAGCCTGTGGGTAGAGGCTATCGTGAAAGGGTGGAGCTATGCTCTGACGTCAGAGCTTAACTCCGCCCTGGCTGACCTTGAACCGGCGCTGTCCGACCCGTGACCGGTCAGTTGCGAGTGGTGGGTGGAGTCGAGGGCGGGGCTACAGAACGACCGGCCGTTAGCCTCTATCCGAGCTCGAATTATCTTTAACATTACGAGTGATTGGAAAGTGTCCTAAACTTTGCGTTAGGCAATAACTAATCTTCATAATACAAATTGCTGCAGGGTCTAAAACGTCCATTGCGAGAAATTCGTTCCTACCACTTGGTGCCTTCAAAAGTTATCGCCGAAAATTAGGTCCCAAACGGTCTGCCGTTCACAGTAGTCAAAATAGCCAGGTGTATGAAGTTATCCGTGCAAACAGCCAAAACACATCTACCTCACGATACTTTAAGATTTCTTACTGACAGTGACATAGCGACCCCTTGCTGTTCGGTCCGCTGTGTTGTCCATGGCGTCCAGCGTGTATAGCTCAGCCACCACCTCGGCCCGGTTCCGGACCGCACGACAGAGTGCGTCCGCCCGCCGCGCCGGGCCGGCCCGGCCAGAGCCACCGGCGCTGCGACGCGGCCTCTTTGATCTGCCCGCCCGCTTCCGGTACACTGGAGAAAGGCCTGCAGCCACCCGCGAAGGCGTTACTCGGCCCGGCCGGCAGGCTGTGTGTGCGTGTTTGTTTTAAAGGTGTGCAAACATTAACCGGACGTTCCGCGTTCGGCCAGCCTGGCTCGAGGCAGAACCCGCATTTGGCCCGTTGATTTTCACTGGTTATACGGTTTTGAAATGTATTTTGACCGGTAAGTTTCCTAGTCTGTGACGTGTTTTAGCTGCAGCAGTTGAACTGAACGGTGTGGTTCCTTCCTTGTGTTTCATTGGGAGCCAATGAGTTGAAGGGTGTGTTTCCTTGTTTGTGTTTCAGCTGGAACAGTTGAACTCGATCGGAGGTTTATTGCGTCCCTGGTCGCCAACTGCTTCTTCAGCACCTTCCCGAAACGTTCATCTACCTCTCATCCGACGCTCCTCGATGTAAACTTCTCACCATTCTTCTATCATTTGAACAGGTCAGTGTTCGAAGAGTACTTGCATACGTTTAAAAATTTCAGTTCGCTTTTCGATGTGCATTTAGGTACAATTTAACAGCAAATATTTACATGAATTATTCTTTTAAAAAAATGGAAATACCTTATTTAAATGTTGTAAAATCAGACCTGCCTATTGCACGTATCCCTGTATACATAACACAAATAAGCGATCCCGTGGTTACATGTTGGACAAAATTATGCCGTGGCTGGCTTACATAATCAATCAGACATGATTTGACCCCGAGGAATATTACTAGTTTTGCGTTCGAGTTTATTTTTATCTTCAGTGCACATGACATCGGCGTTGGCTCCCAAATTATGCAGATTGCATCATTATCCCCAATCGCCGAAAATCCGACTATAATATGTGGCCTTCCTAATTGACAATTAGTGTAGGACATGGCTACCGCATCGATTATCAATGCTTCACCCGCTAACAATGTGTGCATCGTCTGTCTCAGAACTTATCCAGCTCCAAAATCAGTTTGGGGGAATATATTTATGATCCCGTCCGCATGTCTAACTTGGTAACTGTCTATCACGCTAACTGTGTGGTCCATAGTGTGTTCAGCTCTATGATTTGTCCGCATTCTTGCTATAGCCTATATGATCTGATTGCGGAACGACCGTCGATTGAGTCCGAAAGGGATCAGTCTAAGTCGATCCAATGTAAACTAACCTTAGCAGGCCCCTGGTCCAATATTTACTAGTATATCCATGACATTGCGCTTGCATTGTCGTGTATTAATTTGTAATTTTGCAAATGTAGTATAGGAACCTTTATAAGGAATACATGCAGATCTCTTAGGTAACAAATAGAATGAATTGGGAATTACGAAAATAGGGAACCACAAAATAGGACCACAAAATAGGACTACAAAATAGGACCACAACTGTGTTACATCGGTACCTGCGCCGCGAAATCCTCCTGTATGTTGGCATAGGCCAATCAAGCCCGTTATAGATAGAGTCGAAATACTATCATCAGTATTTTTGTGTCTTTTTAATGCACACACATCTTTGTACGCAAGCGATTTGCCACCTCTGCTCCATTGCCGTTCGTCTCAGTGATAAGTCATGCGTTCACCCCGCGTCTGGACGCAGGCCACGGCTGATGTTCACCCCGCGTCTGGACGCAGACCACGGCTGATGTTCACCCCGCGTCTGGACGCAGGCCACGGCTGATGTTCACCCCGCGTCTGGACGCAGGCCACGGCTGATGTTCACCCCGCGTCTGGACGCAGACCACGGCTGATGTTCACCCCGCGTCTGGACGCAGGCCACGGCTGATGTTCACCCCGCGTCTGGACGCAGGCCACGGCTGATGTTCACCCCGCGTCTGGACGCAGGCCACGGCTGATGTTCACCCCGCGTCTGGACGCAGGCCACGGCTGATGTTCACCCCGCGTCTGGACGCAGGCCACGGCTGATGTTCACCCCGCGTCTGGACGCAGACCACGGCTGATGTTCACCCCGCGTCTGGACGCAGGCCACGGCTGATGTTCACCCCGCGTCTGGACGCAGGCCACGGCTGATATGCGACACTTGGTTATATATATGGCGGCCGCGGCGGTCGGTAACGAGCCATCACCGGCACCAGCGAGACGCTGCCTGCGCTGTGGAAGGCCACGTGGCTCTCTAATCAAGTCCAGGCGCGCCTCTCTCAAATCAGTTACTGTCAGATTCGGGAGTCGTCTTTATCTGGAATCAGAGCACGCGATCATACCGTGATCGGAGCCGGTTCGATGTCGAACTCTGTCAGATAACGTCACACAACATATGTTGTATCCGCTTCTCCAGTTGCCTTACATCCTCTCCAATCCTCTCCAATCCGTCCCCATCGTCTCGGCATCAGCGCCAGCAGTCCTGCTCGCCTCCGAGACTCACCGTTAGCGGGGCCTCGTCCCCGGCCGTGCCCGTTTCCATTGTGGCGGCAGGTGCCACACCTAATAAAGCGTCTCAGCGTTATTGATGACGGCTCCGCCAGTCCCTCCGCCGTCCGTTATTGATGGGTGGCCCGGTAGCAGGGATACCGGCGCACTGTGGGGCATTTCGCCCTGCAGCCTGCCGGGATACACAAAATGAAGGTTCCCATTTTCCCTTCAAACTGCACTGCCCGGAACCGAAATTCTCTGATTTTTCGAATTTGGCATTGGTTTTCCCCGTTAACCTTTGCTAGCATATGCAAAACGCGACCGAAACTGAAGTTTATGGACGGAAGCACCAGATCACCCGTTTCAGGCGAAATACATGCACACCATTTGACTGGTTGTACGTTGATTTTCCTTGACTAATTTTAACAAAACCGTTTTTTTCACTTTTCATTGTATTTAATTTCATTGGAAATCTTAACGAACCAAGCAAAATCCCCTGAGTCTTGCATACATTGAGCTCTGCTTTAAAATGAGGATCAACCCTAACATGTAAATGTAAGTTTATATAAAGTTTGACAGCGAGTGACGTTTCGAGACACATACCAGCGTAGTCACCAGAATGTGTTGGTGTTGTCCCAACCCGGAAACCGCGCCCCTACTCGCCCCTTTTATTGCTACAGCCAATTTGCTGGAAATTTACAATTTACAATTTCGAAAATTGCAAAGGAAAAAAATTGTAAATTTGAGAGGGCCGTCTTTTGATGACAATGGCAATGTCTTCTAATGTTTTTATAGGCCTCATATGTTAATTACGGCACGTCAGGCCCATACAAATCGACGAACAAAGCAAAACGCTAAGCAACATCAAATAGCTCCTCAGTGACCTGACATGACCTTGGCCGGTGACCTGATGATTCTCATGACTGGCTATCAACAGCCGAATCTGACCAGCATGACCATCCTGAGTCCAAACTGACGCAAATAAAACGGCTGCAGCGCAAACACACCTTACGGCGCTCAGACTACCGTGCAGACCTTGCATTAGGACGTCATTACTCTGTGACCTGACCTGACCTTAAACTGTTTTTGCTGTAAAAATGTGCGCAAAATGTGCGCAAAATGTGCGCAAAATGTGCGCCGCAGCTGGTTCAGCTGGTATGGCTCAGCTGGTTGCTCTGCGGTTGACGGCGTGGCCGTCATGAATTAATTCCGGCTAATCGGCAAATGGCCCCCACTGTGCGGCGCCAGGCCAGGCCAGGCAGCTGCCATCCAATATCTATATCGTGGCCCCGATCACGTCTCGGCAACAATCTAACATAGCGGGCTGACTGACCGCCCCGCCGTCCCCACTGGGTCCCTATGTGTCCAGCTCTGTCCTGTCGGGGTCCCTATGTGTCCAGCTCTGTCCTGTCGGGGTCCTATGTGGCCAGCTCTGTCCTGTCGGGGTCCTATGTGGCCAGCTCTGTCCTGTCGGGGTCCTATGTGGCCAGCTCTGTCCTGTCGGGGTCCTATGTGGCCATCTCTGTCCTGTCGGGGTCCTATGTGGCCATCTCTGTCCTGTCGGGGTCCTATGTGGCCAGCTTTGTCCTGCCGAGGCCCTATGTGGCCAGCTCTGTCCTGTCGGGGCCCTATGTGGCCAGTTCTGTCCTGTCGGGGTCCTATGTCACCAGCTCTGTCCTGCCGGGGTCCTATGTGGCCATCTCTGTCCTGCCGAGGTCCTATGTCACCAGATCTGCCCTGTCGGGGTCCTATGTGGCCAGCTCTGTCCTGTCGGGGTCCTATGTGGCCATCTCTGTCCTGTCGGGGTCATATGTGGCCATCTCTGTCCTGCCGAGGTCCTATGTCACCAGATCTGCCCTGTCGGGGTCCCTATGTGGCCAGCTCTGTCCTGCCGAGGCCCTATGTGGCCAGCTTTGTCCTGCCGAGGCCCTATGTGGCCAGCTCTGTCCTGTCGGGGCCCTATGTGGCCAGCTCTGTCCTGTCGGGGTCCTATGTGGCCATCTCTGTCCTGTCGGGGTCCCTATGTGGCCATCTCTGTCCTGTCGGGGTCCTATGTGGCCATCTCTGTCCTGTCGGGGTCCCTATGTGTCCAGCTCTGTTGTCCTGTCGGGGTCCTATGTGGCCAGCTCTGTCCTGCCGAGGTCCTATGTCACCAGATCTGCCCTGTCGGGGTCCTATGTGGCCAGCTCTGTCCTGTCGGGGTCCTATGTGGCCATCTCTGTCCTGTCGGGGTCCCTATGTGTCCAGCTCTGTCCTGTCGGGGTCCTATGTGGCCAGCTCTGTCCTGCCGAGGCCCTATGTGGCCAGCTCTGTCCTGTCGGGGCCCTATGTGGCCAGCTCTGTCCTGTCGGGGCCCTATGTGGCCAGCTCTGTCCTGCCGAGGCCCGTGGCCAGCTCTGTCCTGTCGGGGTCCCTATGTGGCCAGCTCTGTCCTGCCGAGGCCCTATGTGGCCAGCTTTGTCCTGCCGAGGCCCTATGTGGCCAGCTCTGTCCTGTCGGGGTCCTATGTGGCCAGCTCTGTCCTGCCGAGGCCCTATGTGTCCAGCTCTGTCCTGTCGGGGTCCCTATGTGGCCAGCTCTGTCCTGTCGGGGCCCTATGTGGCCAGCTCTGTCCTGTCGGGGTCCTATGTGGCCATCTCTGTCCTGTCGGGGTCCCTGTGTGGCCATCTCTGTCCTGTCGGGGTCCTATGTGGCCAGCTCTGTCCTGTCGGGGTCCCTATGTGGCCAGCTCTGTCCTGTCGGGGTCCTATGTGGCCATCTCTGTCCTGTCGGGGTCCCTATGTGGCCAGCTCTGTCCTGTCGGGGTCCTATGTGGCCAGCTCTGTCCTGCCGAGGCCCTATGTGGCCAGCTCTGTCCTGTCGGGGTCCTATGTGTCCAGCTCTGTCCTGTCGGGGCCCTATGTGGCCAGCTCTGTCCTGTCGGGGTCCCTATGTGGCCAGCTCTGTCCTGCCGAGGCCCTATGTGTCCAGCTCTGTCCTGCCGAGGCCCTATGTGGCCAGCTCTGTCCTGTCGGGGCCCTATGTGGCCAGCTCTGTCCTGCCGAGGCCCTATGTGTCCAGCTCTGTCCTGCCGAGGCCCTATGTGGCCAGCTCTGTCCTGTCGGGGCCCTATGTGGCCATCTCTGTCCTGCCGAGGCCCTATGTGTCCAGCTCTGTCCTGCCGAGGCCCTATGTGGCCAGCTCTGTCCTGTCGGGGCCCTATGTGGCCATCTCTGTCCTGTCGGGGTCCTATGTGGCCATCTCTGTCCTGTCCGGGCCCTATGTGGCCAGCTCTGTCCTGTCGGGGTCCTATGTGGCCAGCTTTGTCCTGCCGAGGCCCTATGTGGCCAGCTCTGTCCTGTCGGGGCCCTATGTGGCCAGCTCTGTCCTGTCGGGGTCCTATGTGGCCATCTCTGTCCTGTCGGGGTCCCTATGTGGCCATCTCTGTCCTGTCGGGGTCATATGTGGCCATCTCTGTCCTGTCGGGGTCCCTATGTGGCCAGCTCTGCCCTGTCGGGGTCCCTATGTGGCCAGCTCTGTCCTGCCGAGGCCCTATGTGGCCAGCTCTGTCCTGTCGGGGTCCCTATGTTGCCAGCTCTGTCCTGTCGGGGTCCCTATGTGGCCATCTCTGTCATGTCGGGGTCATATGTGGCCATCTCTGTCCTGTCGGGGTCCTATGTGTCCAGCTCTGTCCTGTCGGGGTCCTATGTGTCCAGCTATGTCCTGCCGAGGCCCTATGTGGCCAGCTTTGTCCTGCCGAGGCCCTATGTGGCCAGCTCTGTCCTGTCGGGGCCCTATGTGGCCAGCTCTGTCCTGTCGGGGTCCTATGTGGCCAGCTCTGTCCTGTCGGGGTCCTATGTGGCCAGCTCTATCCTGTCGGGGTCCCTATGTGTCCAGCTCTGTCCTGTCGGGGTCCCTATGTGGCCAGCTCTGTCCTGCCGAGGCCCTATGTGGCCAGCTTTGTCCTGCCGAGGCCCTATGTGGCCAGCTCTGTCCTGTCGGGGTCCCTATGTGGCCAGCTCTGTCCTGCCGAGGCCCTATGTGGCCAGCTTTGTCCTGCCGAGGCCCTATGTGGCCATCTCTGTCCTGTCGGGGTCCCTATGTCACCAGTTCTGTCCTGTCGGGGTCCCTATGTGGCCAGTTCTGTCCTGTCGGGGTCCCTATGTCACCAGCTCTGTCCTGCTCGGTCCTACGGGTCTTTCCATGTCACCAGCTCTATCCTCCTGGGCCCTACATGGCCAGCCCTATCCTGCCGGGGCCTACCGGGTCTCTACCTATGTAGCCAGCTCTGTCCTGCTCTGTCCTGTCTGGTCTGTCTGTCGGAGAGTCTGACGAATTATACGCACCTATATTTTGTGTATGATACCGGCGGCGGGGGTAAGATGCGTTTGACTTTGGGACTCGACGGAGACGCGTCTGGGCCAGACTTGTATACGATTAAATTTGTTCGAACGATTCAATCACGACTCAAAATCAACATTAGTCGATTAAAATACGACTCAATCAGACCTTCATGTTTTTGCATTCGATTCAATCAAATACTTTGAGCCAGAGCTTTTGACTCAATCGATTCAAAATGACCTTGAGCCATATCAGTCCCGACTCAATCATTTTGAATCATATAACGAATCAATCACAACTCAAACTATGACTACATTTGCAACTTAGAACTGAGAAGTGATTTGATAGTGTATTTCTGTATTTATATGTTGAAATTGTTGATGAATATTCAACCTACATGGTTGAAAACTTGAAGTTTTGAAGGTTTCTTTTTAGCTTAAAATGTTTGTTGATTGAGTCGCGAACCCGACTCAGTCAGCTATCTAAATATGTGTTGTCGACTCAATCATGGCTTCTACCTGAGCTCTTCGATTCAATCACGACTCAAAGCCAAGTCCTTAAAAATGTTAGCGACTCAATCAGTTTGAGTCGCAAAAACTGCTCGATTCATGAGTCGCGACTCAATCAGAGTTGAATCGTATACAAGTCAGGTCTGAGCTCATCATGAACCAGCCACGCGCTACCTGTCGCGGATTGAGCTACAGAAGACAGAGCACGAGGGCCATAGTTGATTCTGCGTTTGCATATCACCGGTCTGCTGATTTGATTCCGCCGCCTTTGTGTATTTTTAGAAACAGCGAAGCGCTACGCTCAGCTAGGCCGGTGCAATTACGGCTCGTGCGGTGTTAGTTTATAATGGAACCCGTTTGAATGGAGGGAGCTTATTGGTGATGATGCGTGGACGACCACACGGATGTCGGACATTGCTGCAGTTGCTGAACAGGACAGTGGCACACACTGCTGCGGCAACATCGCAGCCAGAATACTCCGACACTTATCTAACAGCACGGTACTCTTGATTCGAGCGGCATGACGCATGTTAATAACTTCTGTATTGATACGCCCACTGGCGAATCCAGGGGGCATCAGGGGCAAATGCCTCCCCCCCCCGCGCGTTCCCAACTTATCGTAAAATCGTACAAATTGTCTTTGCAGCAGTCAAAATCCAGCTATATACAGTCAAAAACCAGAAAATTTCGCGCCGCTTCGGGCATGACAACTTTCGCAATTGCTAATACAAATTTGGAAAATGGGAAAATGAATTATAGTGTCTGGCAAAGGCTCTCCTTGGCCGTAATTTCTGACACTGGCCGATCCAGGGGGCATCAGGTGCAAATGCCCCCCCCCCCCCCCCACACACACACACACGGGAATATGGAAGGGGCATTCAAAACAAGTATGCCCCCCGCGCGTTCCCTGCACTGAACGTGAAAAACAATAATCTTAGGAGAAAACTTCATGAAAACGGAAGTTTTTTCTCTCGAGTGATTGAATTTGAAGTTTGTATGTATCTCTTTCTTTCAATGATAGACAAAACAGCGCACCTGATGCAATTCAAACAGCCACTGTCACACCATTCAAGTGACACTAAAACCTGTGCCCCGCTGGGGGGGGGGGGCTGGGGGGGGGGGGCAGAATCTGCCCCCTCCCTCCCGGATTTTCTCAATAACTTGAAAACTGTGATAGATATCAAGGTCAATCTTTCAGTACCTTATGCTGCATCAATTTTACGTCTCTTCACCAAATTTCAAGGAAATTGATGTAGTATTGTGAGCGATAATAACGTTTTAATGACGTCATGTCATGCCATTTTTGGTGGAAAAACGATAAATGTTTGAACAATCGTAGAAAATAGAGTTTTTAAGTGAATTGCAAAACAAAAACGTCAAAAGAAATTAAATGACATTCTCTTTGAAATGGCTATCTCGGATTTTCAAAATTGTGTTTTTGACCCCAATTTTTTTTTTTTTAAATCCACAAAATCAATTTGTGTGAATTTGAAAAGATGAATTTCGTAAGTTCAAATACCAAAATGATGTGACCGGCCCAAATCCGCGGAGACAAACAAAAATGGGAGTACCTTTTTGCCACAAAAAGATCCCCCCACGGAGAGAGGCTGGACCGCCAGTGGATACGCCTAAAGGTGAACCGGATGACTCTATTTTCTCGTGGTTCATTTAGCGCGGTCATCACGGTCATGGTCACTTATCTATCGGCCATTTATTCATTTCAACATATCACTTCATCGCGGAGTTCACGGAGTCTAGGGAGACATGCTCATCCACTAAGCTTCGCTGGATCACCCTCGAACCCTCTTGGCACCCTCGAAAATGGCAGCTCTGGCGGCTCCAGGCTGCAGCAGGAGAAATTTCACCGTCCGATGCCGATCAAGGCCATAGAGGATGCCGATCACTGCACCATGCCTTGACAGCACGCGTCTCACAGCGGCACCCCGGTGGCTGCAAGCCGCAATAAAAACTGCTGCGCCGTGGCTCGTCTTTTGTGCGCCGCGATCAGCAGCCGCCAGTTACGATTGCCGGGATCGAGTAAAAGTAAACAGGGTGCCTCCAACAGAAGCTGGTATGCATATCAATGAAGCGATAGCAGAAACGCTGGAGCGTCTGTTAACTTGATGCGACGCATCGATCGAAGATCTACGAAATGCAGGCGTAGAAAGTGTACATGTTTATCACGCATCATTACCCTTGCCAAGTTTGCTACAATCTTAAAGGAAATAGTTCACCTTCAACATGGGATTTTGAACTGAAATAGCAGTTTGGTAGCCCGTGTTGAGAAATCCTTATCTGCAACTTTTCTTGGCTGAAAAGACTCTCCAGCCGAAGATATTTGACTTTTTGGCGAAGGAATGTGGCGCATATATGATATACCGTACCGTCTGAGAGTGCCAGCACTGCATGGAGCATGCGCAGACCAATAACGCACACCATAACATTAATAATTTACGACCTTCTGTCCTGAATTGGCGCGATGTAGGACCATTTTTTTTTTTAAAGAAACTGTATTAAAAAATATAATAAAATCGTGTTCTGAAAATTTTCCGAAGGTGTCCTTTAAGAGATCTCCGATGAATATTTGTAACCTGAAAATGTTAGCTGCTATTTATTCAGAAAGTAATACAAAATCATTATAATTTCAGCGTTGTTTGTGTATTTTGTTGGTGCAATATGTAAGTCATACCAGCATATCCAGCAATAAGAACAATCGAATAAAAAATCATTATAATTTCAGCGTTGTTTGTGTATTTTGTTGGTGCAGTATGTAAGTCATACCAGCATATCCAGCAATAAGAACAATCAAATCAATCGCAACTCATAGAAGGTCGAAATTATATCCAACAAAATATTTCCAGTTATGCTGTTTTTCGCTTAAATTTTGCAGTACACGTTTCATTTTACTAGCACTTTAAGCGTGAAGAAGCGCCGTTTGAGCCAGTGTATGTAGACATTGGACGTGTCTGTTGCGTTGCTTGCGAGCAGGGATGTAGGAACGTCACGAAAAGTGTGTGTGGGGGGGGGGGGCAGTGTAGCTTTGATCTCGTCTTGAGAGAACCCCAACCCCCCTATGGAAGGTTTCCTTGCAGAGCTGGGCTCTTCTTGTCTTGGCGAACCTATTGCCACAGCAGAGCAAAAAAATCACCAAGCACCATCAAATGTTTTATCAAAAAGGCCGAAAAGTGAGAGGGGCGTGTCCACCCCCACCCCCGGTTCCTACGTCTATGATTGCGAGGATGTATTCAATTTTATACGGAGTGCGCAAAGCGTGCCATACTGTGTTGTCTCTGTCGCGCCATTGGATGGTGCTGATTATAAATGATTGACACAGTACATCTTCGCTCATTACATAAGCAAACAGCAAGCTTACTTTATCCGTTAGCGCAAGCTTTAAAGGCTTCTCTCACACTCGGCACTTAGCGGAGGTGAGAGAGTGAAATACATTGATTGATGTTGAGCCAACGAAGGTGTTAATTGTTGACGTGACGCACGGGAATTTCAGTCCCAACTTAACCTTCATTGAACCTTCGCTCGGTAAAGGAACTTTCATTGAACCTCAACTCGGTAAAGGAACCTTCATTGAACCTTCACTCGGTAAAGGAACCTTCATTGAACCTTCGCTCGGTAAAGGAACCTTCATTGAACCTCAACTCGGTAAAGGAACCTTCATTGAACCTTCACTCGGTAAAGGAACCTTCATTGAACCTTCGCTCGGTAAAGGAACTTTCATTGAACCTTCGCTCGGTAAATGAACCTTCATTGAACCTTCACTCGGTAAAGGAACCTTCATTGAACCTTCACTCGGTAAAGGAACCTTCATTGAACCTTCACTCGGTAAAGGAACCTTCATTGAACCTTCACTCGGTAAATGAACCTTCATTGAACCTTCACTCGGTAAATGAACCTTCATTAAACCTTCACTCGGTAAAGGAACCTTCATTGAACCTTCACTCGGTAAATGAACCTTCATTGAACCTTCACTCGGTAAATGAACCTTCATTGAACCTTCACTCGGTAAAGGAACCTTCATTGAACCTTCACTCGGCAAAGGAACCTTCATTGAACCTTCACTCGGTAAAGGAACCTTCATTGAACCTTCACTCGGTAAAGAAACCTTCATTGAACCTTCACTCGGTAAATGAACCTTCATTGAACCTTCGCTCGGTGAAGGAACCTTCATTGAACCTTCGCTCGGTAAAGTGTTTCGTCGTTGGCAAGGGCGGATCCAGAATGGGTGTTTTGGGTCAGTTGGGGGGGGGGGGGCAAATCCCAAAAAGTTTCACACAATTCTGAAAACACATCGGATTTCGCTTGATTGTGCATCGATAACTGATTTAAAACAAACTTTCCTTAGTAAAAGTTGCTTAAATTTTATATTATCTCAGGAAATGTGTCAAATTTGCCCCGATTTCAGGTGGTTTGGAGGGGCATGGCCCCGTACCCCCCCTCCCCCCTCTCTGGATCCGCCCATGGTCGTTGGCATGTTGCAGCATTGCGAGCGCAACATTATTAAATGTAGGTATATTGTTCAAACCCATTAAATCAGAGTGGAAGTGCATGATACGCAATGGTTCGCTCGCCACAAGCCCATTTCATTTGGCACCATCATTTGGCCCATTTCATTTGTATATTCTGTTCACCTGAAGGCATTTCATCAATCAAGACTCATGTTTTGTTTGACAGTACAGAGGAAAACAAACCGACTCATGGGGTTCTCTGTATCCCAACTCTGCGTCGAGCCGGTGTCACAGTGGTGTTTCTCAAAGACAACTGTCACGATAGCCTCTGATACTTCGTCATGTCGAGGGTTTTTGGTTTGGTTTCTCGATGATTGATGAGGGAACATGAGCTGGCGTTCCACTTTCGACAGAGCATACTAAGGCTTTGCAGGTTTGAATTGCTGAAATGACGTGCTCCTCGAAGCTACTCCTTCCTGAAGTCCTGTGTCGTTGCCCATTTTGTAACGCAATATGTTCAGATAGGGCCGCTTGCGCATCTGCTAAATTCTGTGAGTGTAAGGAATGATTTACATGGTAGCAATGATCTCGTGATGCGGTTTAAGTTTCTGAGTAGCTCTGCGATGATGTTACTTCGGGGCCATTTTAATGCTAATTTAACCTATCACGTACAATATAATTATGTAATTTGTTTGCGTCGTTGCTAACATATATTCAATTGGTGTTAAATGGCATTATGTATCATGTATTAAACCATAACATCTATGCAACATATAATGTAATTTCTTCTGCATGGGCATTTACATGCTAAGGATATGTGTTTAATGATAAGCATTTATACCACGTAAGACAATGCTGTGATGTAATATTTTAACATTGTGCGTGAAATTTAGCCGCATTTGTTTGTGTATTTGTTTAGTTAGCTCATAATCACCCACGGCCAATTCCCAGTAATGGAACAAGTCAAGTCAAGTCATGGATTAAAAACAATAAATATGTACATACATACATACAGCACAGGGCACACACAAAGATGATACAGGTAAACGTATTAACCAACGAGGCTCAAATCCAGAGTGCTGCACCTTGTGTGCATGCAGGCAAGCACATTTGTACGCCATTAACTCGTCAGCTAAGATTTGAGCTGAGGGTGCTACCGTAGTCTAAGACGCCACGTCGGAAAGGAGCAGAGGACTGGAAGAAGTCAGAGGATGGGCTCTGCTGTAGGAAAGGTTTACAGTTTGGCGGAATGCCAACTAGGATACTGTCCTTGATAGTGTTGACCCTGCCGAACGGTTCATGGAACAGGCCAGTGTGTCGCGACCATCTACGCGGGACGTTCACACATTAAAACACACTTTAGACTAAATAGCTACAACTTTCCAAGCACGCGATGCTGTATGTTTATAATATCAAGTGGTATACGGATCTTTGTTTCAGTGCATGGCAGCGAGTGAAGTTTGAAGCGATCCTGCTCTATTTCGAGGCCTTGTCGGAGGCAGAACCAACCGGTCTCGTCACCTACACCAGGAAGGTAATGTTTGACGTGAAGCATTTCGAATACAAGTTCATTAACTACGCTATCACTATCACGTTTTCAAAAACACCTCAATGAACTTGAGGATTTCTTCATAGTTATACCTGCGATTTAAGGTTGTTGTTGTTGTTGTTGTTGAATACATTTTATTCAGCATTATAATTTGGTTTGGCGGATTGGTAAATGGTATAAAGGTTGATTTGTGTCTGGTATTATAGGCTGAGCTAAGTTCTTAGTGTGCTTCACAGTTCACATCGACTTTTAACGAGTTCATATTTTGGAGGGGGAAATTGTGTGCGCAGGGATAGATACAAATATGTCATCTGTGCATAGTGAGATCAGACTATATGTCAGCGGATTGAACGCCCGTGTCTTCTGGTACTGCTGTTTACCTGTTTACCAGAGTTCGTCACGGGCCGGGCTGGCCCTATGGGCCATGGGCTGGGCATGGGCTGGGCCTGGGCCGGGCCTCAACATTAAGGAAATCACTGGGCTCTGGACGGGCCTGGACTGAGAATGTTGAAGTAATGCGCGTAATGCGCGCAAGCTCAGGTCAGAGCTTAAACATATTTTAACCAGCAGTTAAATTTCACAACACACTGTTGCTGTGGTTGTGGCCTTTTTTTGGTTAGCATAGTTGGTTCATTGTTTCACATTTATAGTATACCTACAAGTAAATATGCTATAATAGTTATTGAAAATTTTGTGAAAATAGTAATATGTTTAATCTGAATGGGCCGAACTGGGTCTGGGCTTAAAAATTATTAATTTGAACGGGCCTGGTCCGGGCCTGGGCTTGGTGCTCATGGGCCCGGGCAGGGCCGCGCTGGGGGTTGGTGGGCCCGTGCCGAACTCTGCTGTTTACCTATTTACCTAGGTATTCGCTGTATGCATGCCAGGTGATGAGTGGTCGTGAGTTCGCCAGCGTGGCCGACTGGCTGGGCTGTTCCAAGCCGCTGTGTCCGCTGGTTGTGCGGGAGACCGGCAGGATAGAGGACGCCGAGCCGGGCCTCAGCCAGGTGTGCTTCCTTAGTCCCCTGCCTGGAGGAGACACGCTGCGGGACGGCAGGTCACAGGTCAGTCACAGGTCACAGGTTACAGGGTACGTCCCAGGTCAGTCACAGGCCACAGGTCAGTCACACAGGCCACAGGTCACAAGTCACAAGTCACACGTCACAGGGTACGTCCCAGATCAGTCACAGGTCACAGGTCACAGGTCACAAGTCACAGGTCACAGGTTACAGGTCACAGGTCACATATCACAGGTCGCAGGTTAGTCACAAGTGAGAGGGCACAGGGTACGTCCCAGGTCGGTCACATGTCACATGGTACGTCCCAGGTCAGTCACAGGTTACAGATCACAGGTCAGTCTCAAGTTACAGGTCACAGATCGTAAGGCACAGGACATCCACAGGTCAGTCACAGGTCAGTCGCAGGTCAGTAGCAGGTCACAGAACACTGGGCACAAGTCAGTTTCTGGTTATAGGGTAGGTACAGGTCAGTCACAGGTCGCAGGGCACTCACAACATTCTCCGAAAAACGAAACTCCCAGACTGGCCTGGAAAATGTTCGGTAACAAATGGAAGGTAAGCATAATAGTATTGTGACTCCCTCACAAGCGTCAACCCCACGCATTATGTGTCTGATAGACGGCATCGCTAGATCGCACTGCATGGCTGCACATACAAACAACTTGTAGGCCGAGGCGGACACTAGATTTTGTGTGGGTTCCCTACCATAATTTTACTAAACATAACATCGCAAGCGGTCATCCATCTCCCTGTCCGCCAAATCACGTCATCTTCAGTCCAATCCAGCGTGTGGGGCAATGGTTATCCAGCGTGTGGGACAATGGTTATCCAGCGCGTGGGACAATGGTTACCCAGCGTGTGGGACAATGGTTATCCAGCGTGTGGGAAAATGGTTATCCAGCGTGTGGGACAATGGTTATCCAGCGTGTGGGACAATGGTTATCCAGCGTGTGGGACAATGGTTATCCAGCGTGTGGGACAATGGTTATCCAGCGTGTGGGACAATGGTTATCCAGCGTGTGGGACAATGGTTATCCAGCGCGTGGGACAATGGTTATCCAGCGTGTCGGACAATGGTTATCCAGCGTGTGGGACAATGGTTATCCAGCGCGTGGGACAATGGTTATCCAGCGTGTGGGACAATGGTTATCCAGCGTGTGGGACAATGGTTATCCAGCGCGTGGGACAATGGTTATCCAGCGTGTGGGACAATGGTTATCCAGCGTGTGGGACAATGGTTATCCAGCGTGTGGGACAATGGTTATCCAGCGTGTGGGACAATGGTTATCCAGCGTGTGGGACAATGGTTATCCAGCGCGTGGGACAATGGTTATCCAGCGTGTCGGACAATGGTTATCCAGCGTGTGGGACAATGGTTATCCAGCGCGTGGGACAATGGTTATCCAGCGCGTGGGACAATGGTTAGAAGACAGATCTGGTATCGGATGTCCGGTGATTATCAAATCATCCAATCCGGCCACCGTATCATCATCCACTCCATTATTCGCGCTCCGATAGCTCATTCTGTCGCCTAACCGTATTATTGTTGGGAAATAACGCGTGTCCGAGTATGATAGAATGAGACGGATATAACGCGAAGGCCGGAGAGGCGTGAACGTCAGATCTGTGGATATATCCGACCAGGGGCGTCGCCACCGGGGGGGGGGGGGGGGGGGGACGGACGGCCCCCGGGATCGCACTGGCCAGAGTCCGCCCCCAAGATTCGGAGGATTTTAACATTAGCTCTATGGGGCTGCCCCCCCCCCCTCCATTCTATCCGACATAGACGCTGGTCGATAGATGGCTGACACTTTGTTACGCATCAAGGATATTGTTGTTTGACAGTTGTTACGAGCGAGCGATTTTTCTCACATATAAGCGGCCGTCCCGACCCGGCCCGACCGTAACGCTTTTCAGAAGCTTATATCTTTGGAATCCCGCATCCGATTGACAAGCGGTCTTCGCCATCTGATAGCCCCATTCAATCAATTAATACGAGCGAGCGCTTCGCGCTCGCTCGTCCTTCCGTGGTATATGGGGGAAATCTGAATATGAGCGGCCCGGCCCGACCCGGCCCGTGGCGACGCTTTTGAGAAGCTAATATCTCTGCAACCACATGTCCGATTGACAAGCGGGTTTCTTTGCTGAGTAGCCCCATCCAACCAAACCTGTTTGAGACCGGTGCCGACTCATGTGGGTCACTACCACTGCACGTGGCGCGTTCCGCGTGAGGGGTGTTGAAAAGTGTTTTCTCGCAAAAACTCCGCAACGGCTGGGCCGATTGTGTTCAAATTTGATGTGTTGTTAGGGACCCCTCAGCCGCCACTTTCCCACAAGTCAGGGATGGGATGCCTCTGCACGTGTGCACGTGCACACCCCTATTATATATCTCAGGAACGGCTGAGCCGATTGCGTAGAAATTTGGTGTAAGGTTAAGGACCTCCAGCCGCCAATTTCCCACAAGTCAGGGGTGGGGTGCCTCTGCACGTGCGCACGTGCGCACCTTTTTTTGTATCTCAGAAACTACTTGCCCTATCGAGTTGAAATTCACCATACATTTCCTTCGCGTTCGCTCGTTCATCGCCGACTACGGCGCCTTACTGGTGTTATTGACATGTTTCGTCTCACGTGAGGGGTCAGCATGGCGCGTGGCACGTGCCGTGTCAGGGTGTCAGAAAAAGTTGTCCTGCTATAGCTGAGAAACGGCTGGACCGATTAAGCTGAAATTTGGTGTGTAATTTGAGACCACACTACTGGCAATGTCGCACAAGTCAAACTCTGGGTCCCACTGCACGTGTGAACGTGCACACCCCTGTTCCGTAACTCAGAAACTATCGTGTTTCTACGGGCTCGCTCGTCCTTCGCCGATTAAGGCGTCTTACTGGTATTGCCTGTGTTCGTTTCGCTCCTCGAATCATACTTATACGCTGCTGCATAACGGCGATAAAATATACAGAAACGGTGATTAACTTTTCATGAAGGCTTTTAGTTTGGTAATTTTGTACTTAACTTTGTTATACACCAAGGGTAAATGGCTAGGCCAACCAACAACCAAAAAGCTAATGCAGATGGCCAACCGAGCCATCCTTCCAGGGTTCGATCGCCCGGTGGCTAAACACAAATACGGTCGACCCGTCGGCTTTATAAGCGTTTTCTCCTTAAAGGGAAATAATGAGCTTTTCCCACACAAACAAATAAGAAGTTAGCACTTGAAATCGACAGACGAGGACAAAATGTGATAAAAATTCATCGCATTTTGCATATATGAAAATTCCTTCCGAGAGATATTGGCAGTTTCCTACCGATAAGCGTTTCACACTTTTAACGATCGATACTTGTAAGTTACTTTTCGGTTTCCATCAAACTCCGGACTTTTCCCGTATTGCTTTTTTACGCAATGGTGTGGAAAATATATTTTGCATTCTGCTTGTTGTGATGCCCACCTATCCTTTACAATTAAGAGACAA
Source organism: Chirona hameri (assembly GCA_036785665.1). Classification (NCBI taxonomy): domain Eukaryota; kingdom Metazoa; phylum Arthropoda; class Thecostraca; order Balanomorpha; family Balanidae; genus Chirona; species Chirona hameri. The sequence continues at coordinate 189,477 of JAXIVJ010000140.1, read as the reverse complement.
TACAAAAACTGGCAATTCAATCGGAAGCTCATGGATGCACGACGACGGCGACCTATTTAGTAAGTCGGCGATTTGTTTCGAAGTGCCCATTCAACAACGTTGAACAGATTGACACAAAAGCGTCGCTTGTGTCGCTTTCCAATAGTAGAGGGAAAATACCGATCATTAATTTTCCCCAACTTCCAACTTTTAATTAAGGAATAATTGTATTTAATTTTTAAATTTAGATCACATCATTTAAATACCATAACGGTAGCCTATTGTTGCTATATTGTTGCTAACAAAATACAAAGGTCATTATTTTCCTTTAAAAGGAGATAATCACCTTTGTATTTGTTAACAGCAATTTATTTCGCTACCGTTGTGATATTAAAATGATGTGATCTAAATGTAAGATTTTTTTTAAATCCCTTATTCAAAGTTGGAAGCTTGGGAAAATTAATGATCGGTATTTTCCCTCCACTATTGGAAAGCGCAACATCTGGCGCTTTTGCATAAATATGCTCAACGTTGTTGAATGGGCACTTATAAACAAATCGCCGACACTAAATAGGTCGCCGTCCGGGGCCACTCTAAACTGCCGATTTCAATGCACTTTTTTCAAATGATTGTTGATTGTTCATAAAAGTTTGGCACATATTCGCAAAAGATAGAGCGCAGGAAACATATTGTATACCTTCAGGATAAATAACAATGCGTAGGGAGGCTAATTTACTGAATTCGTTACCGAGTACTTGCTGAGTACCGACCGATATAAGCGTGGATCGCTTATCGGTAGAAAACTGCCAATATCTTTCGGTAGGAATGTTTATATGCAAAATGTGATGAATTTACATCATATTTTGACCTCGTCTTTCGATTTCAGGTGCTAACTCCATTTTTTGTGTGGAAAAAGTTGATTATCTCTGTTTAAGCGATGGCCATGATGTCATGAGGCATGTTGAGTAGACTCGTCACCCATATTGCAATGACATAGAGCCTGACCAGAACCGGGTCAGCATCAGTCCAACAGACTGCTGTGCAGCTGCAGAGCCAGAATTCGGTCAAGGGAGCCAATACGGACCAAGCCGCCACAGACTTTAGTGGGCACTATGGACCTTGGTGGGCCCTACCTAAAGGCAGTCTTCATTAGGTCCGAATGGGTCCGCCGAATGATCCGCCAATGCTGTTGTGGCCACCAGTCTAACTGTGTTTCCCGCTCTTGCCGCCAGGAGGCTCTGAGCCACGCTAGCCACCCGGAGCTGCTGGTGTCGGCTCTCTTCCAGGAGAAACTGGAGGACAACGAGTCGCTGGCGGTGTCCGGGTGCGTACGCTCCGGTCAGATGTCCGTCAACTCCACCGGAGCTCCGCACCTCAGCCGGCTCACGGTAGGTGACAGCACCTGTCCCGTACCTCCTTTGGAGCTCCTCACCTCAGCCGAATCACGGTAGGTGGCAGCACCTGTCCGTACCTCCTCTGGAACTCCCCACCTCAGGCGGCTCACGGTAGGTGGCAGCACCTGTCCCGTACCTCCTCTGGAGCTCCCCACATCAGCCGGCTCACGGTAGGTGGCAGCACCTGTCTCGTACCTCCTCTGGAGGTCCCCACCTCAACCGAATCACGGTAGGTGGCAGCACTTGTCCGTACCTCCTCTGGAGCTCCCCACCTCAGCCGGCTCACGGTAGGTGGCAGCACCTGCCTCGTACCTCGTCTGAAGCTCCCCATTTCATCCGAATCACGGTAGGTGGCAGCACCTGTCTTGTACCTCCTCTGGAGCTCCCCACCTCAGCCGACTGACAGCTGACTGTAGATGGCAGCCCTCATGTCCTCATGTCTTTGTCACTTGTTAGAGACCTAGCAGGCATTTTCATTGCCACATTTATTGTAAATGTCTACTGATTTTACTTCTATCATTCATTTGACCTTGTGAATTATAGCTTCACTAATGTTTCGCCTCGTTGCCACCAGGCGTCAGCACGGAGCGCCTCGGCCGGCGGTCAGATCTGTGGTGTAGACGCCGAGAGCTATGCCAGCCTGCCAGCCGCCCAGTATGACGAGGACGCCATCTTACGGGAGCTCAACAAGGCCTATCTGGGCTTCCAGCAGCCTAAAGTGACGAAACGTCTGAGTCCGATCGGCGAGTCGAATGGTCCTAGTCGACATGTGTCGGTGTCGCCGGCTGTGAGCGAGGTGGGAGAGGCGTCTGTGGTGCTGAACGCTGGGGGTGTGTTGGTTCCTCCCGGCCGACCGCCTCCTCCGACCGACCCGTCGCCCCTGGCTTCACAGCCACAGCCACAGTCATCATCACAGGCTCAGCCATCGCCACAATCACAGCCACAGCCGCAGCCGGGACAGGAGCCGGAGCAGCGCGGCGTCCCGCTCCGTCGCCCAGCCACCATCGGCGCTCCGATGGCAGAGCCATCTACCGAGCCGTCTGCAGCGCCCTCCAGCGGCGCAGGTGGCGCCACCCGTCAGAGCGTCCTACGCCTAATCGGGCAAATGCAACGTTCAATCGAACGCGAGCTGGGCCAGCTTGGTCAGCAAGCCAACTCTCAGATCGTGTCTCAAATCATGTCTCGGATCCGGACGATCGAGCGTAGCCAGCTGGTGCGCCTGCTGAGCGGTGAGACACCACCGCAGCCGGCGTCGCAGCTCGCCGAGCTCCCTGACTGCGACGGTGACGCGCTGCTGACTGTCTGTGAGGCGCTCATGGCTGATCATGCGCCTCTACAGCCACTGGATGCTGACTACTTCGACTGGAGGTTGGAGGAGGTGGCTCAGGAGCGGTGCGCGGAGCTGCCGGGTATCAGTGGTGGTTCTCGGTTGGCCCGAACGGAGCACGAAGCGGAGCAGGGAGCGGAGCGGGGAGCGGAGCGGGGAGCGGAGCGGGGAGCGGAGCGGGGAGCGGAGCGGGGAGCGGCACCGGCACCAGGGCTGGTCGCCGGGGCACGAGGCAGGACGGCCTCCGTTGATACGGACGCCTTCTTCAGCGCGTGCAGCAGTGTGGGCGACGCCTGTTCTCAAGGTAAGGCCACTGGGGAAAGGCAGACCGCCGTCTGTGCTGAGAAACATATAACCGTAGCATACAGTCTTAAGTCCAAACCACCACCCACACCACCACCTGTCTGTGCATTGTAAGCAGACTTATGATCGAGTGAATCAATCAACTGAACTGATTCTCATCATGAGAGGTTACGCACGCTCTCTCTGTGGCCGTCTCCGTGGTGGAAGGGATAGGGGGATTGGCTCGTAGCCCATATTTCATCGGTTTCGAGCCCCAGGAGGTGATTTGATGTGGCTCGACCAACACGAGATCGGTTGGCAAACGGCCAAGAGAGGGCCTACCTGGCACGATAGATCGTGTCACGTGGTCTCTCCGTATGGACCGCTGTCACTAGGTCAGAAAAAAGTATCTGTTACGACCTGTATGTCACACGACTTAAATCCAGTACGGTATTATGTCATGCGATCACTTTCTTGCAATGTTTTGCCATACGATCTTTTTCCCGTGTACCGTGTGGGCGTTTACTGTTTGCTGAATATGCTAGCTTTAGGTACCATGATTATGGGAGAGTATGCATGTAGAAGATGATGTTGATTCAATTGATACAGCCGATCACAAATGATGTGTGGTCATCTGCTAACCCTCTGCTATGGTGTTCCTATTGGGCTGCAGGTGGTCGGAGTGGTGGCAGCTGTTCGAGCGGCTCCCCACCGCGGTACCGCAGCTCCGTCTCCCCGGACCGGTCTCGGGTGCCGCTGCCCCGCCGGCGCAGTACCTTCCGAGACAGACTGGAGGAGGCCAACCTACGGGCCGAGCAGGAGGAGCTGGCCGACAGCCGAGGCTCCACCGAGGAGGAGCACACCACCGCCACCGCCGTCAGACCTCACGGTGTCACCAGTGACACAGGTGGTGTCACTGGTGTCGCCGTCGCTGGTGTCACCGGTGTCGTCACAGCTACCCCTGGTGTCACCGCAGCCGCCTTCGCCGCCGGCCGCGCCTCCACCGCAGCAGATGACGGAGATGATGGACAGATGAGGTGATTATGACCGGTGATAATGATGGGCTAACTGATGCAAGGAAGGGGATGATTGTCGAGAATGTTTTATTCATCGGGAAGTTGTTAGGACTGTCATGTCTACGAGTCTATGTCTATGAGTGATACGAGCGATAGAGAAATTCCGGCAAAGCCAATTAATTTGATCACAGTTTGTGTTGTGGAAATGATTGTGTACCGGCGCCTGGGTTACTGCTGGGTCTCAGTCCGTCCCGCTCCGTGCTCCGGATCTAGGTGACTGTATTCAGTCTCTGCGCGCCACACACAGGTCCGCTGTCGGTCGCTGTTCAACTCAACTCCCCTCACAAGGGCTGGCGCGCACAGGCCGATCGGGATGGCGGCGGCTGGGTATCCGCGCGCCATCTCTCGGCCAGCTCATCCAACTCCCAGCTACGGAGGATCCGCTAGGGGGACGAGAGGTACCGCGCGAGACAGGCAGGGCACACCGGTCTGCAGACACCACAGAAATAACCGATGTGTTAACTATTCCTGGCACTTCGATGTTTGGAACACTTTCTTTTCATCCAACACCCCTCGTTGTTTTGGGTGTGGATGCCAGTGGGCTAGTTGATGATATCAGTGTCTGAACTCTGAGGTATGTGGTGTAATCAGTTGATGACACTGCCAGTGTCTGAAAGTCTGACGTGTATGTGCTATGACTGGCAGACGGTCGGGCTCCTCGGTGGATGAAGACCAGGACGAGGTGTCTGACCAGCTGGTGAACGGCCGTCGCTGGAGAAGCCGACTGCGGGGCAAGAGCCGCAGCCTCACCGGCAACAGCTCCCGGCTCAGCTTCAGCTCCGACTTCAGCTCAGGTACCCGTCAGTCTGACGTCAGCTCAAACTGCAGCTCAGGTACCAGGCAGTTCACCGTCAGTCGCCCGCTCACAGCGTTTCGAGAGACTCTGCAATACTAATTTGGCGACAGGGGCCTCTTGACATGTATTGCATGGATCACGAATCAAATTGGATTCCTATGCATATCATGCGATTGTTGACAATACAGTGTGAAATGAAAGACAATGACGCGGACATGAAGGACTGTTGAACTTCTTAATTACAGCATTTGTTGAGGTAGTTGTGCATGATATTGTCTCCGATACGGAGTCCGATTGTCCAGCCGGTACGATGATGTCACTCGCTGACCCTCCTCCCGTGTGCGCGTGTTTGTCTGCTGGTCAGATGTGGAGGACCTGTGTGACAAGTTCGGCCACTGGCTGAAGGAGCCCGGCGCAGAGCTGGGCCCGCGGGACCTGGCCGTCATGCGGGTCACCCAGCGCATGCTGAAGCGGACACTCTCCGACACGTTCGCCGGCAGCGCCATGGACATGGAACAGCTGGACACGGCCTGCCACATCCCCAGCGCCAGCGGCCTTAGTCACAGTCAGTCAGCACACAGGTCACACAGGTCACACAGGTCACACAGGTCACACAGGTCACACAGGTCACACACACCTTTTGAGTGGAGCGACCCGATATTTCATACTGTATACGCTATTTCCATTTTTACGAGAAAGCTGTCTGACAGATTCGGGCGGCGCACGACAGTTCTGGTCGGCAAAGATGGAGGCATGAGCCTTGGATGTGGACCTACATTTTAAGTATCACTTTAAAAAATAAAACATTTGATATATGTGGTGAATGCTGAAGTTCTCCCATAAATATATTTGTGTATCATGCTTCTCGCGGCCTTAGGAGTTTGGTTGTGTGCCGTGTGGGCTAAGTTTGTATCAACTTCTCCTTTGGAATTAGAGCGGGGTATTATGTCCGGGTGCGACCCTTGCAGCCGGTTGTGACCTGTGTGACCTGTGTGACCAGTGTGACCTGTGTGACCTGTGTGACCTGTGTGACCTGTGTGACCTGTGTGACCTGTGTGACCTGTGTGACCTGCGTGACCTGCGTGACCTGCGTGACCTGTGTCACACTGTGTGACCTGTGTGACCCGGCAGGATTGGACTCGGATGCCAGTAGGAGGAAGCGTGCCTGTGCCCGCTCCCTCAGTCTGTCAGACCAGTGGGCGAGGGAGAGGCTGGCGCTGGAGGTGGCCAGGAAGCTGGTGGATCCGGCTTCAGGCCAGGTCAGTAGTGCCAGCCTGACAGGGGGCGCTGAACAGATGCCCCCAGTGCAGCAGTGCCAGCCTGACAGGGGGCGCTGAACAGATGCCCCCAGTGCAGCAGTGCCAGCCTGACAGGGGGAGCTGAACAGATGCCCCCAGTGCAGTAGTGCCAGCCTGACAGGGGGCGCTGAACAGATGCCCCCAGTGCAGTAGTGCCAGCCTGACAGGGGGCGCTGAACAGATGCCCCCAGTGCAGCAGTGCCAGCCTGACAGGGGGCGCTGAACAGATGCCCCCAGTGCAGTAGTGCCAGCCTGACAGGGGGCGCTGAACAGATGCCCCCAGTGCAGCAGTGCCAGCCTGACAGGGGGCGCTGAACAGGTGCCCCCAGTGCAGCAGTGCCAGCCTGACAGGGGGCGCTGAACAGATGCCCCCAGTGCAGCAGTGCAGTAGTGCCAGCCTGACAGGGGGAGCTGAACGCACTAGCTGATGGAGTGATGTGTGTTTGTGACTACTTGGCAATACTAACATGGGCTCCGTGAGCGTCACTTTTCTGCGTGTGCTGTGCCACTAATATGCCTGCTAGCACGGGCATCGCCACCACTACGGACAGTACGGACACTGTCCGTACAAGTTGGCGCACCTTCAAAACTTGTACGTACTGTCCGTACAAGTTTGCGGAACCATTTGAAGGTGCAGAAATAGATATATTGATACCTGAAAAGTATATATTCTAACTATCTTCAGATGGACTATTTGTGACGAAACGTGACGAATTACCTCTATTCATGGAACTTATTGCTCAACAGAAAAAGCATCTTATTGTCCCCGCCCCAACTGGAACGCACAAATGGCCAGTTGGAATGAAATATTAACGTTTTTCGTCTGGAGCTCGGAATATGTGCGAAAATAGCAAGAGGCATTGACATTTTGCCCTTGTCATTGCTAAAACGTGTAGCCGCTTAGTGAGCGGTGCTTGATGTGAAAGCAGGTACTGAAAGTTTGGGGCGTTTTACTTTACATGGATTCAAGCACAGTGTATTAGGCCAGTGTTCGTTACGGGCCCACCAACCACCAGCACGGCCCGGACCAGGCCCAGTCAAATTCATAATATTGAGGCCCAGGCCCGTTCAGATTAAGCATATCATTATTTTCACAAAATTTGCAATCATTATCCTAGCATATTTACCTGTATACTATAAATGTGAAACAATGAACCAACTATGCTAACCAAAAAAACAAAAAGCCGCAACCACAGCAACAGTGTGTTGCTGTGTAGGTGGTTAAAGCTGGTTAAAATATTTTTGAGCTCTGACCTGAGCTTGTGCGACGCGCGCATTACTTAAAAATTGTCAGGCCCAGGCCCATCCAGAGCTCAGTGATTTCCTTAAAGTTGAGGCCCAGCCCAGGCCCAGTCCATGGCCCTTAGGGCCAGCCCAGCCCATGGCGAACTCTGTATTAGGCCTAACCAGCACCGTGCTGGGGAGGGGGGCGTTTTGATGTGCCACCTACAATTTTAGGAAATGCAAGGAACAAACGGGAGAGCTAGAGAATCTCGCCGATACACAGGTCGTTGAAAGGGTTTGGAGGTGTCAAACTACGGGAGATGCACCTTCTATTTTTGCACTCATCATTTCATCATCAATTTTGATGCACTCATCATTTTTGGTGAAAAACGTTAAATGTTTGACAAATCGTAGAAAATAGCATGTTGATGCAAATCGCAAATAAAAGGTGTCAACAAAGGAAATAACATTTTCTTTAAAATGGCTATCTCCGATTTTCAAAATGTTGGGTTTTTAACCCCAAAAATGCGCTGAACAGATGATACAAGTGAACAGATGATGATGAACGGAAGATATATTAGAGAATCGAGTATGAACGATACTCAAACCAAATTTCAAGGCAATATCTTTATTTTGACTTATGGCTCTCTAAGAATAAATAACTCATGACATCATTTTTTTAATTGCGTTTTTTGGCTTTTACTGACCAGATACAGACAAATAAATGCCACCACTGTATTTCTAAGACAAAACTAGTCTAGAAACATGCAATGTTTATTTTGATTAATCAATTTCAAATTTTGACCTTATTGTGACCTGACCTTGAACTGATGGCCATTATATGGTGTCAGGCTGTGAAAATGGCTGCTTCTATCGAATTTTACGTGCAAAATAACCCATACATGTGTCGCATGGCTTTCGTAGACCTGTGACCTTTTGTGACCTGACCTTGACCTTTTGTGACCTGACCTTGACCTTGACCTTTGCTTACAATTTCACTTTTACTTATGTGGGAGATGCATTATACATTTGGAAGCACTTTGTGAGATAATAGTTGCAATACAACTTACAAGGCTTTGGATGGAAAGTATAGCCCAAAAACCCAAATACTTACATTTTGCACTTGACCTGACCGTGACCTGAAATGTGACCTTATGTTAATAATTTCGGGTGTGCGTTAGATTCTTCTCACAGAGCTTTCGATCGCCGCCTTGCGCGTCTCGCTGCGGTTATTGGTTCGGAAGATACGAGGGGTGGGGGTAAAATTTTACTTTAATTTCACTTTTACTTATGTGGGAGATGCATTATACATTTGGAAGCACTTTGTGAGATAATGGTTGCAATACAACTTACAAGGCTTTGGATGGAAAGTATAGCCCAAAAACCCAAATACTTACATTTTGCACTTGGCCTGACCGTGACCTGACATGTGACCTTATGTTAATAATTTCGGGTATGCGTTAGATTCTTCTCACAGAGCTTTCGATCGCCGCCTTGCGCGTCTCGCTGCGGTTATTGGTTCGGAAGATACGAGGGGTGGGGGTAAAATTTTACTTTAATTTCACTTTTACTTATGTGGGAGATGCATTATACATTTGGAAGCACTTTGTGAGATAATAGTTGCAATACAACTTACAAGGCTTTGGATGGAAAGTATAGCCCAAAAACCCAAATACTTACATTTTGCACTTGACCTGACCGTGACCTGACATGTGACCTTATGTTAATAATTTCGGGTATGCGTTAGATTCTTCTCACAGAGCTTTCGATCGCCGCCTTGCGCGTCTCGCTGCGGTTATTGGTTCGGAAGATACGAGGGGTGGGGGTAAAATTTACCCCCCCCCCCCCCCTCCCCCCCCCAGCACCGGACGTTCGGATGAAGACCCCAGCGCCGCGCGGGTTAACGCTGATAATTGCTGAAATAATGGACTAAATGAGCATTGAGGTCCATGGTATATGTTTTAAACGTGTTTAAAGCTCATACAAGTGCAAAAGAGTGCATTTCCTTTCAGGACAGAAACCCGTATAATCCCTTTAAGAAAGTGGCCATGGTTTCCTTTAAACATCGTATTATTGACACCACTGCAAAATATCACGTTCTACTTCAAAATCAACTAAAATCAATCAAATCAAATCAACTCAAATCAAACCAACTTACGCGCTTTACTTACGCGCGCTCGCTAACTTACGCGCGCTCGAAAGGTTCGATGTCATGGTGTGTCCGTACAAGTTTTGAAACCGTGGCGACGCCACTGCCTGCTAGTGTGGACCAGCAGATGATACTAATGAACATATTAAAGGAAACAACATAGTTGGATTGCAATTTGCATTGAGTAGTGACCACATATTCCACATATCAATGCGTCCGTTCCACTTTATTCGTCAATGCCAAGAACAGTGCCGTTATTTTTCCATTTTAGCTGAGTTAGAGTTAACGATATGCTGGTGTGTCGACTGACTTTGTTTTACCGTGTTACCGTGTGTTGTTTTACTAACTAACTACCGCTCAGACCGGGCGCCGTCGGCAGAGTGCCATCCCTGCACGCACCAAGCCCAGTCCCAGCTCCGTCGTGGCCATCCTGGAGGCCGCCGACGCTGCTACCCTCCGGCCGGAGCGGCTCTGCCCTGCCATCTACCGGTACTCGGAGGAACTAGCCGACCGACTGGTACCCGAGTGTGTTCGCGAGGGCGCCCTCCTGCTCCGGTTCCACTTGGCCAAACACAGGCGCGCTTACCGCAAGATTTCCGCGCGGCCAGAACGGAAACTGACGCAATTCCCGCGGCGGCCGGTGGTGGCGGCACCGTCGGCCCCGCCAGTCCCTTCGTCCGGCCCGCTGCCGTTGGACGAGGCTACGGTGGAAGGCTTCAGCTGGACACTGGCTGAGCGACTGCTGGAGGAGACGCTCCGCCAGTTGCCCAGCCCGCGTCGTCAGCTGCTGAAACGCCTCATAAGCGGACGAGCTATCTCACTAGACCGTAAAAAGGGTATTCTGAAAAAGCCTCGGAGCGCAGTGCCGCGGAGTCGCAGCAGCGTCTCGGATCGGCCGCCAGCAGAGGGGAGTCCAGAGGGCGCTCCGAGCAGCACCCTGCCCGGACAGCGGAATCGGCCGACCCCGGAGGGACAGCGACGCAAGAGCCGCATAGAGAGCTTCCTAGAGGTGGGTCTGCCCCCGTCGCCGTCTCTGCCCCCGTCGGCCGTCTCGCCGTCAGTCCAGAGAGGGTCAGCTCTCATAGGAAGCAGGCTCGGCAGCACCGTATGCCTGGTGATAGGACGGTGAGGGTGCTATGTGTGCTGTCTTCAGAGAGTGAATCCAGTCCCAGACTAACTTGCCTGTTGTGCTGTCCCAGTGTCGTGTGGCATCTGACAAGCAAGCGAGAGAGTAGTTTACGTCAAAATACCGGGGTGAACTGCGGACGGTCACACACGAGCCATTGTGTTCCTTAGGAGCATTGCCGTGGAACAACTGTGGTCGCTTAGCTTCCGTCAGTTTTCCAGTTGTTGACATTTTCTGCTGACTATCAGTAAGGGAGGTACACTGTAATTTTCATGTATATTTTGCGCTAACCGGATATAATTATTATTGTGCTAAACCACTTTATGATCAAGTTTACCAGTAGCATGCCACCAGAAGGTGCACGAGCGTACGTGTCGCGTGTCGCCTTTCCCTGACCTGCGCCTGGGACGTGCCGCAGTCCCGCGGCGGTGCAGCGGACGACCCTGCGGAGCCCTCAGACTCGGGCCGACCGGCCGCAACTGGTAACTGGGGCTGCGGACGGCGACACGGCGGCGACCCCCAGCTGAAGGCGGCGCTCCAGTGGCTCGGGGCCAGTCGCGCCGAGCTGCCCTGCCTCATCTACTACACCTGTGGGAACCCAGCGGTACAGCCGGTGGGTACAGGGGTGGGAGGAGGGTGCAGGGTGCGGGGGTCGGCGAATCAAGGATCGGTGGAGACATTGTCGGCAGTCCTGTTAGTTTGATATTGACTGTGAATCATGCACATTGTACGCTGTACACATAGAGCTTGAATAGCTTGAATAGTCCCCAGAGGTCACTGGTCACTGGTCACTGGTCACTAGTCATTAGTGAAATGTTAGGAGTCCGTGGTCAGGGATCAGGGTCTGTACCTGCAATGGTCCCTTATGCTGTCTCGCTGTCTGCAGCTGCAGTTGGTCTGCATCTGCCGTGCCGTGCCGTGCCATGCCGTATCGTGCCGTGCCGTGCCGGCCGTGCCTTGCCGTGTCGTGTCGTGCCGTGCCGTGCCGTGTCGTGCCGGCCGTGCCGTGCCTTGCCGTGTCGTGTCGTGTCGTGCCGTGCCGTGTCATACCGTGACGTGTTATACCGTGCCGTGCCGTGTCGTGCCGTACCATGCCGTGCCGTGCCGGCCATGCCGTGCCTTGCCGGGCCGTGCCGTGCCGTGCGATGAGTACCATCAGTAACCCTCTGTGTATGTCTCTCCGTCTCCAGCTGCAGTGGGTCTGCATCTGCAGTGCCGTGCCGTGCCGTGTCGTGTCGTGCCGTGCCGTGCCGTGCCGTGCCGTGCCGTGCCGTGCCGTGCCGTGCGATGAGTACCATCAGTAACCCTCTGTGTATGTCTCCCCGTCTCCAGCTGCAGTGGGTCTGCATCTGCAGTACCGTGCCGTGCCGTGCCGTGCAGTGCAGTGCCGTGCCGTGCCGTGCCGTGCCGTGCCGTGCCGTGCGATGAGTACCATCAGTAACCCTCTGTGTATGTCTCCCCGTCTCCAGCTGCAGTGGGTCTGCATCTGCAGTACCGTGCCGTGCCGTGCCGTGCCGTGCGACACGACGCACAACCATCAGTAACACTCTGTGTATGTCTCCCCGTCTCCAGCTGTAGTGGGTCTGCTGTGCCGTCCCGTGCCGTGCCGTGCGATGAGTACCATCAGTAACACTCTGTGTATGTCTCCCCGTCTCCAGCTGTAGTGGGTCTGCTGTGCCGTCCCGTGCCGTGCCGTGCGATGAGTACCATCAGTAACACTCTGTGTATGTCTCCCCGTCTCCAGCTGCAGTGGGTCTGCTGTGCCGTCACCGACCGGCACTGGACCGTCGGCGAGCTGGCCGCCGCCGTTCTGGCTCACTGCCACCGCCGACTGGAGGCCGCCAAATGCAGCGCCAGCAGACAGCGTAAAGGTGAGGTGGCTAAGAAGTGAGCATAGTACCTAACGAACCGGTCAATACCGAGCATCACACAAAACTCCAGCAATCAATAACGAAGCCAGAATCCTACTCTGTACCGGTATCATTTAGCTGCCATTGTCTCATTATGGCTTTGTGATGATCTTTAACACTTCAAAGGTCTCAACGGATTGGCGTAGCCACGATAAGGGCTCGCTCGCAGTCTCAGTCAACAGGCAGGCAGCGCTACCCTGCGGTATGCACGATTATTGTCTCACTGATCAGTGAGAAAATGGTGTTCGCTAAGATGTGAGAAAACTGCAATTTTCTCAAACGATAATAACATTGCATATTGTGCGTTAGGTGGACCGTGGACCGTGGGCAACAATAGTCATTGAAGTTGTTTATATAGCACCACATTGGAGATATCCCTGGTATCCGTCGATCAGCTAATCCTAATGATCTCTGATTTCAGTCGCAGTCACGCATGACTTGTTCGAGGACCTGTTGCGATCGGAGCTGTCGCCTGCCATGGAGCCAGCCGTCAGAGCACGGGTACCGTCCCTGGACTGATGTCCCCTCCGTGGAGCCAGCCGTCAGAGCCCGGGTACCGTCCCTGGACTGATGTCCCCTCCGTGGAGCCAGCCGTCAGAGCCCGGGTACCGTCCCTGGACTGATGTCCCCTCCGTGGAGCCAGCCGTCAGAGCCCGGGTACCGTCCCTGGACTGATGTCCCCTCCGTGGAGCCAGCCGTCAGAGCCCGGGTACCGTACCCGGACTGATGTCCCCTCCGTGGAGCCAGCCGTCAGAGCCCGGGTACCGTCCCTGGACTGATGTCCCCTCCGTGGAGCCAGCCGTCAGAGCCCGGGTACCGTCCCTGGACTGATGTCCCCTCCGTGGAGCCAGCCGTCAGAGCCCGGGTACCGTCCCTGGACTGATGTCCCCTCCGTGGAGCCAGCCGTCAGGGCCCGGGTACCGTACCCGGACTGATGTCCCCTCCGTCAGAGCCCGGGTACCGTTCCCGGACTGATGTCCCCTCCGTCAGAGCCCGGGTACCGTTCCCGGACTGATGTCCCCTCCGTCAGAGCCCGGGTACCGTCCCTTGACTGATGTCTGCCTGCGCCTGAGACCCGTGTCAGCTCCCAACTTCAGCCAGGCTGTCCAAGTGGCCGACCCTTAGCGGTGGGGAAGTGACTTCTGATCACCGTGAGGCTGTCTACGCCACTGCCTCGTCGGGCGAGTAGGCAGTGCCATGAAAATAAACAGAGGCCCTTCACAGCGTCAAGCGATCATGAACTACCCGCGACAAATGCTGCGTGTATTTATTCCCACGATGGGCCTCGCTGCAGCGTTGGTCAGTTAGTGTGTTGTAGAACTGCCTGGTGTTTCTACACCGCCCTTCGTAGTTCATTCCCATCGCTGCTGTCAGGCAGAGTATTGCTCCCAGCGTTTTCGGCGTCCCGAGCAGCGCTCCCAGTGTCTCCAATGGCTGAGAGATGTCAGCCGCGTGAGAATGAGAAGCGCCTGTCGCCCTCCTCACATGCACACGTCGCGCCGACAGCGTGCTGTGATAGAAACGCAATAATAACCAGTGGCTACTACTGCCTGCTCACGCCTGCGCGGAGTGAGATTGCTGACCGTCGTGTTAGAAATGCAGCCTGGGCGACACGTGCAATGTGCATGTTCACCCGGCCCTGTGAGCGCTTCCATTGCTGTGTTGAATCTGCAGAGGATGTTTCGCCCGCAGACGATTGTGTGACCGCGGCGACGCCAACGTAGCTGCACCTTCCAATGACCCGTCCCAGTCAACGCAACTGATGTCAGCAGCCGGTATGGCTCGCCGCATGCCCCCGGTGCCAATGTGTTTTGAACGCGTATTGTTTGTTACGAAATGTGCGGAGGTTCGGCCGACACATGTTATGGTATATTATATATCACTATCGTGATTTGTCATGGAATATAGATGCGACATTGGTAGTGTGGTTATTTTGACTGTCGTTTTGGTATTGAGGCTTTACGACGCTGTGACTGTCATTTATCGTCGGGGCCTCACGCCGAACCAAGCGGAGGATCGACCTAGTCAGTAGCCAGACTCGAACCCGGAACCCCTGGATTGAGAGCCCGACGCTCTACCGACTGAGCCACCCGGCCGACTGCTCACACGTCGATGCTTTCAGTGAACCGCCCACCTCCCACTCACCCCTATCACACAGTCATCCGTTCGACTCGTGCCTCACACAACACAACACAGCAGCGTCTCTGCCTCGGTCCTGTATTGCTCCCAGCGGTACAGTGCAAGCGGACAGCGAGTGATAGCGAACAGCGAAGCCACATGTCAGCGTGTTGAGCGTTGACGACGGCCCGCTCATGGTTACCATAGCTGAGAGCTGACCGACGCACGGCCGGCACGATCATTATATGTACACATTGAGAAACAGACATGCTCAAGAAGCCAAATTGATAATGCTAAAAGGTAAAAGGACACCTAGTGTCGGATTTGCGCACAAATATGATATGTGGTAAGACGCAGCAAATCTAGGACTCAGCCCACTCTAACCACACCAAAGTTCCATAGCACGCCGACAGCGTTACTCTACCTTAAAACTGACAAGCTAAAACACAAAACTAATCACTACAGTGAACAATTTTGCACTGATGGTCTCACAGTTGAGCGTCGATGCGAGAAGCGACGCTCAAAAGACGAGACACCCCCAGAGCTAAGACCCCTCGGACAGCTAAAACGTGTTTCGATCGAGTCAAAATCAGGTCGACAATTAAAAAGTCCGTCGGCCGGTCGGAGATCGACCATCGCGGCTCGGATCAGCGTGCTTCCGTGTTGGGTCGTATTCGGACAATATCGGCGCAGCGAAGGACACAATCGGCGCAGCATCAGAGACGTTCTCAGTCTGCCCCCCCCCCCCCCCCACACACACACACACACGCATACATACACTGGCGGCGCAGGGGTGGACCTAACAAAATATCGCTCTAACAATGCCCGACGGCTGGCACTGGATCAGGGCGGGGGCGTGGGCGGTCCAGTGTGGCGCCACACATCCCCAGCGGACCGCGGGCCGCGTAGGGAGCGACTGCGGCGGGTCGGCCGCTCACCGCCGCGCTATAACGTGGGCACCTGGCGCAGCAGTGGAATGCGCGCCACTTGGTGAAACACCTGGTGGGAATACTTTGCGCGGATCGTCTTGAGGTGGGTGTTGGGCTCGCGGCGCAGCATACCGTGCAGGTTCTCAGTCACCTCCTGGAACTCGGCCGTCTTGTAGCCTGCCGGAGGAGGACGCAGGACGTGATGTTGAGGTTAGAGGCGTCACATGACAATGTCAGCATTTAAGCAGACGCAGGCGCCGGCGACCGTCACACAAGTACACAATAACAATTTTTCAAGTTTAGGTGTGTAGCGAAAGGGTTAAGGGCATTAATAGAATGCATGGAATTCAAGAAGATAATTGAAATAGGTTTATCATTAAAATTTGTCATCACCGTCAAATCACCATGAAACAATGACGCAAGTTATATTTCACCAGTGTTCCTGAACAATAATTAATCGTATAAACGCGACAAACGGCAGTTTGATCTTGACTCTGTGCATTTACAGCCGGTTTAGCCGAGCGTCCCTGCCCCGATTGCACCACTCCGCCCCTCCTCACCGGAGAAGTGCTCCACGGTGGCCTTGATCTGCTCAAAGTGTCCGGGCAGCCGCATGAGGACGGCCAGCGACAGGGCGGCGGCGGCCATCCGCGAGCCAGCCACCGTGACGAACTGGTACTCCATCAGAGACATCTCCAGCATGTAACGCGCCAGAGTGAGAACCTCCACCGACAGCTTACAGCACTGTGGACACAGAGGTCAGACACACATGGGGGTCAGCCGTCAGGCGGCAGCCGGCAGCCGGCAGATAGACTGAGGCAGCAACACTGCCACAGTTCACAGACGGAGTAGGCACAGAGGACAGAAAATCGTCCATCACGATTAATCTTATCAATGCGGAGCGGCAACTCTCCCCTCTCACTCTCACTCTCACTCACACACACTACTCACACACATACTCAGAAAATCGTCCATCACGATTAATCTTGTCAATGCGGAGCGGCAACTCTCCCCTCTCACTCACACACACTACTCACACACATACTCCAAAATCGTTCATCACGATTAATCTTGTCAATGCGGAGCAGCAACTCTCCCCTCTCACGCTCACTCACACACTACTCACACGCATACTCAGATAGCTACTAAACAGGCTGAGGATCGGGCTACCGTGCCCGCCGAGAGCAAATATCACCCAGCCCTCCTCCCTTCACAACCATACTACCCGGCCCGTCTACACGAGACGGCAGCCAACCACTCTAAACTTTCCCCGGACCTTGTACGGCGTGATGGCCCGGGGCGCACACCGCCAGCACTGGCCGCCAACAGCCACACATAACCTACACCCAGCTCTAAATAAGATAACATGGACGCTATGGCTGAACATGGCGTCTACTAACCCGGGCGTATCTTCTGAGGAAGCGGTACGAGACGGGCAGGCCGACGTCGAAGTTGACGGTGCGCAGGATCTTCATCTCTGTGGTAATTATCTCCCGGCGGGCGTACGCGTCCTCGCAGATGTAGAGAAAGTCGTCCAGCGGCGGCGGCAGCCGCTCCTACGGACAGCAACAACGCGGGGTCATTACCTCGCCGGGTGGAAACGAAACGGGACGCGGCGGGCAATCAAGTGCGACGAAATCGTGATAGGCGAGGGAACCGTAGCTGGTGCTGGCGCTATCCCTTCCTAAATTAAATAACAGGAAGGCTATCAGGGGAGAACTAAGAATTAATGTGAAATAACTTAATCTGTATAAGCAACTAGAAGGCTTGTAATTTATATAGCCAGCCAATGCGTTCGCCGCCCGTTCCCCGGTGCTAATTTAGATAGCCAGCCAATGTCTTTGCTGCCCGTTCCCCGGTCCGATGCGTCCTCCGGGTGAAGAAACCGGTGGTTACGATTACAGCGCCACCTGCCAGTGCGATGGTGGTGCCATCTGCATGGAATGAACTCCTTAGGCAGGCCACAGTCCTGTTCAAGGGGTCTGCGGCCGCCGCGGCCAAAAAGGCGGAGCTTAACCCGCGCACTGCAGGGGCTTTGCGCCGAACACGAACTGCAGGGGGGGGGGGGGGGGGGGGAGGGGGGGGGGCGTTTTATCGAAAGTATTTCAGTGTTATTTTAGGTCAGGTCAAAATTGAGGTCACCAGAGGTCATCAAAGGTCAAATTTTCCATTTTTTATGTTTTAGGACATCGCTCCAGAAATTCATATATATCTCAGAAACGATGCTAGTTAGAAACAAACGGAAAAAAGCAAACGCCAGCCAGTGAAATTTTCAATCGCTAAGGTGTCCTTAGACTTTATCTCAGGTCAATATTTGAGGCTCCAGAGGTCAAAAATAAAATAAAAATCCATTTTTTGCCAAATCGTTTTTTTTTGCCATTAACTTTTTACATAATAAAGATAACGGAAAACTGTTTACGCCTATAATAACGCCTATACTAACATAATCCTATAATAACATGATCCAGAAGTAATTGGACTAATATCATGCATATCCTTGAAATAGGAAGCATTTGTATATTTCCCCATTGACTTATTATGGGGAGGTTATGAGATTGACCTGACCTTAGGTCACCGATATCAAAATGCCGAGATATACGACTTGTAAGTACGTATGCCCTCATGTCACCCTGTAAGTTTCAAACTGATCGGTGAAAAACTCTGGCTTTGGCACAACTGCAAACATTTTTGGAGGTGGGGTCACTTGACCTGGTCTGGTGACCTGACCTGAGATGACCCGAGGTTATTATTTTTTCAAAGTGGGCGCAATTGATGTCCTAACAGGTGTGCCAAAACCCGGCGGCGCTGCGCGCCGCCGTTTTTTCGCTATATTTGAAAAACATGAGGGGGGGGGGGGGGGCGGAAATCAACCCCCCCTGCAGTGCGCGGGTTAACCCGCGCACTGCAGGGGCTTTGCGCCGGACACGAACTGCAGGGGGGGGGGGTTGATTTCCGCCCCCCCCCCCTGAGATCTCGAAAACTACGCTGCGTAGCGAGAAGCGGAAAACGGCATCTGATAGCTTGATACATGTTCTACCGAAAGTATTTCAGTATTGTTTTAGGTCAGGTCAAAATTGAGGTCACCAGAGGTCATCAAATGTCAAATTTGCAAGCTTTTTCCTGTTTTAGGACATCGCTCCAGAAATTCCCACATATCTCAGAAACTATGCTAGGTAGAAACAAACGAGAGAAAAAAAAACGCCAGCCAGTGAAATTTGCAATCGCTAAGGTGTCCTCAAATTTGATCTCAGGTCAACATTTGAGGCTTCAGAAGTCAAAAAGGAATACAAATGACGTTTTTTGCTAAATCGTTTTTCGCTATTAACTTTTTATGTAATAAAGATAACGGAAAACTGTTCACGTCATTGTGTTTATCTTGTCAAGGCGCTTTGAATGATATGCGTGGTGACCTTGTTAAGTTAACTTAACATTTGACCTCAGGTCAAGGTCAAGTGGTGACCCAAGTAGGGCATGTTGCATATGGGAAGACGTGTCTTGACGAGACAAACACATTGATGTCTGTTTTACTTCTCTATCTGCATTATGTCGGGAGTTATTGACACACAAGTGATAGTGACCTCGCATGACCTTAAATGACCCAATAGGGGTCACTGAACACAACTTACACTTGGATCATCAAGAATATCCTATAATAATATGATCCAGAAGTAATTGGACTAATATCATGCATATCCTTAGCATTTGTATATTTCCCCATTGACTTATTATGGAGAGGTTACGAGATTGACCTGACCTTAGGTCACCGATATCAAAATTCCGAGATAAACGAATTGTAAGTACGTATGCCCTCATGACATCGTGTAAGTTTCAAACTGATAGGTGAAAAACTCTGGCTTTGGCACAACTGCAAACATTTTTGGAGGTGGGGTCACTTGACCTGGTCTGGTGACCTGACCTGAGATGACCCTAGGCTATTTTGTTTCAAAGTGTGCGCAATTGATGTCCTGACAGGTATGCGAAAACCCGGCGGCGCTGCGCGCCGCCGTTTTTTCGGTACCTTTGAAAAACCTCAGGGGGGCGGAAATCACCCCCCCCCCCCCCCTGCAGTGCGCGGGTTAATTTGAACAACTTGAACACTTTTGCGGCCGCTGATGGCGTCCGATAGATGGCGTGTGTAACATTCGCAACGAATAGTCAATTTCATGGAAACCCTGCATATTTTCCAAAGCCACTCAACTACATGAAGATCTACGAGTCACTGCGAGTTGTCTTGGTCAAACAACCACCAGTGAGCTGCGATATCAACAAAACAGTGCGCAACTGTTGTCGGACGCGCGCCATTGATGTCGAAGTTCTTTTGCGGTTGCTCCCGAGCAACCGCGAGAGCCGCAGAAAGTATGGCGTCATACCTCCGTACCCAGTTATCTGTGATTGGCGGACGATTTAGCTCCGCCCTTTTGGCCGCGGGGGCCGCAACGACTTGAACAGCACTCTGGTCGGGACCACATTTGCGCGTGCTGCGACCGACCCCGTTGTCGGATAGACACCAAATTTGAATACGATGGTGCGACCCTACCACCAGACCTGCGTGCCAAATTTCGCGCACCTAACTGCAACCGGCGCCGAGTTATTAGCCCGTTTATGGATCTCACACGTACGCACGGATGGACGGACATCTTATAACCAATAATATAGATAGATTGATACAAATGGCAACCTAGAGGAGAGCAGCTATTTATCTTTTGTTTATTTGGACATGTCGGCACATCCACTCTTTCATAAGTTGCATAAAATGCTGTGATTGCCATCCTACTGATGGCAATCACGTGCCCTACGTGATGGTAACAGGTTCAGAATTCAGATTGTAAATGTAAAATGTCTTAATCCTTCCTGACAAATGAAAAGTAACAGAAGACTTTGACCTATAGCAGCATTCAATTAAATTTACGATACGATGCACCGACTCAGTCCGTCTCGACACCAATCTCATCAGTCACCATACAGCCTTGGAATTTTGGCAATTTGCTGGACTTTTTGGGTCCAAACAAAATTTGCTCTCTATATTTTGTTCTGGAAATTTGCACTCTTTTTCCTGAGCTTACTGATATTGTGGTTAAAATGGAATTGAATTTTCCTCACAAGGATTTAATATCTATTACAGATTAGGATTTTTTACTTTCCAAGACAAAAATATATCTTCACAAAATGACAATCGTAATTTTCCTAACAATAAAATTATACTAAAAATTATAACAATAAAATTAACAATAAAATCATAAGTCAGCCCCTGTAGCTCAGTCGGGAGAGCGCTGGACTTCTGCCTATCCCGGTTGTGGCAGCCCGGGTTCGAGTCGCTTCGGCGCTCGCTATTTGCCCCTGACTGGGATGGCCTGCGGCCGGTGGCAGCGGTCGCACTCAAGGTCAGGTGACGTCAGTGAGCGGGGCGGACCGTGTCCAGGTATGTCGGGCACGTAAAACTTTCGTCTCTAAATTCTGCCGGCCAACAGGAATTGCGCGATCGGGTGGTGAGGTCAGGACCTGCACAACAAGCTCTGCTTAGCGCGGGTCCTGACCTCGGAAATCCATCCATACATTCGGACTAAAAAAAAAAAAAAAAAATACTCTCCACCTATGGATGGATGGATCTCCGTCCCGGAGATCCATCCATCCATAGGTGGGGAGTATTTTTTTTTGTTTTTTTTTTGTGGATCTCCGGGACCAGGTCATGAAACGAAAAATTAACCACTGGTCACCAAGCTTCTCTATACACCACAGCCTCAACTTAAAGGGACATTGCCACCTCGCAGGCCAATAGCCGTTTTCACGAAGGATTTTACGTTTGGGGCGATTGGGTCTTAATAGCTCGCAAGAACAAGGCTTTCCCCGGTTATTTTTGGTATCAATTGCAATTTTATGAATTCATGAATAAGTATATCTCTACAATGCAATATCTCCCGTTGGTTTGCTTTGAATATTCAAATTCAGGAGCAAATCTGGCAATTTTGTGTTGTGTTAGTTCCTTCTACAAAACATACCGCAAACGCCCTAAAAAGAGGCTAAAAGTATACTAGTATACTAGCTTTGATTAAATAAAATACGCAATTGACAGTTAGTCAGGGCAAAATTGAAGATATTAATGACAAAGAAATATAATATTATGATTAAAAATGCAATCAAATGTCAAAAGCATAGACAGGCCTTAATTCGTCGTCGCTCCGTCCCGCTGAGATCCTCCAATTTAGAGCGGTAACTTTGTTGGTTTCTGAAAACCGGAACATTTCTTCTCATTTATTTAAGCAACGAATTACACCAAATGTTCTTGATTTGATCAATTGATTCATTGATGAATCGCATAAAAAGCTGAAAGAACCTCAGAAAAGGCACTTATAAATCCATGAAAAATGCGGGCTTTCTGCTGCCACTGGTACTGAAAACTCAGAAATGGCGGCTCTAGATCGAACAGGCTGGGCGCAGACCACGGCTCTGCACATGCACAACGTGACGTCAGGCGACCGGCTGGCTCGTCGCCATGGTAACGGGCCGGCTGGCGCCGGAGTCACGTGGTCGCCATGGTTACCGGGCGGCGGCGCCTGCGCGGAGCCAGCGCAAGAGCCGGAGCCAGCATTCTCGTCATCTTACAACAAATGATCAAAACGAAATCGCTAATTATCATTAATCCTTGCTATCAAAAAGGAATATGACTGAAAATATGAATGGACTAATTCATCTAGTTTTCATTGAAATAAGCTATTATTCCTGAAAATCATGTCGTTGCAAAATATGGCCATTTCCCGAACCCCGCACATCCGGGATTCGAGCAAGATGGAGTCTCACCAAAATGTCCCAAACCACCACAGCCATCTGGCATCACCAGAGCTAGTTTAAGATGAAATTGTTAATTTTAAGTAAACTATGGTGTTATCATTAACATGGAATTTCCAGAAAAATGCATTAATTCATAAAGTTGCGATTGATATCAAAAATCACCGAGAAAAGCCGTGTTCTTACGAGTTATAGACCCATTTACCCAAAACGCCCCAATCGCCCCAAACGCAAAATCCTTCGTGAAAACGGCTAATATGGGGTTTTTGGTGTGTATCGGTCGATTAAGCGTGTCCGATTTCACCTGCACAATTTGGTTCCCGAAACTTCCCCCATTAGATAAAAAAATAAATTTGCACCACTCATGCTTGCCAAGCATTCGTAAAATTGGAGTCGCCACATCACTATTTAGAATCACTTCTTTGCAGACTGTTATTTTCTTTTGAATGTTGCAAACTGAACATCACCATTCCGTCAGTATACTTTATGGCTCGAGCCTCGACTTTGGGACCGTAGGAGATTTGTGACCAATACCTTATAACACAGACTTTTCAAGGCTCAATTCTCGGCGAATTCGTACGCTTCGGCATTGGGCGGGCGCCAATACCACAGCCAAACTGGATGAGAGCGGCCACCATGAATCTAGTACTGAGCACAGCTGGGACCAACGTTTTGGAGTCAGAAATAAATATAACATGTTTTGCCAATACACTGCTTTAGGTGCTGCAGGAGCAAGTTTGAAATTATTGTTGATCCCCACCATTGATCAACATTGATAATGATTGTTGATCCCCACCATTCATTTAAGTTGCTTTTTAGAAATCCTCCGGAGGTGGCAATATCCCTTTAAACACGGGGGAGCCCGTCCAGCGACTTACATCAAACTTGCAGGCCATGAAGATGGCGGTGGCGCCGACCAGCTGCAGCGTCTCCCTGCTGACCTCGACCCGTGCCAGGTACAGGTCGACCAGCCGCACAGCCATGTAGAGCGTCTCGTGGTTCAGCTCGAACGACTCCTGTACCTCGACCATCCAGTCGACCAGGATCGATCGCATCATCTCCGATAGATCAGTCTGGATCGTATCCAGGTACGGTGTGACCAGACACATCGCCTGTAGGGACACAGATACAGGTCAGGTCAAACACCAGTGTTTAAATTTCCGTAAAAATGGGTGGAAAATACCACCTATCAAAAATTATTTTCTCATCTTTAAATTATTTAACATTCTCTTTTTTTCTCATCTCATTTTTCTTGTCAATCATTGCTATTTTTGTGTTGGTTAAATGTTCTGCCTGAGTTTCAAAGCATGACTTCGATGACTTAGAAAACAACTTTGTTTCAGAAGATCCTGCCCAAATCCTCAAGCAAGCTATCCATGAATCCCCATCCTGGATCCTGCATCACACGGAACTAAAGATAAACATCATCCAAATGATCGTGCTGAACCATGCACATGCCCTGTTAACGACAATGACCACATCTCTGAATTGATGATGATTGGTGTTTAAGGGCGCTCCGACAACAAAGGCTACATGGCGCCCATCATCTCTGAATTGCAAAATGATAAGATGGATATTAATTGACATTCATAATGCTTAGGTGCTACTGTGGATATGATGCTGTAAATAAACAGACTGTGACTTGTATTTCAATTTTGAGCTCAGATGCGAGCAAACACCTGCAAAGTGTGGAGTGAAGTTTCACAGAGAGAAAAATATGATATAGTGACTATAGTGACTTCAGGCTGCATATATTTTAGTATTCTCTAGGTAATCAGCCATTGAATCAATACTACCTGAAAGTCATGAAATTGAAATGGTTAACTACCTGGGCTGGAAGGAAAGAAAGCTATGATGCTCAGCATTTCGATAATGATACAACACTGTATGGCCTCTCTCTTGGACCAAGATCAAACAAGCAATACAATAAAATAGACAGTAACCTGGCAAGGCACCTATCTGTTATAACCAACTTAAATTAAGTCCAGAAGCATTACATCCCTCCCAGTACATTTTTCATTACGGCAGCAGACACGCCACATCGCATATTGTTTCGAATCAGCTGCGCACCATGTCTCTATAAAATCATCCCGCAGCAAAATTCCTCCGAAGGATGAGAAAATCCACCCGCCACCCAACGAAACTCTTCAATATTATGCTCATTACGAGTCGTAGCAAAATAAATACCACTCCAAGAAATTCTTCATCGTTTTCTGAGCATATACAGTAGTTTTCAGCACACACAAAAAAAACATTGTCTAGTTGCTTAAATTATTGCCTTCAGAATGCCTTGCAATGACGGCTGATTTCAAGCGAACCTGAGTGCAACACCTTCTGTTACAAAGTCGTGATTTTCAAATTACTACAGGAATAAGTTTGGGTCAAAGTTTGATGAATACGTAAGAATGGTTCATTATCTCATCTATAGCGTTCGCAGTACTTCGAATTCACGAGAATATTGGACTGTTTTTCTTTTTGCATCTGCACCTCTCCGAGGATAGCTTCAACGCAAACATTTGGGTGGGCTGCACACCCTACTGAAACCTTCTTAATTTATCTCCTAAACCGAATTATTTTCACTAAATGAAACATTCTCGATTGTTCGCTGATCTTTTCTGAATAAGTCATAATTTTCTTGAACAGAAAACTAGTATTTTGAAGAAGTTATTCATTGTTTTAAGCAGCCGTGTGCGAAGGATGAGAATTGAGATGAGATAAAACGTGAAGTATTCTTTTTACCGTAGGGCAACATTCGGTCTCCGGTATTATCGTACCGTTTTGAGTTGCGTGGCTGGGCCGTGACCTTGGTCTTTCAACTTGTTGACATCTGACTTGGTTGGTTGATATTTAATGATATGGTATTTGGTGAAGTTTTAGGTTGATTTCACCGATTTCACCCAGGTATGTGTCAGCTTGACCTAGGGTAGTTCTAAAAGATACCACAAATACCGGCTGTTAGTTTAGATAATTGAAATGTTTTCTTGAGCCAATTTAATTTAGAACTAGGAATGATATAGGCA
>JAXIVJ010000140.1:90000-153866 GCA_036785665.1 Chirona hameri | reverse complement strand
TATAACATGAAAATCCACATACAAAAATGCTGCAAAGGCTTAAATAAACGCAAAAAATTGGGGGTACATCTTTTTCGTCATTTCAGCCGACCCCCCCCCCCCCACCCCCCCCCACTCAAAAATTATCGTCAACGCCCCTGGGTACAGCTGACAATTGACATAGTTTTGCTCAGTGTAAGGCAATGTCGGAACAATACAAACTGCAAGCTGACATCTCTTTCCTTTTTCGACATCCCAAAAGATCGAAAACCTAAAAAAGCAAACATTAGAAATTGTATGGCTGGAAAACAAGTGGCCCAAGTCCGGGAAGAAATTCGGAATTGGGGGTAGGTAAGGTCCACTAAAAAAAGGTTTGACCCCCCAAAACGGCCGGCTGGATCCGCCCTTGTACAGGGTAACATAAAGCTAATAATTGTCTATACACTGGGTGCCTACGTTAGGCATCAGTTCAACTGATGCCTAACTTAGCCACCCAATTTATAGATAATTGTTAGCTTTATGTTACCCTGTATCCACCCAGGTCCCAGCCAGACTGGTTATTGATTCAACACTGATTGAATCGATTGGAATCGTTCAATCAAAATTCATTGAATCAAAACATAATTGATTCACCACCTGATCTTTTGATTCATGAATCGTGATTGAATCAAAACCCGCGTCAAATCCAGGCTGATTGAATAAAAAGATTTAACGATTCAAGTACACTGGTAAATTGTGCAAATACATGCAGTCCAAGTGGCTACATTCATTTATACTGAAAGACTATTGCTGTAACAATGTTTTAATGATCATGTATATGCATGTTTCCATTTGTATTGATTTTACATAAATTAACCTCATATATTTAAATGTTGAATCAAACGTGAATCGATAAGAATATGTGTTTTGATTCTTTGAATCGGAAGGAATCCGTTCTCAAAATTGTATCCGTGAATCGAACGGTGATTGGATCATTCAGATTCCAAAATCAATCATGATTGAATCGTTCCAAAAAAGTTGAATCAATAACCAGTCTGGTCCCAGCGTGGCAGCCATCGTCGGCCGCCGCTCCCACCCGCTATTACGAGCTGACTGGCCGCCGGAGGCCGACCAAACACGATGACTTCATCCTCTGAAGAGTGACGTCATCGTCCGCTGGAGAGTCGGTTGGCCCCGGCAGCGTCTACCTCCGCCCGCACCTGCCGGTCGGATACCTCGAATTTACCGGAAGCCAACTGGCCTCAAACGTGATGCTCACTCCGCTGGCGCAATCGGGCATTCTTTTTCGTCTTCCACGTGTCCGCTAAGTGTCACGGCAGGTAATATGATGCACTTTGTATTTGTCAAATACCGTACTGAAGAGAAAAGTGTGTGTTTGGTCACTATCGGCTGTTATCTGAGGGCGTGGGTTCAATACTCATTAGGACGCGAGCGTCTTTTATAAGTATATATCGTCTTTTATAAGAATACATTCGGGAAACAATTTATTACGTGGCTTTCAACATCGGGTTTCATTAACCCTATTCCCTGCGGGCGGCCAGAATTACGTTAAACTGCGGGGGGGGGGGCAGATTCTCCCCCCCCCCCCCCCTCCCAGAGATCTCGAGAACCGCTTGGTCGATTTCGATGGGGAAAACGCCATTCGATTCGCCATGACAAGATCGCTTTTTGGACCCCGAAATTGTTGTTTTGTTCCAAAATGGGGCGCCAAGGGGCAAAAAATCTGAAATTTTTGATGTTTTTGAAAGGTCATTGCCGCCATGTGGCTCGACCGATGTTCATGCTCCAAACGTTTTTGAGCTTCAAATGTACTGGTCTTTGATATATCGAAAGACAAAAAATAATAATAGGCGTATTCAGAGAATGTAAAATGGGGGGATTTTCTGGAAAAAAATATGTGCTGTTCGTGATTGTTTGGGACGACATGAATGTCACATGTGGGCATTATATGCTGTAATTTGCTAAATTTGATATATTGCGCATAGGCGGATCCAGGAAAAAATGGGGAGGGGGGCACCATGCGCGTAACGCTTTTATCATCTTACTAATTTGAAGTTGGACCTAATTTGAGGGTGGGTATCGTCTCCCATTTTTGTTATCTTGAGTGCGCCTCTGCCCCCAAAATATGTACAATCCCAGTATATATGATGCATATTGCATTGCAATTGTTTCTGACGCATTTATTGCACTGCAAACCACGAAGGAAGTATGCGCCGCAAAACCGCATTCGTAACACCCTCCCCAAAACAGGAGCCTGGAACCGCCTCTGCTCAACCGATTTTTCAAAATTTTGACACAACTCGCGCCATTCAATTTTGGGAAAAGTTACAAAGTTTCAGGACGCTAGGTTCAACGGTTTAGAAGCGGCAAGTGAAGAAAAAAACGCCGGGGGCAGAATCTGCCTCCCGCAGGGAATAGGGTTACAGGCCAAAGGGAAATATTCACCTTTTGATTTATTTATGTGCATTTTTCTGTGACTCATGTATCGTATCAAATTGATCGTGCCTCAATTAAAAAGTTTAATAACAACTTTTTTATTTCCATTTTTTTGGGGAGGGGGGATTTAAGAATATGTACAGGGTGTTTCATAAAATTGCATCCACTTGGAAATCTCGCGATAACTCCAGTAGTTTTGGGCGCAGGTCTTGAAGCTTACCAGCATTGGAAAGCTGATGAAATTATACATCAAATATGTGATAACCAACCCCATCTACGTTCTATTCACTTAGCTTCACCGCAACGAAACAGACAGACAAAATGCGACAAAAACATAGCTATATTTCCGAAAAAGACGTGATCTTTCACAGATCTGAGGTCTTGCTGGAGCAGCAAACCATAGGCGTAGGAACGTCATAAAAAGTGTGTGGGGGGGGGGGGGGGGGGGCAGCCACCCAGGGGACCTCCCTATCTCAGGGGCCTCCATGTTTCAAGGGGGCCCACCGGCCACCGTCCAAGGAGCAGGTGCAACAATACGTCGGAATAACAACATGAAGACCTGAATAAATGTCAATGGAAAACACGTCAAGTTTACACTATTGATTTCCTCATCGGACCCATTCGCCAAGTTTGCAGTGATATTGTTTTCAGTATCTGATGAGTTTTGAATGAGATGAGCTAATGAATGCCGCCTGAAGCAACTTAACCCTCGCCGTGCTGGGGGCGTTTAGACGCTCCCCCTAAGGTTTTTCAAGGATAGCGAAAACACGGCGGCGCGCAACGCCGCCATTTTTGGCACAGCTGTTCGTACATTAATTACTAACATTGTGTACAATTCTTGACCTCGGGTCCTCTCAGCTCAGGTCACCAGGCCAGGTCACGTGACCCCACCTCTAAAAAAAGTTTGCCGTCGTACCACAGCCACAGTTGTTGGCCGATCGGTTTTAAACTTACAGGATTTCATAAGGTCATAGATACCTACAATTCGTACATCTCGGATTTTTTTTTATATCGGTGACCTAGGGTCGGGTCAATTTCGTGACCTTCCCATTATAAGTCAACGGGGAAATATTCGAATACTTCCGATTCCGAGGATACGGATGATATCAGTCCAATTCCTTCTGGATCATGTTATCATGGGTCATTATTGATGATACAGGTTCACCTTTTGTTCAGTGACCCCTACAGGGTCAGCCGAGGTCATCAGAGGTCGCCAACACCGTTGTCAATAACTATCGACAGAATGAAGATAGAGAAGTGAAACTGTCACCAATGTGTTTGTCGCGTCGAGACACATCTCTCAATATGAAACATGACCTACTTGGGTCACCACTTGACCTTGACCTAAGGTCAAATTTCTAAGTTAACCTAACCTGGTCAACATGAATATGAAGCGAAGCGCCTTACGAGACAAAAATGATGGCGTAAACTTTTGCCTTATCTTGATTAGGTCAAGAGTTATTTGCGAAAACAGTCTTGCCAAAAATAGCCTTTTTGACGTTTGATGACCGTGCGCGCGACAGTGGCGTGCGCAGAAATTCACAAAGGACCAGGTCATTGCCTTGAGGGGCGCCACCCGATCGACATGGGCGTCGCCAATATTGGCGAAAATTTTGCGGGGGGCGACTCTCCTTCCGCACCGTGCGGAACGTGCGGAAGGCAGTGATGGCCTACGTTACGCTACGGTATGGTTTTTGGTAACCCGTAGCTCAAGAAATCGTTCCGTAGCGTAATTGAAGTATTTCGTAGCGTACTACCGAAAAATATTCAAATAACGTAACTGGTATGCAAGGTATTTCGTAGCATAACTGGGGGCGGCGCCACAGCGGGGGAGGGGCAGTGGCATGGGCGTCGCCACCACTACGGACAGTACGGACAGTGTCCGTCGGACAGTGTCCGTCGGACAGTGTCTGTACAAGTTGGCGAACCTACAAAAACTTGTACGGACTGGCCGTACAAGTTTGCGGAACCATTTGAAGGTGCGGAATTATAGATATCGATACCTGAAATATTTATACTCGAATTATCTTCAGATGGATTATATGTGACGAATCGTGACGATTTACCTCTATTCATGCAACTTATTGTTCAACAGAAGAAAACAAATATTGTCCCCTCCCCAACTTGAACGCACAAATGGCCAGTTGGAATGAAATGTTAACGTTTTTCGTCTGGAGTTCGGAATAGGAATTGCCATGGTTCCGCACACTTGTACGGACAGACCGAACAAGTTTTTGGAGGTTCGCCAACTTGTGCGAAAATGGCAAGTGGCATTGACATTTTGCCCTTGTCATTGCTAAAACGTTTAGCCGTTTAGTGAGCGGTGCTTGATGTGCAAGCGGGTACTGAAAGTTTGGGGACGATATTGGCGGTAGTTAACCGTAGTTTACGAGATATTGCAAAATTTGCGAGGGAGCAAAACAAAATACTCCCGTGTTAGTCACTAGTCCAGTAACATAAATGGTCAGGCCGTAATTTTACTGAACTGTATTTGGCTTCCTCCTGGCGCTGACAACGCTGATGCACGCGCGTTTTATTTTACATGGATCCAAGCACAGTGTATTAGGCCTAACCCGCGCCGTGCTGGGGAGGGGGGGGGGGGGGCGTTTAGATGTGCCTCCGGAAATTTTAGGAAATGCAAGGAACAAACGAGAGAGCCAGAGACGAGCTAGAGGGAGAGCTGGGAGAGCTAGAGCTAGAGACGTGTGACTGCTACCGCAGTGTTTATCTAGTGTCTCCACATATGCAACATGACCAACCTGGGTCACCAAATGACCTTGATGACCTTGACCGGAGGTCAGATTTTGAACTTGATCTGATCGGGTCACCACAAGTATGGTTCGGATCGTATTGACGTCATAAACACGATGGCGTTACAATTATTGCCATATCCTAAACTATCCTAAAGTTCTAAACTGGGAAAATTTGACCTTTGATGAACACTGGTGGCCTCAATATTGACCTGAGCGAAAATATAGCAAGCGTATGAACAAGGGGGCTGGGAGGCCATGGCTGCCCCACTTTTCGGCTATTTTTTTCTTCTAAAAATATTTTGCTAATTTATCCAGATATATCCAAAAACAAATTCGAAAGCAACATATTTCGATAACATAGACACTGATTTTCAGTATAGATGCGAAAGTGGAGCAAAATACGAAAATGGGGCATGTTGTTATGATATTGTGTGCTTCGGGGGAGCAATCTGACACAGTGGTAAGACATTTGTTTTCTGTGCCGGGGAGCGGGGTTCAAATCCCTCGGCGGGCCTCTGAAAAAATCGTCCCGGCCCCCATATCCCTCGGAACAGGGTGAGAGTTCCAGTTGGCGCTTTGGTCGCAGGAGGATATGGTGATTGGTCCACTACATTGTGTGCTTCGAAAAAATAATAGAAGTGAGCTGTAAAAAGTTAGGAACTTGGTTAAAATAATTATTTATAAAATTAGTAAGTACAAATGTAATTATTATCTCATCATTGGTCACACAACTAGGATAATATTGTCAGTGGCGAAGGGTTCGCTCGCTGGTCCAGTAACGCTGCTTTTATCCCATGCTTACATATGAAGCTTCTCGACACAGCGCTACGGTTTTGACACAACGCTGAATGACAGGACAAAACATCTGATATATTCAGCAGGAGAGACCTTAAAACCAGAGTATGCAGTAAGTGATTTCTCGACATGGCCTTCAAAACTGCTATCTCAGCGCTAAAAAAAACATTATGAAATCCATTATGAAAGTGACTGGTTTCCTTCAAACACCGTATTGACACCCCTGCAAAACAGCGCTTCTTTCCCCCACCCCTCGCTCGAAAGGTTCGATGTCTGGGTGTGTCCGTACAAGTTTTTAAACCGTGGCGACGCCGCTGGGCAGGGGGCGGCCAAGCATTGGGCTCCGGTCTTAAAGGAAATAGTTCACCTTCGGAATTTTTTCAGAACAAGATTTTATTAGATTTTTTAATACAGTTTCTTTTTTTCTTTTTAAAAATGGTCCTACATCGCGCCAATTCAGGACAGAAGGTTGTAAATTATTGATTTTATGGTGTGCGTTATTGGTCTGCGCATGCTCCATGGCAGTGCTGGCACTTTCAGACGGTACGGTACATCATATATGCGCCGTATTCCTTCGCCAAAAAGTCAAATATCTTCGGCTGGAGAGTCTTTTCAGCCAATAAAAGTTCCGGATAAGGATCTCTCAACAAGGGCTACAAAACTGCTATTTCAGTTCAAAACCCATGTTGAAGGTGAACTATTTCCTTTAAGGAGGCCACATACAACAAGGGGAGGCCCTCGCAAATATACCTAAATACCGAGCAGTCCCTAAATACATAGACAATTGGAATGAGCTTCGAGTCGCTCCTTGAAATAACAACCGAGAGATGTTCGAGGAGACATATTAAAGATAAACGTGACAAGGTCCAAGGAGGCCCTTAAAAAGACAATTGAGGCCAACTCCAAGAAGACCCTAAAAACAACCCACACAAGCTCCAAATATCCCTAAAGAGATGGCCGACACAAGCACCAAGAAGGCCGCGAAAAGACGCCGAGATAAGCTCCTAAAATTCCCCTAAGAAGACAACCGATATAAACTCCACATAGGCCCCTACGACAATAACCGGGAAAGCTGTTCATGATATACTTCCGAGGAGGCTTCTACAACCACAAAATAATCCAAGAAAGCCCCTAGAAAGGCAGTCGGGAATATTTTTGACGAAGCCCCCACGAAAATTGCCGGGAAGTCCCTTTCTCAAATGGGGCCCTTGCCTTCTGTTTGCCCCTCCCCCGACACAAATCCATGGCGCTGCCCTGCAAACCATATGTTGCTGATGGTAATGGGTATCTCATTGGTATCTGATATAGCTGAGGGTAACCTTATTGATAAATTCTGACGTCTTATGGATCGGTGGTTAGATTACCGTTTCCCTGTTTCCCTGCAATTAACCCGCGACTTACTGGGGGGGGGGCGATTTTTTGCCCCCCCCCCCTCCTGTTATTTTGCAATAACTCCTAAACGAACACTGGTATCATCACCAAACTTTCAGTACCTTCTCTCACATTAATTTTACACATGTTGGCAAAGGGAAAATATAAGGCTATGATAGGTCAACCGGGAATGACGTCAGAGTGACTTCATGTTCTTCGGTTTTTGTTGCAAAATAATGGTTTGCGGAAAACGCTGTCAAAGGTACGATGTTTAAAATAAACTACATTGTCTTGCATCAAATTACTGACAATAGACCGGGCTATCAAACTGCTATCTCGGATTTTTGAGTTGTTTTTTTATTAAAAATTTTGAGAAATCCAAATACATTTTTTTTTATAAAAAAATTCCAAAAAAAAATCAGAATTATCCGAAAACCGGAATATATGTGATCGAAACGTTTGCGGTGAATATGTGTACCAAATTTGAAGTCGATATCTTCAAAAATGACTGAGTTATGACCTTTAAATGACAAAAATCGACCACCTCTCACAACATTACTATGTTGAAAAAACGCTTTTCCATTTTTGCTTTTTATTTCTATTTATATGGAACAAACAATGTTCTAAGGTCATTTTAGCGTTCTAGACGAAAAACAAACCCATAAACATGTGTTACAACGCCTAATGACCGTAATCTGCAGTTCGACCTCGTGACCTCGGATGACCTTGACCTGACCCAAGGTCATAAACAGCTTAGAAAAGTACTTAGAAGTGTCAGACACACGAAGCATACCGATTTATCGACAGTTTATGCGTTTAATATCGCAATTTTGCGCGACAATTCCATCCATCGAGACCTTTTGACACGGTCAAACATTTTGTACTTGACCTGACCTGTGACGTCATCGGTGACCCCGAGGCCAACAATATTATGTTTCCCTCGATAAATTTCCCAGGGCTATCGAATGCCGTTTGAATTTTTACATTCAGTCAAGTAGTTCCGGAGATCCGAGGGGGAGGCAAAAAATACCCCCCCCCCCCCCCAGTAAGTCGCGTTATGAAATATACACCAGTAACTCGCGGGTTAAGGCGCCATCTCGGTCAAAGCTCAAACAAAACTCTCGATTAAAACTCGGTCACCGGTATTATTGATTCAACTCGCCGTTGATTGGCGTCTCAGCCGAAGGTGACTGAGTGCAAATCTCGCTCCTCAGTCGAAACGTGAATACTGTTTGTCACAAACGTTTTGAAAATTCAAGAAATGTTTTGTAGCAAAAGCGGTGCTATTTTTGAGCGGTGTGGTATTTTGTATGCCTATATTTGTACGGCTTATTTTACGTTTAACTTAGTTTTCATCTAACTTGCATATTGTAACGTCGCTGAATTTGCAGTATCATAAAAGAAGTTATCAACATTTTTATTAGATTGAAATACTTTTTGTATAAATTAAGTCCGAATCATTTGAGTGAAATAATTTTCGACGTCAAGTTTTGCGCTAAGCAGAGTGTGTTGCACAGGCCCCGAGGCCCTGGTCCAACCATCGGACCTCGTAATTCCTGGTAACTGGTAGAATTTAGAAGCGAAAGTTTTGCGGACACGAACATACCTGGACAAGGTCCGCCCCGCCCTCTGACGTCACCTGCCCTATGCGTGTGCGACGAGTGCGACCGCTGCCCCCAGCCGCAGGCCATCCTAGCCAGGCACAAATAGCGAGTGCCGAAGTGACTTTTTACCAGGCCTGCCACACTGAGTGAGGTCTACCGTCTAAAGCTCAGCGCTCTACCGTCTGAGCTACAGGAGCGAACAAGTTAATGCTGGTTAAACTTGGGAGCTTGATAGCTTTATTGGTTTCTGATCTATTGCTATGATCTATTGTTTATGACCTTTGCACAACATATTTCACTAATGATGATGCTTTGTGACTGTGTTACGACTTACGAATGTCTTCGCAAATGTCTGTCACGAAAGAAATGCATGACGGCTGGTTGATAGGAAAGTTAGAAATGTGGATGAACGGAAAAATCACCGTTACATGCTGTTGATTTGCCTGGTATCTTTTGTATCGTAGTACGATATATTCTAGGCTACGTTTAACGAAAAATAGCGTAATCGGTAACGTAGCAAAATATAACTTAATGTAATTCGGTAGCGTAGCGTTGGCCTAATAACCATACGTAGCGTAGCGTAATTCCGTAGCGTAGCGTAGGGTAGGCCATCACTGGCGGAAGGAGAGGCCCCACCCCTCAGTCACTAGCCGGAGGGGCGCCGTCACTGGCCAGGGGCGCCATCACGGGCCGGAGAGGGTCATTCACTAGTCGGAGGGGCGCAGTCACTCGCCGGAGGGGCGCGGTCACTGGCGGAAGAGGCGCCGTCACTGTCCGGTGAGGCGCCGTCAAATGAGGTTTACTCAAGAAAAAGGGGGAAATGTCGCCGCCGTGACGTCACAGTATTTGCCAGTAATATGGTAGCAGATAACGAAGGCGTTTATGGCGCCGGCGATTCATTTGCGGATATCGCAATATGCTGTAGCTACATTTTAACATGTTAACTGGGGGCAAATGCCTCCAGTGAGCCATTTTTAGCCCCCCCCCCCCGTCAAGAAATGTTGCCCACCCTGATTTCAGTAATTCCATGTATTTTTTCGCTTGATAGGTATTAAATTAAAATAGAATATACTTACCTGAGTATATCAATTTGAGGTGATATTTTTTATCGCCTCATTTTTTTTTTTACCTGAGGTGAATAATTTTTTTGTTTAATCCAATTATAAATTAAATGATATTCCTAGGTTTTAGTATTTTCCAGCCGAATTAAGCATCTTTAAACTATTTCCGAAATATCATGAATGTCAATATGCTTTGAACAATTGTTCATTATCATTAACGGCAGAGTAGGGGAGATCGGGGGTTGTTGGACTAGGAACGTCGCTACAAAATTTGAAGTGGGTGGGGGGCAGACTGGTTTTGATTCGACACTGAGTGAATCAATTGGAATCGTTCAATCAAAATTCATTGAATCAAAACAGAATTGATTCACCACCAGATCTTTTGATTCATGAATCGTGAGTGAATCAAAACC
This sequence comes from Chirona hameri, assembly GCA_036785665.1. Lineage (NCBI taxonomy): Eukaryota > Metazoa > Arthropoda > Thecostraca > Balanomorpha > Balanidae > Chirona > Chirona hameri. The sequence goes on along the minus strand of JAXIVJ010000140.1, from coordinate 143,454 downwards.
CGCATCAAATCAAGGCTGATTGAATCAAAAGATTTAACGATTCAAGTACACTGGCAAATTGTGCAAATACATGCAGTCCCAGTGGCTACATTCATTTATACTGAAATACTATTGCTGACTGCTGTAACAATGTTTTAATGATCATATATATGTATGTTTCCATTTTACATAAATTATTCAAAGCTGCTGCGAGGAACATGATTAGCGTTATCAATAACATCGGAATCAGTGACCTTATCCTCGTTGTTTTTTATATTATTTAAGAAGAGAAAACTTTAAAAATGACGGTTTATTGATATTTCGGCCGCAGGCCTTTTTCAAAATTACATCTATGGATATACAATGTTCACATAAATATAAGAGAATATATATGCACCGCATTCGTCGCCTACCGATTCAAATTTGACACATTTCAAATATATCTCGTGATAGACATTCCAACTATCTTCACTATTTCGGAAGTCATTGTCACTCCCAGCCGCGTCGGCAATGTGTCACGCATTACTATACATCATCAACCATGTTACATCCTCCAACATAACACGGCATACATATTTAACGTTCATACGAGTACATTACAACATTGGCAATATTCAACACAAACTCTACACTACACGCATAATAGGCCACGGTGATCCCCCCTGGGTATTTAAAGCTGGTGCGCGACTCCTAATGATGATACTCTCTGTGATCTTTCTATCCGGGTGATCCTGAGCTCTGTACACAATTTTGAGATCTAATAGGCCTGAGTTTGTACGAATTTCGTCCTGGTTGTGCTCGTTTAGGAAATGATCACCGAACGGGGTGTTTGCCGTTGTTGATGGCGTCGGGTCTATGCTCGTTGTACCGCAAGCGGATTGGACGCATGGATTCCCCTACATATTCCCCTACATTTCCCCCGTTTTATTGGCATAGCTTACAACTAATTTCATACACTACGTTCTTTTTCGTACAATCCCCCTTGAAACCGGACATGCATAAATGACAATTGCGACCTCCTGGACAACTAGGCTAGCAAATGGAAGACTTCACAAGAGTTGTTTTTAGTTTGTTATCGTTCCTCGAAGCTATACATACTCATAATTTTGACTTTCTTATGAGTGTATTGTGTTTGACTTTCCACAAGAGCTGTTCATCTATTTAAGGCAAAGTTAGAAAACCGTCCTCTGTACCCGCCCTCATTCCCCTTTCGCCCCTTCCCCTACCTCTCTCGTCACCCCTCACCCCTCTTCCCGCCTCTCCCCTCCCCCTCTTGGCCCTTAAAGGAAATAGTTCACCTTCGGAATATTTTTCAGAACACGATTTTATTCTATTTTTTAATACAGTTTCTTTTTTTAGTTTCCAAAATGGTCCTACATCGTGCCAATTCAGGACAGAAGGTCGTACATTATTAATGTTATGGTGTGCGTTATTGGTCTGCGCATGCTCCATGCAGTGCTGGCACTCTCAGACGGTACGGTATATCATATATGCGCCGCATTCCTTCGCCAAAAAGTCAAATATCTTCGGCTGGAGAGTCTTTTCAGCCAAGAAAAGTTGCAGATAAAGATTTCTCAACACTGGCTACAAAACTGCTATTTCAGTTCAAAATCCCATGTTGAAGGTGAACCTTTCCTTTAAGTTTCGGTAAGCAAATTTCCGTTTCAGCACTAGATGGCTCAGGAAAAGTTTTCCTACATCTGAGAATCTAAAGGATAGATTAGACATACAGCCTCTCTGTTGTTGATCTTCGTCGCCGTCGTCTCGGCTGTCCGTCCCGCCTGGAGCGTCCTGAGTGATCCCGTCCCTCCGTTCTGCTGGCTCTCCTCCGTCCCCCCCCCTCTCCGAGCTGCACCCACTTCTGTCGTCGGCGTCCGTCCACGTTGCAGATGGGTGATGTTTTCAGATGGGGGTGTCCTTGACCTCGCCTCGGATACGGTTGTCTCTGTTGCCCCAGATATAGCAGGGGGTATTCTCATGACACTTCGAAATCTTGTCTTTCCATCGTTTGGCGTAGGCAAATCTTTCGACCCCCTTTTCAACTTGCAGCAAGACTGCTTTCGACACAGTCTGAGTAGTGGCGAAGTTTGGTCCTTTGGCTAGAAGAAGGTAGAAGATATCAATAGACAAGTCATTTTAAAAGTTTTCTCTTCTTAAATAATATACAAAAACAACAAGGATAAGGTCACTGATTCCGATGTTATTGATAACGCTAATCATGTTCCTCGCAGCAGCTTTGAATAATTTATGTAACTTCGAGCCAAATGTTGACCGACAAAAGAAGCTTGCTGAAACTCTGAAAAACCCGGAAAAACTTGCGAAAACCGAAATACGCATCGAATCCCTAACTGCCTGCCGAAAGAATGATTTAACTCCGCGGTTCATCGAAGATGCTATGCGTCCAGTACGACATATATTCAGAGATAGTTACAAGGTTGTGGCACGCACTGCCAACTTTGCAAAAGGTATTCTAAACGAAGCTATCTCCGAAACATTCAGGACAAAGGCCTTTTTGGTGAGACAGGGAGCTCGTCTGTTTGAATCCTTAAGATATTTGCTGAACGAAGACAAATTTAGCTACATATCTTCGACCTGTGCAAGAATATTTGACATCACGATTCGTGAAAATAGACCAAGACTAGTTAAAGGAAATAGTTCACCTTCAACATTAGTTTTAAACTGAAATAGCAGTTTTGTAGCCCGTGTTGAGAAATCCTTATCTGGAACTTGTCTTGGCTGAAAAGACTCTCCAGCCGAAGATATTTGACTTTTTGGCGAAGGAATACGGCGCATATATGATGTACCGTACCGTCTGAAAGTGCCAGCACTGCCATGGAGCATGCGCAGACCAATAACGCACACCATAAAATCAATAATTTACAACTTTCTGTCCTGAATTGGCGCTATGTAGGACCATTTTTAAAAAGAAAAAAAGAAACTGTATTACAAAATATAATAAAATCGTGTTCTGAAAAAAATTCCGAAGGTGAACTATTTCCTTTAAGAAATTCCGAAGTCTGGAAGCTAAGAACAAAGACAAAGAAGTCGGCAAAAAGGACATGGATGGACAAACTATGAAAAAGAGAGTCAAGAATCTGTCATCGATAGAAAAATATGACTCTGGCCTTGCTCTTCTAGCCAAAGGACCAAACTTCGCCACTACTCAGACTGTGTCGAAATCAGTTTTGCTGCAAGTTGTAAAGTAGATAGAAAGATTTGCCTACGCCAAACGATGGAGAGATATCTAAGTCTCATGAGAATACCCCCTGCTATATCTGGGGCAACAGAGACAACCGCATCCGAGGCGAGGTCAAGGACACCCCCATCTGAAAACATCTCCCATCTGCAACGTGGACGGACGCCGACGACAGAAGTGGGTGCAGCTCGGAGAGGGGGGGGGGGACGGAGGAGAGCCAGCAGAACGGAGGGGACCACTCAGGACGCTCCAGGCGGGACGGACGGCCGAGACGACGGCGACGAAGATCAACAACAGAGAGGCTGTATGTCTAATCTATCCTTTAGATTCTCAGATGTAGGAAAACCTTTCCTGAGCCATCTAGTGCTGAAACGGAAATTTGCTTATAGAAACTTAAGGATGATCTGATGCGAACGTACATAAATCATAAGGGAAGCGAGCAGAATGTAGATTTAGATCAGCGTAAATTTATCAGAGACCTTGCTTACAACGATAACGTAATCATAAAACAGAGTGATAACTGTAAGGGATTGGTGATCATGGATAAAACAACCTATGTGGACAAAGCTAAAGCCATGTTAGACGTTAGAGACAGCTATGAAAGCATTGACAAAAACCTAGTCCCTCAAGTAGAAGCTAGAGCGAAACGAACCCTTTTGAGTACCACTAGAGGCAAGCTTCCCGAGAAAACGATAAAAGAACTGGCCTCGAGACATAGTAGAACACCCGTCTTTTATGGACTACCAAAGGATCACAAACCTTCAGTGCCCCTCAGGCCTGTCATATCAGCTTGCGGTGGCCCTACCGGAAAAACGTCCTGCCTGTTAGAAAGGATCTTGAAAGAGCTACTGAAATTTGTTCGAACTCATTTATGGGATACCAGGGACTTTTTACAAAAAGTATCGGCACATTCACAACAGGAAGGGATACAAGAGGGTAGCATTTTCTTTAGCATAGACGTAGTAAATTTGTATGGGAGCATGCCTGTCAATGAAGCTATCGATGCAACCTATGGTACATATTTTAAATCCGACTTCTGGACAAGCCTTAGCTACAACGTTTTTATTTATCATTTTTCGATATTCCGGGCGTAAAGAGGCTAAATAGGCGTGGGGATTAAACAATGTCGGAACGACTGCTGACTGCTTCCAAATGCTACTAAAGTACTGAAATATACACTTCTTAGACTACTACTTCGTAGTAGAATTTAATATGATCGCTTCCAAATGTTACTATATGTACTGCAAATACACTACTTTGACTACTACTTCGTATATTTGCTGGCGTTTCATTCAATAAATAAAGATGTAATCTATGGAAATAGAAGTTATTGATAGCAAACAATACCTTTAATTTATAGTAGACAAAACAATTACGATACAAATTATATCTTGTCTAATTCATTTGGGCGTTACATTCCTTACTGTTCTACCCGTTGTTCTATTACCCTGATCGATGCAGTGATGGCTAAGCTAGACGAGCATGGACATAGTATCGACACTTTTGGACTATCGAAGCAGGATATAGCAGGCCTTTTGGAACAGAGTCTCGGAGCAGGGGCGGATCCAGGCAAACATTTCGGGGGGGGGGCACATCAGACGTGAAGAGGCCCTCGAGCTGAAAAGGGCCCTCAACGTTTTTGCAGGTTTGAAAGGGCCTCCAGTCGGTCTGAGAGAGTATTTTCAGGTATGAGAAAGCCCTTAACAAGCCTAAGAGGGCCTCGTCAGGCCTGAAAGAGTCCCATACCAGTCTTAGGAGGCCCTTGATAGGCCTGAGAGCCGAGAGGGCCTGATATTTCTGCGTGTATTTAAGCATTTGCAGCATTTGTAATGTGGATTTTCATGTTACAGTAGGAACTTGTTATTTAGCGCCGCCAAGCGGCGATTTTTTACGGGTTTCCCTGATAAAACCCAGAAATATAGGCGATGGGCCTTATAGATCATAAGAAGCTAAAAATGTTATTCATTCAATTCAGCGTTACGACGAACCGAAGACGATGACGATGGCTTCGTTATGATGATGGCCACCGATGTGACGCAGCGAAGCGGCGTGAAAATGTGAATTTTAGGTCGTGGAAAACGAAATTTTAATATTGGAACCAGACCAGTGGAGACCAGTGGAGCCACGCCTCAGGTAACCCCTTTTCCTGGTTGCACATCTCGGTATGATGAAAAATATTGAAATGAAGGTAGTTTTTCATATACATTAACTAGCCTCGGATAGTAAATCACGATGACCGGTGGCAGTCAGCGCTCAATAGCACATATGATAATGATAACTATGCATATGTACCGAACTGTAGCGAACAACTGGTAACAGTGCAAATGGTTTGAAAGCAGCAAGAGGCAGAACGACTTTTCCGCGCATAAATGGTCCCTGTGGATCTGGAAGATCCTGAGGGTGGATGGCTTTGGGAGCTGGTCCTGGCCTGGTCCCCACTATTAGCTCTTCCAGGTCCAGCAAGTTGGGGATCGCTCCAGCTTCCGCGGGTGCCGATGTCCGCGTCTTTCCGTCCGCGTCGCCTTTTTCGAAACTCGGCAGACTAGCTTAACATGCACTGGCGGATCCAGCCGTCGTTTTTTTGGGGGTGGGGGTGGGGGCAAATCGGTGGGAGGCACTGGCAGATCCAGCCTCTCTCCGTGGGGGGTCTTTTTGCGGCAAAAAGGTACCCCCATTTTTCTCCCTCCGCATATTTGGGCCGTTCACCTTATTTTGGTATTCAAGCCTAAGAAATTCACCTTTCAAACTCACAACAAATTATTTTGTGGATTTTTTTCCCCGAAAAAACAAACATTTTTTCCCCATTTCTTGGTTACAAAACCCACAATTTCGGATATCCGAGATAGCCATGTTGAAGAGAATGTCATTTCCTTTCTTTTGACGTTTTTTTATTTGCAATTTGCTTCAAAACTCTACGCTTTGTCCAACATTTATAGTTTTTCCACCAAAAATGGCATGGCATGACGTTATTAAAACGTCATTATCTCCCAAAATGCTACATCAATTTAATTGAAAGTTGGTGAGAATACTTAGACTTGATGCAGGATAAGGTACTGAAAGTTTCACGTTGATACCTATCACAGTTTCTAGGTTATTGAGAAAATCCGGGAGGGGGCAGATACTTCCAATAAGGTTTGAGCTAGAAGTACCTATGTTAAACTAGGTACCTACCTATAGTTTGTTTTATTTTGATTGCACAATTGCCATTGGGAACTTCGTGAGAATCACACGTGAATTTTGTACACACCGCTGTCACGCGTCCCGAAAAGTTATTTTCACAAAAGCAATGCGTCATTTTTGACAAACATTTGCGCCGAAATAGAGTGTAGATTGGATTCCAAATTGATACCATATGCAGTGTGCTTCCTATATGTAAAAAAAACGTTTGTTCGAGCTTCAATTCCGGCTAGCAGCTTGCTGGCCGCTATTTTCTCGTCCAGTTGAGCTTTTTAAGCACTGATTTGATGGTAAGTGTAGACGTGCCCAAGGGGTGGGGCCCACGGGGCAATTGATCCCCCCCTGAAGGTCCGTACGTTCCCTCTTGGCCGTATGTGCCCCTTTGGAAATAGGTCCCGAAGGTCCCTATTTCCAAAGATGCTTCAAAGATGAATGATTTTTTCAGGGGAAAATGTTGAAATTATGCCCCTCTAAAAATATAGTGGGCCAAATCCGGTGATTTTTTTTGGTTGGGTTACCTTATGCTCCCCTGATAAAAGATTACTCACTCCTGGGGTGAATCCTGGGTACACTACTGATGGTAAGATCCGTGTTTCCCAAACAAAAATCCAGTTTTCACTGTGTATAGCTGGATTTTGACTGGTGCGAAGTCAATTTTTTACGAACAATTGTTAACGTTTTTTTTTGTTAGGGGGGGAAGACATGTTGCCCCCTCCCTTCCAGGTTTTTTGGGGCCATGGCCTGGTCCCCCCCCCCCTGGATCCGCCAGTGTAAACATGTATCCCGCTTGAAAGTTAATATTTTATGAAGCGAGTGGGACCTGGGGGCTGGGCCAGCAATTACCACCAAGGAGAGCCTCTGCCAGACATTTAATACAATTAATTTTCGTATTTTCCAAATTTGAATAAGCAATTGCGAAACTTGTGTGATGCCGCGAAGCGGCGCGAAATTTTTTCAGTTTTAAACTGAGGATAGCTGGATTTTGATTGTTGCAAAGGCAAGTTTTACGATAAATTGTTAACTTTCCCCGCAAAAGTGTGTGTGTGTGTGTGGGGGGGGGGGGGGCGACTTTTCCTCGAAAAAGTGTGTGAAGGCGGGGGTAGACCCCCGCCTTCTGAGAGTGGGAGTCGGGACCCCCCCCCCCCTCGTCGGCGACGCTCCTGGCCCTATGTCAGTCTCGTAGGGCCCTTGCAAGACTTGAGAGCGACATATGCTGGTCTGGAGGATCATCGGTAGGTCTGAAAGGGCCCTCGGTCGTTCTGAAAGGGTCCTGTGCCGGTGCGAGAGCGCCCTAAGGTCGGTCAAAAAGGTACCTCAGTCTCTTTGAGAGTACTATCGGTGGGCCTGAGAGGGCCCTTTCTAAGTCTGAGAGGGTCATTGCCAGACTTGGATGGCCCTCCGTCCGTTTGAGAGAGCCATTGTCAGGCCTGAGAGGGCTCCGACCAGGCCTCTGGCTCAGGCGGGCCCAAATGGCTCGCCTGGTGTCCGGTATAGGGCCCTCTGTCGCCTAGTAAGGGCCCTCTCAGACTGGCTTAGGGCCATCTGAGGCCTGGCAAGAGTCCTCTCAAACAGACACAGGCCCATTTCAAGCCCGACAAGGGCCATCTTTGACTAATGTAGGAACCAGTCAGGACTGGGACTGGTCCTCTCAAACCAACGTATGGTCCCTCTAAGGCTTTGTCAGGCCATCTTAAGCGGGCCGAGAACCCTCTCAGGTCCGGATAAGACCCTCGCAAACCACCCCAGGGCCCTTTCAGAACTAGCAAAGGCCCTCTCCGACAGGCGTAGGGCTTTATCAGACCAAGCGAGGGCATATTGAGACCTGACAAGGACACTCTCAGGCCGACGTAGGGCCCAGGCACGTATCCAGTATTTCGTCCAGGGGTGGGGGGGGGGGGGGGGGGCGCCTCGAATGGGTCCCCTTCCCGAGCGTTGAAAGGGCCCAATTCCCGATCATTGCAAGGGCCCAGCAGACCCTCTGACCTCCACATGGACCCTTTGAAATTCCCAGGGGCCCTCTGGTCTGTCCAGGAGCCCTCAAGCCCTCCAGCCTTCTAAGGGGCCCTTCCGACCTGGCAAGGGACTGCGCTGGCTGCTTTGTCGCCCTGCCGACATGCTAAGGGGCCCTCCGACTTAGTCTTGGGCCCCTTCGTGCTGGCTAGGGGCACATTCGGCATGTTCAGGGGCCCTTTCGGTCTGGTCAAAGGCCCTCTGACCTGTACAGGGGCCCTTTCAACTTATCAGGGGCTCTCTGGGTCTGTCCAGGGGCACTCCATCCTGCTCAGAGACCCTTTCGACCTGGTAAGAAATTGCGCTGGCTGCTTTGTCGCCCTGCCGACATGCTCAGGGGCCCCTCCGACCTGCTCAGGGGCCCCCGACCTGCCCAGGGGTCCCTCTGTGCTGGCTAGGGGCCATTCGGCATGTGCAGGGCTCTTCTGACTCGCCCAGGGGCCCTTTTGGTCTGTCAGGGGCCCTCTGACCTGTACAGGGGCCCTTTGAACGTGTATGGGGCCCTCTGGTCTTTCGGGGGGCCCCTGTTAAGGGCCCCTGTTGGCCCTTAAGGGCCTCTGAAGTGCTTTAAACTCTCTAAATACCACTTTGCGTGGTCTCCAGACTCTTAGAGAGCCCATGATAACGCGCTTCGCGCGGTCTCGTCGGCCCTTTTCGGCGCGCTGCGCGCGCCGAAAAGGGCCCTCCTCAGATGTTTCGGGGGGGGGGGGGGGGGCACGTGCCCCCTGTGCCCCCCTGGATCCGCCCCTGTCTCGGAGATAACGTTTTCTCGTTCAACAATGTCTACTACCGTCAAAAACTGGGGCTTGCCATGGGCAACCCATGTGCACCACCTCTCACGATTTTATTCCTGGACCAATTCGAGAACAAAGCGCTAGCAGCGTCCCCATTGAAGCCAGCATTTCTAGCCAGATATATCGATGATTATGCAGGGACCTGGACGCATGGACAACAGACTCTAGATGACTTTCTAGCATTCCTGAACAGTCAGCACCCGAACCTGTCATTTACCATGGATTATAGTAGAGATGGACAAGGAGTCCCATTCCTAGATACTTTGGTGACGGTGGAGACTTGCGAGAACATCACTAAACAAATAGAGACAGAACTTTACCTCAAACCAACTAACTCGAGCATCGTTCATTACTCATCATCGGCTCATCCCAAGGACACAAAACACAACATCGTTCGTAACATGTTTCATAGGGCCTACAACAACTCGTCAAGAAAACAAAAGGAGGACAAAAGCGTTAACAAAATCTGGAACTTGTTAGAAAACGGGTATACTTCGAGACTCTTAAAGGAAATAGTTTACCTTCGGAACATTTTTCAGAACACGATTTTATTATATTTTGTAATACAGTTTCTTTTTTTCTTTTCAAAAATGGTCTTACATCGCGCCAATTCAGGACAGAAGGTCGTAAATGATTAATTTGATGGTGTGCGTTATTGGTCTGCGCATGCTCCCTGGCTGTGCTGGCACTTTCAGACGGTACGGTACATCATATATGCGCCGCATTCCTTCGTCAAAAAGTCAAATATCTTCGGCTGGAGAGTCTTTTCAGCCAAGAAAAGTTGCAGATAAGGATTTCTCAACACGGGCTACAAAACTGCTATTTCAGTTCAAAACCCCATGTTGAAGGTTAACTATTTCCTTTAAAGGGAGTGTGCCTACTGTTTTGAACTGTCAAAATTATTTTTCCTACGATAAGTAGCTATTGTTGTGATGGTTGGATACGATGAAATTCACATCTGGAGCCCCTTTAGTTGAATTTTCACTTATATTGTTTTCGATTATTTTTCGTTTCGATATCGAAAAAACGATTCCCACTACGGTGAAGGTAATCAGAGGTAACAAATTGTTACGTGAACGACGCACCTAAGACAAGCATGATGCATGCAAGCATGATGGCCGCCCAGGCTCTGTTGTTCGGCAGCTGCTATCAGCGCGCACGAGCTGTTTGTTCGAATTGCTATTGGCCGGTGATAACGATATGCTAGCAGTGTAATCGATAGTTGCAGTGCTTTTAGTAGTGGGAAGCCATCTGGAGTCTACCCGATAACTTTTTGCTCCCAAGCAAATTCCTGCAGTCTTTGAATATCTCAGCAACTAGGGTGAATCTGGAGAAATGAAGTAATGGTTCAATTCAGAAAATTGTGTTCTATAGACCAGTGTCAATAACTCCAACTAAGCGATGTGAGTAGGCACACTCCCTTTAAAGGGATTATACGGGTTTCCGTCCTGAAAGTAAATGCACTCTTTTGCAGTTGTATGAGCTTTACACACGTTTAAGACATATAACAGGGACCTCAATGCTCATTTAGTCCATTATTTCAGCAATTATCAGCGTTAAAACTTGGGCGTTTTTCGAGACTAGTATCAGATAACGAGTTATACTTGATCGGCACTACTGTCCACCACTTTTATCTTAAGATCAATTTTAGAGTTTTGAATTATCTGCAAGTCCTACACTGGATCACAAAATTATTATGCAATTCAAACTGACGGGACCTTGTAATACTACACACTGTTCGTTGAGGTTTTGTGTTTTTTTTGTGGTTTTCTTATCTCTGGCCTTTAGCGTTGATAATTTGGTGGTGGCGTATTAATTTTTTGGCATGAAAACTCATGAAAATATATAATTTTATGGGAAAACTAGGTAACTGCTGCTGTCGTTGAAACAAAACAAGTTTATTTTATTTCCAATATTGCTTATTTTACCAGAAATATGCCATAAGTGAGGTGTTTTTATTAGCATAAAGGAGATGACTGGCTCTGCCTCAGCCGGTCCTGCAGAAAATACGCGGTGGCATCACCGCACACTTTGGAATGTCCTTACGTGCAGAAGAGGTCATTTCCAGAAAAATGTGGCTACCGTGGGACTTCTACCACCTTTATAAGCACGTTTTACTATGTAACTCAATTATTCTGGGAAAACCCGTATAATCCCTTTAAAGAGATTACTGAGAGAAGTTCAACGATTAAGGGCCAACAGGGGGAGGGGAGAGGAGGGAAGAGGGGTGAGGGGTGACGAGAGAGGTAGGGGAAGTGGCGAAAGGGGAAGGAGGGCGGGTACAGAGGACGGTTTTCTAGCTTTGCCTTACATAGATGAACAGCTCTTGTGGAAAGTCAAACACATCATAAGAAAGTCAAAATTACGAGTATGTATAGTTTCAAAGAACGATAACAAACTAAAAACAACTCTTGTGAGGTCTTCAATTTGCAAGCCTAGTTGTCCAGGAGGTCGCAAGTGTCATTTATGCATGTCCGGTTTCAAGGGGGATTGTACGAACAAGAACGTAGTGTATGAAATTAGTTGTAAGCTATGCCAACAAAAGGGGGGAAATGTAGGGGAATACATGCGTCCAATCCGCTTTCGGTACAACGAGCATAGACGCGACGCCATCAACAAAACGGCAAACACCCCGTTCGGTGATCATTTCCTAAACGAGCACAACCAGGACGAAATTCGTACAAACTCAGGCCTATTAGATCTCAAAATTGTGTACAGAGCGCAGGATCATCCGGATAGAAAGATCACAGAGAGTATCATCATTAGGAGTCGCGCACTGCAGCTTTAAATACCCAGGGGGGATCATCGTGGCCAGTGGCGTATTTAAGGGGGGGGGGGGGGGGGGGGGGGGGGGGGCATGGGGCCATGCCCCCCCCCCTTGGCGCCGAAGTCACACTCCAGAATATGATGTGTCCATTCGGCACGGACTCCATTTGTGTGTAAATTTCAAGATAACCAGGACAAAGTTTTTTTAACTGATAATTCAAGCGGTTTTATACGTATTATCTATATGGTTCTTGAACAAAATAAGCATTGTCTACCTATACCTCTTTGAATATTACAATGGGACTTTAAATTATAGCAATCCATTAGCAATCCACAAATCATCCATAGATAACCTTCTCATTTGGACATGTGCTATGCCATCAAGCATGCTTTTTCTTTTCTGTCTATTCCTATTTTAAGAGTTTAAGGCTAGAATAAAGCAGATATGCGGGCAGGCTGCCGGGCCTGGTGCGGTGCTGCCAGATGTTGGCCGGGCTTTGTGCGGTGCCAACCAAATTTTGTGTGGTGGCGGTGGTGGTGCCGGTCCCTGCATTTGGTGATTTTTTTTGGCATCACTTTCCGAGCGAACTTGCCCCCCCCCCCCCCCCCCGGTGGCGACGCCCCTGGTAAGACAAGACTCAAAACATGAATTGTGCTCCAAAAGCATGTGGCCCCCCCCCCCTTGGCTGATTTCTAAATACGCCACTGATCGTGGCCTATTATGCATGTAGTGTAGAGTTTTGTTGAATATTGTCAATGTTGTAATGTACTCGTATGAACGTTAATATGTATGCCGTGTTATGTTGGAGAATGTAACATGGTTGATGATTTATAGTAATGCGTGACACATTGCCGACGCGGCTGTGAGTGACAATGACTTCCGAAATAGTGAAGATAGTTGGAATGTCTATCACGAGATATATTTGAAATGTGTCAAAATTGAATCGGCAGGCGACGAATGCGGCGCATATATATTCTCTTATATTTATGTGAACATTGTATATCCATAGATGTAATTTTGAAAAAGGCCTGCGGCCGAAATATCAATAAACGAGTCATTTTAAAGTTTTCTCTTCTTAAATAATATAACAAAACACAACGAGGATAAGGTCACTGATTCCGATGTTATTGATAACGTTAATCATTTTCCTCGCAGCAGCTTTGAATAATTTATGTAAAATGGAAACATACATATATATGATCATTAAAACATTGTTACAGCAGTCAGCAATAGTATTTCAGTATAAATGAATGTAGCTACTGGGACTGCATGTATTTGCATAATTTACCAGTGTACTTGAATCGTTAAATCTTTTGATTCAATCAGCCTTGATTTGATGCGGGTTTTGATTCAATCACGATTCATGAATCAAAAGATCTGGTGGTGAATCAATTCTGTTTTGATTCAATGAATTTTGATTGAACGATTCCAATTGATTCAATCAGTGTCGAATCAAAACCAGTCTGCCCCCCACCCACTTCAAATTTTGTAGCGACGTTCCTGGTCCAACAACCCCCGATCTCCCCTACTCTGCCGTTAATGATAATGAACAATTGTTCAAAGGATATTGACATTCATGATATTTCGGAAATAGTTTAAAGATACTTATTTCGGCTGGGAAATACTAAAACCTAGGAATATCATTGCATTTATCATTGGATTAAAACAAAATTGATTCACCTCAGGTTAAAAAATGAGGTGATAAAAAATATCACCTCAAATTGATATACTCAGGCAAGTATATTTTAATTTAATACCTATCAAGCGAAAAATGACATGGAATTACTGAAATCAGGGTGGGCAACATTCATTTCTTGACGGGGGGGGGGGGGGGGGGCTAAAAATGGCCCACTGGGGCATTTGCCCCAGTTAACATGTTAAAATGTAGCTACAGCATATTGCGATATCCGCAAATGAATCGCCGGCGCTATAAACGCCTTCGTTATCTGCTACCATATTACTGGCAAATACTGTGACGTCACGGCGGCGACATTTCCCCCTCTTTCTTGAGATAATTTAGTAAATTAATTTTAGTGCCTTTTATTTCTGAAGGTCTCTATGCCATTTTGTTTAGCCAGCTGCATAGTGTAAACGTCCGATGTCCATTGCCGCTAATAATTTGTATTCCTATCGTCGAACGCTTCCAAATGAACAGTTTTGCAGTATAGAATACAGGACCCATTCAGACCCACAGACGGTCTATCTCTCAGCGACGCAATAGTACGCGAAAATACACTACCATCCCTCTGGTTGTCCCAAACATGGCGACGACGGACAGTGATGCCATTTGTGTCCATCGATGACGTCAATCACGACAGGTGTGACGTCAAACTCTGGACCGGCGTGGACGCATTGACGTCATACCCTGTCCTGGTCAGTCAGCGGGGCGGCACAGAAGGCAGACTGCGCCGTCTCGGCGACATGTCTGCAGGGGGGGGGGGGGGGGGGTCCTGGAGAGGGGGTGGTGGCACGGCACCAGCCGCAGATGCACCGGCCGCAACCGGTGCCGATGTTGAAAAAAATGACGAAGCTCAGCATGATGATCACACGAACTTTTGGATTAATGATGGGTATAACTGCTCACGGAATACATTAACACATCGAAGGCCACCGGACCTTAGTTTATCGCAGGCTTTTGATAAATGCATACACTTTGCATGCTGTTTTGGCTAATGAGTCGAGTTTAAACGTGCTGTACTCGTGCAGTGAGTTTCGTACATTGTTCGTACAAGTACACCAGCACTGCCCAGCCAGCCAGCCAGCCAGCCAGCCAGCCAGCCAGCCAGCCAGCCAGCCAGCCAGCCAGCCAGCCAGCCAGCCAGCCAGCCAGCCAGCCAGCCAGCCAGCCAGCCAGCCAGCCAGCCAGCCAGCCAGCCAGCCAGCCAGCCAGCCAGCCAGCCAGCCAGCCAGCCAGCCAGCCAGCCAGCCAGCCAGCCTGCCTGCCTGCCTGCCTGCCTGCCTTGCCTGCCTGCCTGCCTGCCAGCCTGCCAGCCTGCCAGCCTGCCAGCCAGCCAGCCTGCCAGCCAGCCAGCCTGCCAGCCAGCCTGCCAGCCAGCCTGCCCAGCCTGCCCAGCCTGCCCAGCCTGCCCAGCCTGCCCAGCCTGCCCAGCCTGCCCAGCCTGCCCAGCCTGCCCAGCCTGCCCAGCCTGCCCAGCCTGCCCAGCCTGCCCAGCCTGCCCAGCCTGCCCAGCCAGCCCAGCCAGCCCAGCCAGCCCAGCCAGCCCAGCCAGCCCAGCCAGCTCAGCCAGCTCAGCCAGCCCAGCCAGCCCAGCCAGCCCAGCCAGCCCAGCCAGCCCAGCCAGCCCAGCCAGCCCAGCCAGCCCAGCCAGCCCAGCCAGCCCAGCCAGCCCAGCCAGCCCAGCCAGTCCAGCCCAGCCAGCCAGCCTGCCAGCCTGCCAGCCTGCCAGCCTGCCAGCCAGCCAGCCAGCCAGCCAGCCAGCCAGCCAGCCAGCCAGCCAGCCAGCCAGCCAGCCAGCCAGCCAGCCAGCCAGCCAGCCAGCCAGCCAGCCAGCCAGCCAGCCAGCCTGCCTGCCAGCCAGCCAGCCAGCCAGCCAGCCAGCCAGCCAGCCAGCCAGCCAGCCAGCCAGCCAGCCAGCCAGCCAGCCAGCCAGCCAGCCAGCCAGCCAGCCAGCCAGCCAGCCAGCCAGCCAGCCAGCCAGCCAGCCAGCCAGCCAGCCAGCCAGCCAGCCAGCCAGCCAGCCAGCCAGCCAGCCAGCCAGCCAGCCAGCCAGCCAGCCAGCCAGCCAGCCTGCCAGCCTGCCAGCCTGCCAGCCTGCCAGCCTGTCAGCCTGTCAGCCTGTCAGCCTGTCAGCCTGTCAGCCTGTCACCCTGTCACCCTGTCACCCTGTCACCCTGTCACCCTGTCAAGCCAGCCAGCCAGCCAGCCAACCAGCCAGCCAGCCAGCCAGCCAGCCAGCCAGCCAGCCAGCCAGCCAGCCAGCCAGCCAGCCAGCCAGCCAGCCAGCCAGCCAGCCAGCCAGCCAGCCAGCCAGCCAGCCAGCCAGCCAGCCAGCCAGCCTGCCTGCCTGCCTGCCTGCCTGCCTGCCTGCCTGCCTGCCTGCCTGCCTGCCTGCCTGCCTGCCTGCCTGCCTGCCTGCCTGCCTGCCTGCCTGCCTGCCTGCCTGCCTGCCTGCCTGCCTGCCTGCCTGCCAGCCAGCCAGCCAGCCAGCCAGCCAGCCAGCCAGCCAGCCAGCCAGCCTGCCTGCCTGCCAGCCGGGACCGGACCCATCCCGGTCCATCTGTGAAGAACAGCCGGCTCCGTAACCCATCTGGAGGCATGTTGACAACTGTCGGCTGCAGTTCTGGGAAGAGCTGGCCGCAGTCGGTCGCTGCCGGGCGTCCTGTCGGTCACGCCGACTTGGCTGAAGTGTCACCGGCTTTGTGTTCAGCTCGGTTGGAGATCTTCCGGCAGGTTGGACACTCCAGACTCGGATACATACACACGGTCAGCGGGGGCTCGATGTGGCATTTGGATTTTCTGTCATGGATGATTAGTTGAGCAACGAAAACGTGATGGATTATGCTGAGAGAACAAACAAAATCAGGCTCAGAACTGCCATTAGAGGCTCAGTATGGTAAAGACATTTGATGGACGTGATACTAAATCCGATACTAATCATTATATCATTAGTGTGTGCATCCTAAGCCGACCATAGTCATGTTCCAGTAGTGCACCAACAGTTCTATCCTAAAGACAGTGCGACTGTACTGCACAGTTATTTGTGTGTTGAACTGTCGCAAAGTTGATATTCTGAAAAAAATATATAATTTAAGTAAATCAAACAACGGATATTGCATAGCATTATGAATAGAAATGGTTCTCAAAGCATCTTGGTCGGAATAAGCTGTCCCACACGATAACATAATCTGACAGCCGGAAATGAATATAAAACAACCACGAGATATGAGCTGGAAGACAAATTTACTGGGTACAACATCATTTATGCATAAGTTGTTCCCGACAGTCGAAACTGCTGGAAAGAGTGTTGGGTTTTTCCACCGTGTTAGCATCATTACACCGACGTCCGACCGACCACGGGAAGTTGCAGTGCATTTCACATAGTACACAAGCAGATGTGTAGCAAAAACTACCAAGCCGACCATTTCCAAAGCGGAAACGAGTCTCGATGCATCGACTCTAACCGGAAACCTATGTCATTCCGAAATTAACCTCAACAACACTCATGAAAAATACACTGACCCCACTTCTTAGCTTTTCGTGAAGTTCCCAAAACGGAAGCCTCAAGCTGGGCTTAGCAATCACACATCGAGAGCGGACCAACACAGGCCGCGTTTGCCGGAACTGGCTGTCCCCTCCACCCCAGCCCACTCCACAATCCACACGGAGCCCCGAAAGGCAGCGGAAATTCATAAAAGATTTATTGATCACCTTGCCCAGACACCCCGTAGCGCGGCGTGCCGGTGGGCCGTGCGCCCCGGCACCGCCGCGCGACTGGCGCAATTTGAGACAGCACTCCATCGCCGCGCTGAACAGTCTGACCGCCACGCGCCGCGACCGCCGGCCGCGACCGCCGGCCGCCGGCGCGTATGGACTAAGTAGAAATACGTGGGCAAAAAAGCCCCGCACAATAGTGCCGCCGCTCCGCGCATGCGCACATGACGACTACAACCAGCCTAGATAAAAACGCTTTAGCCTAGGAGCCGCTACGATAAATAGATAATTTGGTGAGACGATTTCTGACACCTACGCAGTTAGTGGAATGCAGCTATTCGGGAGAAGAAGCTTCACTTAACCAAACTTAACTAATATGTATACACATTGGAATGGTAAGGTGGCGCGCTCCTGATGGTTGCTGCCATATTTGGACAATTTGATCGTGACGTAACAGAGGCGAACCTCTAGCTGCCCGGCACTGATAGTGAGCTCTCTGTAACAGGGCGCCGGCCTCACCGCGGCGCCGTTCACTGCCACACGAGTACTCTTACACCCAATCATAACAGCGGCCCACGCCCGCGCCTCATGTAAAAATCAACGTGCCTAAAGGAAACGCGTCGCAATGTAAAAGGCTAAAACCGGGCGGGCACCGCCTTCGTCTGCGCTCCGCCCGCAGAGGTCGGCACACCCGATCGCTCTTCATCTGTCTGATCCGTGGCATCAGCGGTGGTCTGTAGCCGCCGGCCCAGGCCGCTGCTGGTGTCGCGAGTCGGCCTCCATCGCCGCCTCTGCCTCTGCCTCCGCCTCCACCTCCGCCTCTGCCTCGGTCGCCTTCACCGCCGCCCTTGTCTCGGCCGGCTAGACGCAGTCCTCCAGCGACATGAGCAGCGGGTTCACGTACTCGAACCCCTCGAACTCGCTCTGGTCGATCTTGTCGATCACCTTCCTGCAATTGGACGGGGAGGACGGCCAGTCAGCGCTCTGTTCTCAGCGGCCAGCGGTCAGCGGTCAGCAGACAGAAATCAACACCCTATGGTCAGCAGAGATAACTCAAGAGATAACACCCAGCAGTCAAGAGACTAACAGGCTAACATCCGTCTCGGATGGGCCAAGACGACGCAGTATCCGAGCCAGGGGTCCGCCCGGTCGGTCTGCAGCATTCCCGAGTCAGCTCAGCTCCGCCGCAGCTCAGCAGCAGCTCGGCGGAAGCTACGTCAGCGGCGAGACGGGGACCTCGATTTGTCCTGTCCCAGGTCACAACCCTGACCTGCTGCTGAACATGCAGACAGAACGTACTGAGTCCACTGGCCAGCCACGTGCCGCTGGGCTGGACGGGGGGCGGTGGGGGCGTGCAACCCATACCGCCCTCCTCCCAAGATACCCCGTCAGCGTCTGGAGCACCCGTCGCCATCAGCGGTGTCGCCGGGAGCGCGGTCAGCTTCATACAGCTGAAGATACGAATCTACAACTACGTCCAAAAGATGTAGAATACTACAAGTAGTGTTAGGTGTTATACAAGGTAGAGGCAAAGTTAAAGATAAGTATAGACTAAGTAAGAAGTTAGTTGGATTGAAGGGCCATTGCTAGACGTACAAAGTAGAGACAAAGGAAAAGACAAGTAGAGACAACTTAAGACCAAAGTCCGTTGGATTGAAGAGTTTGCCAGTCACGAAAAGCTTGGTATGAAGCTCTGGTTGGAAGATGATTCGAGGAAACAATTAGGTACGGAAAGTGTCATGGATAACCCAGCAACCAAATTGCATACAAACATAACATTTTGAACCCGACACTATACCAAGGGGAAAGCGTTTCGGTAGTGTTACATAATATATCAGAATTGTCGTACTGACGAGCAGAATTACATCAATAATGCAACTGCAAACGCCAAGTAAAACACATTACGAAACTGTTACGCTTTACTTTAACTCCACACTCTATATGAACTTATCATTGCTAGCTTATTACAAACTGTTGACACTAAAGTAGGCCCCCTCTAGGTAATAAGGGCACATCAGAGCCATTATACCATCGATCAGTCATTACACAAAAGGCACATCAGAGCCATTAGAAACAGGCACATCAGAGCCATTAGACCAAAGGCACATCGGAGCCATTAGACCAAAGGCACATCAGAGCCATTAGACCAAAGGCACATCGACCCAGACGGTACACCTAGTGACAGTTAGAGGTCAGTGACTCGCTCACAAACCGGGGCCACAACCGGTCATGAGCTCCACCTGCAAAAAACAACGGCAGACGCCCGCCTCACGGCAAAAACACGCATCGACAGCAACGAAAAAACTGCACAAAAACGCAAGGCGACGGGGTGAACCACTCATGAACATGCTCTGAGAATAAAAAGGTGGCCGCCATGCGGAACACTGGGAGCATGCAGCAGCCCGGAAGCGTTCTAGGGTGGGTAGGGGTGTTTTTATTAGATGGGGAAGGGGGAGGTGAAATGGTTACTGAAAAAACGACGATAAAGCAGCTTCATTAACCAGGGCTGGCAAGAGCATTAACCAGGCCCACGCTGGCAGCTACTAACCAGCCCCACGCTGGCAAGAGCATTAACCAACCCCACGCTGCCAAGAGCATTAACCAGCCCCACGCTGGCAAGAGCATTAACCAGGCCCACGCTGGCAAGAGCATTAACCAGGCCCACGCTGGCAAGAGCATTAACCAGCCCCACGCTGGCAAGAGCATTAACCAGGCCCACGCTGGCAAGAGCATTAACCAGGCCCACGCTGGCAAGAGCATTAACCAGGCCCACGCTGGCAAGAGCATTAACCAGGCCCACGCTGGCAAGAGCATTAACCAGCCCCACGCTGGCAAGAGCATTAACCAGGCCCACGCTGGCAAGAGCATTAACCAGGGCTGGCAAGAGCATTAACTAGCCCCACGCTGGCAAGAGCATTAACCAGGCCCACGCTGGCAAGAGCATTAACCAGCCCCACGCTGGCAAGAGCATTAACCAGCCCCACGCTGGCAAGAGCATTAACCAGGCCCACGCTGGCAAGAGCATTAACCAGCCCCACGCTGGCAGCTACTAACCAGGCCCACGCTGGCAGCTACTAACCAGCCCCACGCTGGCAAGAGCATTAACCAGCCCCACGCTGGCAAGAGCATTAACCAGCCCCACGCTGGCAAGAGCATTAACCAGGCCCACGCTGGCAAGAGCATTAACCAGCCCCACGCTGGCAAGAGCATTAACCAGCCCCACGCTGGCAAGAGCATTAACCAGCCCCACGCTGGCAAGAGCATTAACCAGCCCCACACTGGCAAGAGCATTAACCAGGCCCACGCTGGCAAGAGCATTAACCAGCCCCACGCTGGCAAGAGCATTAACCAGCCCCACGCTGGCAAGAGCATTAACCAGGCCCACGCTGACAAGAGCATTAACCAGCCCCACGCTGGCAAGAGCATTAACCAGGCCCACGCTGGCAGCTACTAACCAACCCCACGCTGGCAGCTACTAACCAGCCCCACGCTGGCAAGAGCATTAACCAGGGCTGGCAAGAGCATTAACCAGCCCCACGCTGGCAAGAGCATTAACCAGCCCCACGCTGGCAAGAGCATTAACCAGGCCCACGCTGGCAAGAGCATTAACCAGCCCCACGCTGGCAAGAGCATTAACCAGGCCCACGCTGGCAAGAGCATTAACCAGCCCCACGCTGGCAAGAGCATTAACCAGCCCCACGCTGGCAAGAGCATTAACCAGCCCCACGCTGGGAAGAGCATTAACCAGGGCTGGCAAGAGCATTAACCAGGCCCACGCTGGCAAGAGCATTAACCAGCCCCACGCTGGCAAGAGCATTAACCAGCCCCACGCTGGCAAGAGCATTAACCAGGGCTGGCAAGAGCATTAACCAGGCCCACGCTGGCAAGAGCATTAACCAGCCCCACGCTGGCAAGAGCATTAACCAGCCCCACGCTGGCAAGAGCATTAACCAGGCCCACGCTGGCAAGAGCATTAACCAGCCCCACGCTGGCAAGAGCATTAACTAGCCCCACGCTGGCAAGAGCATTAACCAGCCCCACGCTGGCAAGAGCATTAACCAGCCCCACGCTGGCAAGAACATTAACCAGGCCCACGCTGGCAAGAGCATTAACCAGCCCCACGCTGGCAAGAGCATTAACCAGGCCCACGCTGGCAAGAGCATTAACCAGCCCCACGCTGGCAAGAGCATTAACCAGCCCCACGCTGGCAAGAGCATTAACCAGCCCCACGCTGGCAAGAGCATTAACCAGGCCCACGCTGGCAAGAGCATTAACCAGCCCCACGCTGGCAAGAGCATTAACCAGCCCCACGCTGGCAAGAGCATTAACCAGCCCCACGCTGGCAAGAGCATTAACCAGGCCCACGCTGGCAAGAGCATTAACCAGGCCCACGCTGGCAAGAGCATTAACCAGGCCCACGCTGGCAGCTACTAACCAGGCCCACGCTGGCAAGAGCATTAACCAGCCCCACGCTGGCAAGAGCATTAACCAGGCCCACGCTGGCAAGAGCATTAACCAGCCCCACGCTGGCAAGAGCATTAACCAGGCCCACGCTGGCAAGAGCATTAACCAGGCCCACGCTGGCAAGAGCATTAACCAGGCCCACGCTGGCAGCTACTAACCAGGCCCACGCTGGCAAGAGCATTAACCAGCCCCACGCTGGCAAGAGCATTAACCAGCCCCACGCTGGCAAGAGCATTAACCAGGCCCACGCTGGCAAGAGCATTAACCAGGCCCACGCTGGCAAGAGCATTAACCAGGCCCACGCTGGCAAGAGCATTAACCAGCCCCACGCTGGCAAGAGCATTAACCAGGCCCACGCTGGCAAGAGCATTAACCAGGCCCACGCTGGCAAGAGCATTAACCAGCCCCACGCTGGCAAGAGCATTAACCAGGCCCACGCTGGCAAGAGCATTAACCAGGCCCACGCTGGCAAGAGCATTAACCAGGCCCACGCTGGCAAGAGCATTAACCAGGCCCACGCTGGCAGCTACTAACCAGGCCCACGCTGGCAAGAGCATTAACCAGCCCCACGCTGGCAAGAGCATTAACCAGGCCCACGCTGGCAGCTACTAACCAGGCCCACGCTGGCAAGAACATTAACCAGCCCCACGCTGGCAAGAGCATTAACCAGCCCCACGCTGGCAGCTACTAACCAGGCCCACGCTGGCAGCTACTAACCAGCCCCACGCTGGCAGCTACTAACCAGCCCCACGCTGGCAGCTACTAACCAGCCCCACGCTGGCAAGAGCATTAACCAGCCCCACGCTGGCAAGAGCATTAACCAGCCCCACGCTGGCAAGAGCATTAACCAGGCCCACGCTGGCAGCTACTAATCAGCCCCACGCTGGCAAGAGCATTAACCAGCCCCACGCTGGCAAGAGCATTAACCAGCCCCACGCTGGCAAGAGCATTAACCAGGCCCACGCTGGCAAGAGCATTAACCAGCCCCACGCTGGCAAGAGCATTAACCAGGCCCACGCTGGCAAGAGCATTAACCAGCCCCACGCTGGCAAGAGCATTAACCAGCCCCACGCTGGCAAGAGCATTAACCAGGCCCACGCTGGCAAGAGCATTAACCAGCCCCACGCTGGCAAGAGCATTAACCAGCCCCACGCTGGCAAGAGCATTAACCAGGCCCACGCTGGCAAGAGCATTAACCAGGCCCACGCTGGCAAGAGCATTAACCAGCCCCACACTGGCAAGAGCATTAACCAGCCCCACGCTGGCAAGAGCATTAACCAGCCCCACGCTGGCAAGAGCATTAACCAGGCCCACGCTGGCAGCTACTAACCAGGCCCACGCTGGCAAGAGCATTAACCAGGCCCACGCTGGCAAGAGCTTTAACCAGCCCCAAGCTGGCAAGAGCATTAACCAGGCCCACGCTGGCAAGAGCATTAACCAGCCCCACGCTGGCAAGAGCATTAACCAGGCCCACGCTGGCAAGAGCATTAACCAGCCCCACGCTGGCAAGAGCATTAACCAGCCCCACGCTGGCAAGAGCATTAACCAGGCCCACGTTGGCAAGAGCATTAACCAGCCCCACGCTGGCAAGAGCATTAACCAGCCCCACGCTGGTAAGAGCATTAACCAGGCCCACGCTGGCAAGAGCATTAACCAGGCCCACGCTGGCAAGAGCATTAACCAGCCCCACGCTGGCAAGAGCATTAACCAGGCCCACGCTGGCAAGAGCATTAACCAGCCCCACGCTGGCAAGAGCATTAACCAGCCCCACGCTGGCAAGAGCATTAACCAGCCCCACGCTGGCAAGAGCATTAACCAGCCCCACGCTGGCAAGAGCATTAACCAGGCCCCACGCTGGCAAGAGCATTAACCAGGCCCACGCTGACAAGAGCATTAACCAGCCCCACGCTGGCAAGAGCATTAACCAGCCCCACGCTGGCAAGAGCATTAACCAGCCCCACGCTGGCAAGAGCATTAACCAGGCCCACGCTGGCAAGAGCATTAACCAGCCCCACGCTGGCAAGAGCATTAACCAGGCCCACGCTGGCAAGAGCATTAACCAGGGCTGGCAAGAGCATTAACTAGCCCCACGCTGGCAAGAGCATTAACCAGGCCCACGCTGGCAAGAGCATTAACCAGCCCCACGCTGGCAAGAGCATTAACCAGCCCCACGCTGGCAAGAGCATTAGCCAGGGCTGGCAAGAGCATTAACTAGCCCCACGCTGGCAAGAGCATTAACCAGGCCCACGCTGGCAAGAGCAGCTACTGGGGTGCCGAGTCGCGTAATTTAACAGGCCTTTAAAGAAGATTCCGGGACCATTTTGGTGCGAAATCCGACATAACCTGACACCATGTTGATGTGATAATAACTGCCAAATTGCAGAATTTCAAATGAACACTGTGCTATTGAGTACGAATTCAGGGAAACTATTTTCACTGATTAACCCAAAAGGTGTTGATTTCTCATTACGTTATTACACACCACGTTGTCCGCCCCTGTGGCACAGTAGGGAGAGCGCTGGACTTCTGACCTCAACCGTATTCGAGCCCGGGTTCGAGTCGCTTCGGCGCTCGCCATTTGCTCCTGACTGGGATGGCCCGCGGCCGGTGGCAGCGGTCACACTCAAGGTCAGATGACGACAGTGAGCGGGACAGACCGTGTCCAGATATGTGGGGCACGTAAAACGTTCGCTTCTAAATGCTGCCGGCTACCAGGAAATGCGCGATCGGATGGCTGGGGTCAGAGTCTGTGCAACAAGCTATGCTTAGCGTGGGTCCTGACCTCGGAAATTCATCCATTCAAAAGGTTCGGATTAAATTTAAAAACAAATTAATTTATAAGTTACAGTCTCCTGAACAACTTCTTGGTCTCACAGTTCGATTTCCAATGCACTCTTGGTACCAGGCTCGACCTTCAACGTCTTTTGGTTGGAGGGGAGCGTGGAGACCGACAAAGAAAAAAGTCGGTTCAGCCCCAGTAGCTCTGCTGTGCTCTGCTGTGCCGGGCTTCGGAGCAGCTCACTCCGAACAGCTCGCGCTCCCCTCCTGTTCGTCTCATCACGCGCTCCCTTCCTCCGACGCCAGCCATCTGCGTTCAAGGCCACCAGTGTGTCTGCCCCTGAGACGTCCAGTCCAGACAAAAACGCACGCGCAAAAACCGCAGCAAAAACTGCACGCCCACAGCAAAAACGCAAACACAAACCGCACAGGTAAAAAATCCCCGTGCCGACAAACTGCGCAAAAACAGACGCAAAAAGCGCTGCAAAAACCGAAATAAAAACCGGAACAAAAAACTGGGACAAAAAGCCACTCGCGCCGGCCCCAGCCAGCCATGATTAACGAGCCAGCGCCAGGCGAGGGTGGAGGGGCGGCAAAAAAATCGATTACAACTGACGAGCAAAAAACGCCTAGCGCAGATGTGAGTGGAGTTTTTAGTTTGTTGTCGCCGCGCGCCGCCGAGCGCGCCGTCGGCGGTGTCCAATGACGGGAGGCACCCGCGGGACTACAGGAAGAGGGGAGAGGCACCCGCGGCACTGCGACGGTCGTGAGGTCAAGGAGGGAAAATAGACGGCTGGCGCTCGGTTGCTGGTTTTGCTCGCTGACAAAACATCGTTACGCATCCTCCCGCTGGTCGCCGTATAGGTTTGGAAGGCCTCATGGCTGAGCAGCTGGAGTGCACGAGCTTCGCGAACGGACAGGAAGGGGAGGCAGACAAAGGATACCTGGGTGCAGTGCCATTTCAGCCTGTCGTTGTTACAAGGGGCTGTAAGCTTAATATTGGATATAGTTTCGCCACAAACGCTAATAGCGGACACCTGAACAGACGCCTGCATCGGTCATCGGAGCGTCGCCAAAGAAATAAACCGAATAAGCATTGAATCGGCTTTTCGGCATACATGACAACAGCTTATGCCATCACCTCCAATCTCTACACACCCACAGGCCACACACCATAGCTTACCGAATGAACTCCTGAGCAGATCATCAGTCTATCCTTGGTCCACAACCCAAGCGTTTCCCTCCTTTGGTTATAATCATGAAGGTCATACGGTCACTAAGTCCGGCAGTAAATGTGTCCTATGTATGACGCATTTACTGACCTATCATCTATGCAACTACGCCTGTATTGAGCTTTGAACGGATAAAATGCCTACATGCGCAATACGCCCTCTGCGCGATCCAGACCCCACCAAATGATTTTGGCACGTTAAAACGACCGGAAAAGGTGCAACAACCTCCCACTGCAAAGAAGAAAACCAGACCCTGGCACGCTATCGGCCACTTTTCCGCCGATTTCTGTCATAAAACGTCACTATTGGATGCACCTGCATGTGATATATGCAACATAACGAGTTCGAATCAGCAGCCATAATCATTTGCCCACTTTACTACATGGACCATAAAATATATCATTATTACCACCATCAGTTGTCACGGGAGCGCTGCAATATTGTGCAGTTATGGCCATCAAACTTCGGCGCCCTAAAACCAAATCACCATGCCTCTCACCGAATAACGTTGGTGCAAAGGGTACAATGATACCTACATCGGTCATGCAAGTATGAAACCCAAATAACTTCAGCGGCGTTCGGAGCACGATATCAAGCAACGGCAATAAAGCCAGTATGCAACGTCAATGACTGCATGTAGAGCCACCATAACCACATCTGCAACTGCAGAAAGGCTCTCCACCGCTGCCCTTCCAACTGCCCGGCTCCGATCGAGATATAAGGAAGAGAAGCCCGCCGAGACACGAGCCAAATCGAGCCAGCCGAGTCATATCGAGTCGTATCGGTCTAATCGAGCCGGCCGACACCCAGCAACAGCGGACAACAGCGGCCATCACCGGCTGTCCGAGAGTCCGACCAGTCCGTGGAGCTGATGACGCCGACGCCCATTGGCGCCTCCGAAACATCCATCGGCGGCGGCGGCGGCGGCGGCGGTCGGCCATCCATCAGGCCAGCCGAGTCTCGGCGGCGCCGAGCGGCTGCTGATGCTGGGGATTTCCAGGGGGCGGGCGACGGTGGCGGAGAGCTGGGTGTTTCATCAGACCTGCCCGCCGCCGGCAGTCGGCCCGAAACGACCAGATCCGACCCGGCTCGGAGAGAAGGAATCAAACGACCCGGCCAAGCTTGGAGAAAACGAACAAAACGATCCGGACTGGCTCAGCGAGAACGAACAACGACGCAGTCTTAGCTCGGCGCGAGCGGGACGAATAGTCACGGTGGGCATATTGGAGCTCGATTTGGAACGAGTGCAGGCGAGGCAGGCAGACTTCATTCGTTACATCAACTACATCGGGCAGGCTGGTAGTGGGACCGGGTAGGAGACATGTCCATCTGCGCCAGACTAGCTCGATAACGACGCTACCGTCCATAGCCCGATCATCCAGAATCCGTCTAATCAGCAGTCGCGTCCGACGGCCGGGATCGACCTCGACACTGGACAGGTCAGAGGACGGGTCAGATGGAGGCCAGGGGACGGGGTAGACAGAGGTCTAACGAAGGTCAGAGGACGGGTCAGATGGAGGCCAGGGGACGGGATAGACAGAGGTCAAACGAAGGTCAGAGGACGGGTCAGATGGAGGCCAGGGGACGGGATAGACAGAGGTCAAACGAAGGTCAGAGGACGGGTCAGATGGAGGCCAGGGGACGGGATAGACAGAGGTCAAACGAAGGTCAGAGGACGGGTCAGATGGAGGCCAGGGGACGGGGTAGACAGAGGTCAAACGAAGGTCAGAGGACGGGCAAGGCAGAGGCAGGTCAGGTGGAGGTCAGACGGAGATGGGGTTCGCCCGACACAGTACTGTTCACTGTTCACAGTACGGCACAGTACTACCTCCGGATAGCATCTGCGGCGACTTGATGAGGAGACTTGATGAGGTGATTCTGCCGTCGCCGCCGGCCCGGCACAGGCTGTTGATAACCGAGGCAGGGATCACGAAGTCTGGTGCGACCAGGTCCTTCCATCGCTTGCGGCGCCTCCGAACAACCGGCAGACGTACCAATACATGTCTGTGCAGTTGCCACCTGGTTCCTACCCCGGGCGAGTGACGTGACGCAACACTGTCGTACAAGCACGATCCTGCAAAACTGAAACATCAAGAAGACCCGGGCCTTTCGATGGAGACACTTTCAACTCGTAAATTCTGTGGTATATATTCAAAGCTTCCGTGAGTGCGCAGCAACCTTGGTCATGTTCTGAATTTTCAGCCCAGCAGCCCCGTCCGACTCTCGACTCCGCGGCACACCGTGTCAGCGCTGTGCGAGACAGAGCGGCGCTGACACTCCTGTCGACTCCGCGGCGCACCGTGTCAGCGCTGTGCGAGACAGAGCGGCGCTGACACTCCTGTCGACTCCGCGGCGCACCGTGTCAGCGCTGTGCGAGACAGAGCGGCGCTGACACTCCTGTCGACTCCGCGGCGCACCGTGTCAGCGCTGTGCGAGACAGAGCGGCGCTGACACTCCTGTCGACTCCGCGGCGCACCGTGTCAGCGCTGTGCGAGACAGAGCGGCGCTGACGCTCCTGTCGACTCCGCGGCGCACCGTGTCAGCGCTGTGCGAGACAGAGCGGCGCTGACGCTCCTGTCGACTCCGCGGCGCACCGTGTCAGCGCTGTGCGAGACAGAGCGGCGCTGACACTCCTGTCGACTCCGCGGCGCACCGTGTCAGCGCTGTGCGAGACAGAGCGGCGCTGACGCTCCTGTCGACTCCGCGGCGCACCGTGTCAGCGCTGTGCGAGACAGAGCGGCGCTGACGCTCCTGTCGACTCCGCGGCGCACCGTGTCAGCGCTGTGCGAGACAGAGCGGCGCTGACACTCCTGTCGACTCCGCGGCGCACCGTGTCAGCGCTGTGCGAGACAGAGCGGCGCTGACGCTCCTGTCGACTCCGCGGCGCACCGTGTCAGCGCTGTGCGAGACAGAGCAGCGCTGACGCTCCTGTCGACTCCGCGGCACACCGTGTCAGCGCTGTGCGAGACAGAGCGGCGCTGACACTCCTGTCGACTCCGCGGCGCACCGTGTCAGCGCTGTGCGAGACAGAGCGGCGCTGACACTCCTGTCGACTCCGCGGCGCACCGTGTCAGCGCTGTGCGAGACAGAGCGGCGCTGACACTCCTGTCGACTCCGCGGCGCACCGTGTCAGCGCTGTGCGAGACAGAGCGGCGCTGACACTCCTGTCGACTCCGCGGCGCACCGTGTCAGCGCTGTGCGAGACAGAGCGGCGCTGACACTCCTGTCGACTCCGCGGCGCACCGTGTCAGCGCTGTGCGAGACAGAGCAGCGCTGACACTCCTGTCGACTCCGCGGCGCACCGTGTCAGCGCTGTGCGAGACAGAGCAGCGCTGACGCTCCTGTCGACTCCGCGGCGCACCGTGTCAGCGCTGTGCGAGACAGAGCGGCGCTGACACTCCTGTCGACTCCGCGGCGCACCGTGTCAGCGCTGTGCGAGACAGAGCGGCGCTGACACTCCTGTCGACTCCGCGGCGCACCGTGTCAGCGCTGTGCGAGACAGAGCGGCGCTGACACTCCTGTCGACTCCGCGGCGCACCGTGTCAGCGCTGTGCGAGACAGAGCGGCGCTGACACTCCTGTCGACTCCGCGGCGCACCGTGTCAGCGCTGTGCGAGACAGCGGCGCTGACACTCCTGTCGACTCCGCGGCGCACCGTGTCAGCGCTGTGCGAGACAGAGCGGCGCTGACACTCCTGTCGACTCCGCGGCGCACCGTGTCAGCGCTGTGCGAGACAGAGCGGCGCTGACACTCCTGTCGACTCCGCGGCGCACCGTGTCAGCGCTGTGCGAGACAGAGCGGCGCTGACACTCCTGTCGACTCCGCGGCGCACCGTGTCAGCGCTGTGCGAGACAGAGCGGCGCTGACACTCCTGTCGACTCCGCGGCGCACCGTGTCAGCGCTGTGCGAGACAGAGCAGCGCTGACGCTCCTGTCGACTCCGCGGCGCACCGTGTCAGCGCTGTGCGAGACAGAGCGGCGCTGACACTCCTGTCGACTCCGCGGCGCACCGTGTCAGCGCTGTGCGAGACAGAGCAGCGCTGACACTCCTGTCGACTCCGCGGCGCACCGTGTCAGCGCTGTGCGAGACAGAGCGGCGCTGACGCTCCTGTCGACTCCGCGGCGCACCGTGTCAGCGCTGTGCGAGACAGAGCGGCGCTGACACTCCTGTCGACTCCGCGGCGCACCGTGTCAGCGCTGTGCGAGACAGAGCAGCGCTGACACTCCTGTCGACTCCGCGGCGCACCGTGTCAGCGCTGTGCGAGACAGAGCGGCGCTGACACTCCTGTCGACTCCGCGGCGCACCGTGTCAGCGCTGTGCGAGACAGAGCGGCGCTGACACTCCTGTCGACTCCGCGGCGCACCGTGTCAGCGCTGTGCGAGACAGAGCGGCGCTGACGCTCCTGTCGACTCCGCGGCGCACCGTGTCAGCGCTGTGCGAGACAGAGCAGCGCTGACGCTCCTGTCGACTCCGCGGCGCACCGTGTCAGCGCTGTGCGAGACAGAGCAGCGCTGATTGATATAGATACTCGGGCGCTGACGCTCCTGTTACGAGATATATCAGCCGATTCCCGTGAGCCTGTGCGGCTTACAGATACGGATTGTACGTCGTGACAGAGTGTCTGGCCCGCAACCAGCGAGCCAGCGACTCAGACTGGCCCCTCAGCCGGCGACGGCCACAGACATGAAAAAATGCCCGGATAACTTGCAGCACGATCACGAAAGCTTTATTAACTAAAGTAATAATTATTGGGGCTTTACGTCCGACAGTCTCATATGTGGTGAAGGCATTCGGGGAAGACATGCACACATGTGGGTTGCGGTCGTGGGGGTGGGGAGGCTTCAGCCGGGGACCTTTCGACCATCAGGCGAACATTCCACCTGCTACACCATGGCCGCCTCACGAAACACTTTCTAGCTTCGTGCAATAAAAACAGCACAGAGAAAGTATTTACATACCGAAAGCCTTCAGACCTGCAGTCGTCGAAGACCTTCGTTAAGTTAATGCATTATATGTGCTGCATCTACACCGATAGTTCAAAAGTTTTCGTGATGGCGTAGCAAGTTTTCGTCATTTTTTTTCCACTGCACAGGGCCGAGCGAGCGCCGGTCGTGTTGTCACAATGGATAAGACGTGTCTCACTGTTTGTTAGACACCACGGAGACCGATCAATCCGGACTTCATGCATGTCCCTGTCCGGTGCCCCCCTCCGAGATCAGTTAGCATCTGTTTTGCTGCCCACAGAGCATCCCGCAGCCCGTGGAGCAGCACCGGAGCAGCCCGCGGAACAGCCGGTACAAGGTTCACATTTTCCTTTCAAACTGCACTGCCCGGAGCCGAAATTCTCTGAATTTGTCAAATCTGGCATTGGCTTTCCCCGTTAACCTTTGCTAGCATATGAAAAACGCGACCGAAACTGAAGTTTGTGGACGAAAGCGCCAGATCACTAGTTTCAGGCGAAATACATGCACAACATTTGGCTGGTTGTACGTTCATTTTCCTTGACTAATTGGATCAAAACCGCTTTTTCACTTTTCATTTTATTTCATTTCATTGCAAATCTTAACGAACCACCAAGCAAAATCCCCTGAGTCTTGCATACACTGAGCTCTGCTTTAAAATGAGGATCAACCCTAACATGTAAATGTAAGTTTATATAAAGTTTGACGGCGAGTGACGCTTCGAGACACATACCAGCGTAGTCGCCAGAATGTTCTGATGTTGTCCCAACCCGGAAACCGCACCCCTACTCGTCCCCTTTTGATTGCTACAGCCAATTTGCTGGAAATTTGACATTTGGAAATTTCGAAAATTGGAAATGAAAAATCTGGAAATTTGCGAGGCCCGTCTTTTGATGACAATCGCAATGTTTTCGAATGTTTTTTTTTAGGCCTCATATGTTAACTACGGCACGTCAGGACCATACAAATCGACGAGCAAAGCAAAACGTTAAGCAACATCAAATGGCTCCTCAGTGACCTGACATGACCTTGGCCGGTGACCTGATGATTCTCATGACTGCCGAATCTGACCATCATGACCATCCTGAGTCCAAACTGACGCAAATAAAACGGCTGCAGCGCGAAAGCTCCTTACGGCCTCAGACTACCGTGCAGACTGCAGACTTTGCATTATGACGTCATTACTCTGTGACCTGACCTTAAACTGTTTTTGCTGTCAAAATGTGCGCAAAACGTGCGCCGCAGCTGGTTCAGCTGGTATGCCTCAGCTGCGGGGAGGCGGGCACACAGGTATAACGGCAGTCAGCACTGCGATTGTCTCGCTGATTGTTGTTGTGCTGTGTGACTGATCGGCTGTTAAACGGGCCCGCATTCCTCCCGGGATCACTCGACGCGCCGCGGTGGGTCGTCATGGCCATAAGGCTATGTTATGGTGAGCGGTCCATGCTTCGTGACCGCAAACTAACAGCGCGGCAAACAGCACAGCAGGCCGGATCAGAGAGTCACTGCACCGGCGAAGATAGCAACCAATTGAGGAGCAGCCTGCAGCAGGCCACGCCACGTTCACGTTGCAGCGCGGTGCATAAGCAACTTTTGCCAGATTCGCATCATGCATTTTGCAACATTCATTTACGCTTCACCGGGCTCGAAATGAGGTCGAAACAGCGATCTCGCATGATTCCCTCGGGGTGCGGGACATGGACGCTGGGGAGAAAGAATCAACGGTAAGGGAACAACGCTGGCGAGACTAAGCTGGATAAACTGACCAGGCAGGGGTTCGGACAGGGGGTTCTGGCCCATCTACCTTGTCTATCCATCGAGACGAACTGAAGCGAGACGGATTAATCCTGGCCCGGCGTCCGGGGACCCTGGGACCCTGCGCGACCCCTCGGGACCCTGACTGACCCTCAGTCAGTCAGCCGACCTCCGCCTGTCACAGGCGGGACCCAGCGTCAGGCAGACAGGCGGAGGGCGGGCGGAACTAACGCCCTCGGACAGACCCCATTACTGACAGCCGTCGGGTCGACAGGCTGACAACAGACGCGGGTAGGCCGCCGTGGAGAGAGGCAGCAGAGTGGTCACGGCGGCGAGAGAGACGCACAGCCACACAAATCTTCGAAAGAGACGCAGAGCCACCTAAATCTTCGAAAGAGACGCAGAGCCACTTAAAGGTTCAAAAGAGACGCAGAGCCACCTACAGCTTCGAAAGAGACGCAGAGCCACCTCAAGCTTCGAAAGAGACGCAGAGCCACCTAAAGGTTCGAAAGAGACGCAGAGCCACCTAAAGCTTCGAAAGAGACGCAGAGCCACCTAAAGCTTCGAAAGAGACGCAGAGCCACCTAAAGCTTCGAAAGAGACGCAGAGCCACCTACAGCTTCGAAAGAGACGCAGAGCCACCTAAAGCTTCGAAAGAGACGCAGAGCCACCTACAGCTTCGAAAGAGACGCACAGCCACCTAAAGCTTCGAAAGAGACGCAGAGCCACCTAAAGCTTCGAAAGAGACGCAGAGCCACCTACAGCTTCGAAAGAGACGCAGAGCCACACAAATCTTCGAAGGAGACGCAGAGCCACCTAAAGCTTCGAAAGAGACGCAGAGCCACCGAAAGCTTCGAAAGAGACGCAGAGCCACCTAAAGCTTCGAAAGAGACACAGAGCCACCTAAAGCTTCGAAAGAGACGCAGAGCCACCTAAAGCTTCGAAAGAGACGCAGAGCCACCTAAAGCTTCGAAAGAGACGCAGAGCCACCTAAACGTTCGAAAGAGACGCAGAGCCACCCAAATCTTCGAAAGAGACGCAGAGCCACCTACAGCTTCGAAAGAGACGCAGAGCCACCCAAATCTTCGAAAGAGACGCCGAGCCACCCAAATCTTCGAAAGAGACGCAGAGCCACCTAAAGCTTCGAAAGAGACGCAGAGCCACCTAAAGCTTCGAAAGAGACGCAGAGCCACCTCAAGCTTCGAAAGAGACGCAGAGCCACCTAAAGCTTCGAAAGAGACGCAGAGCCACCTAAAGCTTCGAAAGAGACGCAGAGCCACCTAAAGCTTCGAAAGAGACGCAGAGCCACCTAAAGCTTCGAAAGAGACGCAGAGCCACCTACAGCTTCGAAAGAGACGCAGAGCCACCTAAAGCTTCGAAAGAGACGCAGAGCCACCTACAGCTTCGAAAGAGACGCACAGCCACCTAAAGCTTCGAAAGAGACGCAGAGCCACCTAAAGCTTCGAAAGAGACGCAGAGCCACCTACAGCTTCGAAAGAAACGCAGAGCCACACAAATCTTCGAAGGAGACGCAGAGCCACATAAAGCTTCGAAAGAGACGCAGAGCCACCTACAGCTTCGAAAGAGACGCAGAGCCACCTAAAGCTTCGAAAGAGACGCAGAGCCACCTACAGCTTCGAAAGAGACGCAGAGCCACCCAAATCTTCGAAGGAGACGCAGAGCCACCCAGTAACTGCTGCGGTTATTTGACGCCCACATACCCGGCAAAGTTATTACTTATTCTGTGAACCGATCGATAACTGAGACGAAAGAATACGTAGTTGGACACTACGTAGTTCTTTTTACGTTCAGCCAAGGTGGATGCGGCTATAAACTGTCGCCAAAGCTTATCTTGATTCTAGCACATGCACGTCTGAATCGCAGTCTGAATCAGCCACACGAATGCCTCGGTTGGAGCCCGCAAACGCAGAGCCAACCAGGAAGAGAATTGCAAGCGATGCCACAATCCTCATTCCGCGCAAATGTGAAAACCCAGACAGAGCACAGGCGGCCCGCTCGCAAAGGACGAATTCTGAGTTTCGCCCAGCTCATCTGAATCACTGGCATGCCTGTCATATTCCGGACACGTTCTTAGAACACAGCTCTCGCAGCTGCGCTTTTCACCGAAGCCGCCGGCATGGCTGAACCAAGCTCTCAGATTCTACAAACGATACCGAGCAGAGCCTTCACCTTCACCTTCACCTTCACCTTCACCGCCGACCCGGTCTTGGCCGCATGCTACACTGTCAAATGCGAACCAGTCCTTCGATCGTAAACCGCAACTTACGAGGGACGGGGGTACCCTCACCAGGTAGCCAGGAGAAGGCCGCAGACCAGCCAGACAGTCGCTACACCCGACATAACGCGACCCGGGCTAACTGCCAGCCAGACAGCCCCGCCATACTCGCTAAACACTGATAACACGTACGTCGTGCGTCATTTCACGAGTATCGTACGGTATTTATAAACCGATTTCCCGCTTCACGTCACCGACAAACAAAATCGATACAGTTCGCGTCGACCCGGTGGCGGTCGCGGTCGGAGTTTCACGCCGGAAGTGGCAGTTTTGACCGTCTGAGCTACGTCACCGTCCGGCCAACCCTGCCAATGGCACCTCTCGAGCCGCCCCGACCCGTCCCGGAAGGCGGCCGCACCGCCTGCCAGCGGCTCGGCACGGCTCGACTGGGCCAGACTCGGTTCCGGCTCGCGAGGCGTCGACAGAGCCGTCGGTTCTCTGCGGCGTCGGTGGTCACGTCAGACTGGGAACCGGGACGGGACGGGATCAGAACGGGACGGGACGGAACGCGTCGACTGGGACGGGACGGGAGCTAGATACTCGTCGTCTGGGAAGCGAAATGAGACGGGACGCGTCGTTCGGGGAGGGACGGGCGAGCGGCGGGACGCGGTCAGCTCGCTACAAAAGCGCTGCTGTCACGCTCGTCACTCGAGCTGATCTCGTTTCTCACGGGTGACAGCCGCGTGTCGCCCCGCACCGCGTACCCGCGGCAGGGGGAGCGCGTCCGATCCCCGTCCGTCCCGGACGCGACCGGCGGACAAAACGACGCTGAATACCTCTCGCCCCTCGCGCATCGAGACTCCGAGTCCCCGCGCGCCTCGAGACGCTAAGATGTTGTCAGGAGCGACGCCGGGCAGCGTCTCCGGCCAGATCGGATGCCGGCTGAAAAGCATAAAAAGCGCCCCGACCTTCACCGACGTGGGCCTTAAATACGACCAGCTTTTTTGGGGCGTTGCGACGCGCCGACACGATAATGCGCCAAAACTATACATCGCGCCGCGCGGTCGGCCCGGGTCGCGGAGGTGAAAAAATCGACAAAAGCTTGGTATGCGGCTGAGGAAACTGCTCAATCTCTGCTCCAATAACAGCACAGACAAGGTGTAAATCAAACGGAAACTTTTAACACCGCTGGTCCTAACATTTCCATGGAGGAATTGGTGCTGTTTGGCGCAGTTTTGTACCGCGAATTGGTGCTGTTTGGCGCAGTTTTGTACCGCGAATCTCTGTTTTCGCATAAGCGTAGCAGGTTTTCGTTATTATTTTCACCTCGCCGGGCCACGCCGTCCCAACTCGGCTGCGGGCGGGCCTGCGTCCGTCGTTTGCGTTTCGAGGTCGTCAGGGGCGGCTAGGAAAGACGCCCAAACCAGAAGGACAAAATACTGCGCCGATGGCAAGATAGATAGTCCTTCACGTTGGGATCACCGTGGCTGTGGGGAACCGATCATTCTGCGCCCGAAATTATTCCACAGGGAATTTCCGCCAACGTTCTTCTGATGGCCAGAGCCGGACAAGATCGGCTATGAGCACTGAACAGCTTAAGCTGTTTGTAAGGGAGCCGTAGCGTTATACATTGAAACCAAAGCATCCCTTTTGAGTGTGACAAAGCAAGTCTGGGACTTTTTTTCATCAAGCATTAAATGTTCTGCCAGCAAAGCTAAGCAAGACCAGCCCACTCGTGGTGTTATATCCATATATTATGATTTTATTCAAATAATGGAAACAAATAATATTGCTTTTACCAGCCAATGGAACATATCTACCGTGAGATACTTAAGTCCGTCTTTTAACTCAGACGGAATGCCTGCCCTTTTCGTAAGCTGAGCTCTCATGAGAGTTTGTACCGGTCTACTGCCGCGTTCCACACACCACAGCCCATCGCTCCTCCGAGCCTCGTCTGCACCTCTCCCGGCCGAGGCCGTGTCCCAGCGCCGTCTGCCATCCCAGGCCGGATTATCCTGCTGCCGACATCCGCCGCTGGGCAGGATTATCGCCACCGCCGA
Organism: Chirona hameri; assembly: GCA_036785665.1. NCBI lineage: Eukaryota > Metazoa > Arthropoda > Thecostraca > Balanomorpha > Balanidae > Chirona > Chirona hameri. Next base: position 106,654 of record JAXIVJ010000140.1, on the reverse strand, counting down.
CATCCGCCGCTTACAGGGGCATTAGCCGGCGCAGACAGGGCAGCTCTCTGAGGCTCCAGACGCCGCTTACAGGGACATTAGCCGGCGCAGACAGGGCAGCTCTCCGGCAGCTCTCCGAGGCTCCAGACGCCGCTTACAGGGACATTAGCCGGCGCAGACAGGGCAGCTCTCCGGCAGCTCTCTGAGGCTCCAGACGCCGCTTACAGGGACATTAGCCGGCGCAGACAGGGCAGCTCTCTGAGGCTCCAGACGCCGCTTACAGGGGCATTAGCCGGCGCAGACAGGGCAGCTCTCTGAGGCTCCAGACGCCGCTTACAGGGACATTAGCCGGCGCAGACAGGGCAGCTCTCCGGCAGCTCTCTGAGGCTCCAGACGCCGCTTACAGGGGCATTAGCCGGCGCAGACAGGGCAGCTCTCTGAGGCTCCAGACGCCGCTTACAGGGGCATTAGCCGGCGCAGACAGGGCAGCTCTCCGGCAGCTCTCCGAGGCTCCAGACGCCGCTTACAGGGACATTAGCCGGCGCAGACAGGGCAGCTCTCCGGCAGCTCTCCGAGGCTCCAGACGCCGCTTACAGGGGCATTAGCCGGCGCAGACAGGGCAGCTCTCCGGCAGCTCTCCGAGGCTCCAGACGCCGCTTACAGGGACATTAGCCGGCGCAGACAGGGCAGCTCTCTGAGGCTCCAGACGCCGCTTACAGGGGCATTAGCCGGCGCAGACAGGGCAGCTCTCCGGCAGCTCTCCGAGGCTCCAGACGCCGCTTACAGGGACATTAGCCGGCGCAGACAGGGCAGCTCTCCGGCAGTTCTCTGAGGCTCCAGACGCCGCTTACAGGGACATTAGCCGGCGCAGACAGGGCAGCTCTCCGGCAGTTCTCTGAGGCTCCAGACGCCGCTTACAGGGACATTAGCCGGCGCAGACAGGGCAGCTCTCCGGCAGTTCTCTGAGGCTCCAGACGCCGCTTACAGGGACATTAGCCGGCGCAGACAGGGCAGCTCTCCGGCAGCTCTCTGAGGCTCCAGACGCCGCTTACAGGGACATTAGCCGGCGCAGACAGGGCAGCTCTCCGGCAGCTCTCCGAGGCTCCAGACGCCGCTTACAGGGACATTAGCCGGCGCAGACAGGGCAGCTCTCCGGCAGTTCTCCGAGGCTCCAGACGCCGCTTACAGGGGCATTAGCCGGCGCAGACAGGGCAGCTCTCCGGCAGCTCTCTGAGGCTCCAGACGCCGCTTACAGGGACATTAGCCGGCGCAGACAGGGCAGCTCTCCGGCAGTTCTCCGAGGCTCCAGACGCCGCTTACAGGGGCATTAGCCGGCGCAGACAGGGCAGTTCTCCGAGGCTCCAGACGCCGCTTACAGGGGCATTAGCCGGCGCAGACAGGGTAGCTCTCCGGCAGCTCTCCGAGGCTCCAGACGCCGCTTACAGGGACATTAGCCGGCGCAGACAGGGCAGCTCTCCGGCAGTTCTTCGAGGCTCCAGACGCCGCTTACAGGGACATTAGCCGGCGCAGACAGGGCAGCTCTCCGGCAGCTCTCCGAGGCTCCAGACGCCGCTTACAGGGGCATTAGCCGGCGCAGACAGGGCAGCTCTCCGGCAGCTCTCCGAGGCTCCAGACGCCGCTTACAGGGGCATTAGCCGGCGCAGACAGGGCAGCTCTCTGAGGCTCCAGACAGGGCAGCTCTCTGAGGCTCCAGACGCCGCTTACAGGGGCATTAGCCGGCGCAGACAGGGCAGCTCTCTGAGGCTCCAGACAGGGCAGCTCTCCGAGGCTCCAGACGCCGCTTACAGGGACATTAGCCGTCGCAGACAGGGCAGCTCTCTGAGGCTCCAGACGCCGCTTACAGGGACATTAGCCGGCGCAGACAGGGCAGCTCTCCGGCAGCTCTCTGAGGCTCCAGACGCCGCTTACAGGGGCATTAGCCGGCGCAGACAGGGCAGCTCTCTGAGGCTCCAGACGCCGCTTACAGGGGCATTAGCCGGCGCAGACAGGGCAGTTCTCCGGCAGCTCTCTGAGGCTCCAGACGCCGCTTACAGGGGCATTAGCCGGCGCAGACAGGGCAGCTCTCTGAGGCTCCAGACGCCGCTTACAGGGACATTAGCCGGCGCAGACAGGGCAGCTCTCCGGCAGCTCTCTGAGGCTCCAGACGCCGCTTACAGGGGCATTAGCCGGCGCAGACAGGGCAGCTCTCCGGCAGCTCTCTGAGGCTCCAGACGCCGCTTACAGGGGCATTAGCCGGCGCAGACAGGGCAGCTCTCCGGCAGCTCTCCGAGGCTCCAGACGCCGCTTACAGGGACATTAGCCGGCGCAGACAGGGCAGCTCTCCGGCAGCTCTCCGAGGCTCCAGACGCCGCTTACAGGGACATTAGCCGGCGCAGACAGGGTAGCTCTCCGGCAGCTCTCCGAGGCTCCAGACGCCGCCAGTCGGCGGCAGTCCTGAGCCTACATCTCAGACACGACTTTCGACACGGGCCCGGGCAGACACGTCACGAACAGAACAACAAAGCACAGACGGTCTGACCGGGGGCAGGCACGTCATGAACAGAACAGCAAAGCACAGACGGTCTGACCGGGGCAGGCACGTCATGAACAGAACAGCAAAGCACAGACGGTCTGACCGGAGACAGGCACGTCATGAACAGAACAGCAAAGCACAGACGGTCTGACCGGGGGCAGGCACGTCATGAACAGAACAGCAAAGCACAGACGGTCTGACCGGGGGCAGGCACGTCATGAACAGAACAGCAAAGCACAGACGGTCTGACCGGGGGCAGGCACGTCATGAACAGAACAGCAAAGCACAGACGGTCTGACCGGGGGCAGGCACGTCATGAACAGAACAGCAAAGCACAGACGGTCTGACCGGGGGCAGGCACGTCATGAACAGAACAGCAAAGCACAGACGGTCTGACCGGGGACAGGCACGTCATGAACAGAACAGCAAAGCACAGACGGTCTGACCGGGGGCAGGCACGTCATGAACAGAACAGCAAAGCACAGACGGTCTGACCGGGGGCAGGCACGTCATGAACAGAACAGCAAAGCACAGACGGTCTGACCGGGGACAGGCACGTCATGAACAGAACAGCAAAGCACAGGCGGTCTGACCGGGGGCAGGCACGTCATGAACAGAACAGCAAAGCACAGACGGTCTGACCGGGGACAGGCACGTCATGAACAGAACAGCAAAGCACAGGCGGTCTGACCGGGGGCAGGCACGTCATGAACAGAACAGCAAAGCACAGACGGTCTGACCGGGGACAGGCACGTCATGAACAGAACAGCAAAGCACAGACGGTCTGACCGGGGGCAGGCACGTCATGAACAGAACAGCAAAGCACGGACGGTCTGACCGGGGACAGGCACGTCATGAACAGAACAGCAAAGCACAGACGGTCTGACCGGGGGCAGGCACGTCATGAACAGAACAGCAAAGCACAGACGGTCTGACCGGGGGCAGGCACGTCATGAACAGAACAGCAAAGCACAGACGGTCTGACCGGGGGCAGGCACGTCATGAACAGAACAGCAAAGCACAGACGGTCTGACCGGGGGCAGGCACGTCATGAACAGAACAGCAAAGCACGGACGGTCTGACCGGGGACACCACGCACACGGCCAGCATCACCAACAGGCAGGGACTCCGCCACGGGGAGGGGGAGGGGGGGTGTCACCTGTCACCCCCAACATTTTCGGATTTTAACATTACGCCTATGGGCGTTGCATGGAAGAAATCGCCTTCAGAATGCCTCCGTCCCCCAACTTTCGGAAGGTGGCGGCGCCCTGGCCAACTTTCGGAAGGTGGCGGCGCCCTGGCCAACAGACCTAACATGACGTACGCACACATCTTTTGTGTACTGATAGTCGGTGGTAGCATTTTTTTCCGCGGACTGAGTCACCAGCAGCTGAGTGTAGCCTTTGTATCGGTACCCGCTGCATCGGGCCGGTCAAAACAGGGCCATTCAGCTGGGTCATGGTCCTGTACCGGCCCGATAGCACGGCTGGATAAACAAATAAATAAACACTGCCAGGGGCCGGTGACTCGCTGCACGAACGGCCGCGACCGCGCCTCGCGCGGCACAGAGGTCAGCATGACACACTCACTGGCAACTCTCACTCTTCCTTACTTTATACTCTCATTGAGCTCAAACTGTCAAACTGTCAAACTCACAATTTCCCCAATTTCCCTGGCAATGCTTATTGGGAGACAGACTTTCGGTGTAACCATTTCCTAAAGACGGCATTAGTTCATGACAAAGCCCGCAGCTTTTAATTTGAGAGAAAGTCATCGGTCCTCGCCACCGCACTGTCCCGCCGTATGGCGATCATTATTTGTAAATGTCTTGGGCGTGCGCCCATATGGTAATGTAAAATACTTCCAAGGTCTCGCTAGACCTCTCAGGAGACGTGACAAAATACTTCAAATACTCAGGAAACGTACACTAGTTCTGATCGTCGGCTGGAGTAAAAGTTTCCAAATGGTTTGTGTTTACTGTGATAAGTGTTCTCACAGCGTGGTAAGTGTTCTCACAGCGTGATAAGTGTTCTCACAGCGTGGTAAGTGTTCTCACAGCGTGGTAAGTGTTCTCACAGCGTGGTAAATGTTCTCACAGCGTGGTAAGTGTTCTCATAGCGTGGTAAGTGTTCTCACAGCGTGGTAAGTGTTCTCACAGCGTGGTAAGTGTTCTCACAGCGTGGTAAGTGTTCTCACAGCGTGGTAAGTGTTCTCACAGCGTGATAAATGTTCTCACAGCGTGGTAAGTGTTCTCACAGCGTGGTAAGTGTTCTCACAGCGTGGTAAATGTTCTCACAGCGTGGTAAGTGTTCTCACAGCGTGGTAAGTGTTCCCACAGCGTGATAAGTGTTCTCACAGGCTACAGCGCAACTAAGGACACCGCAAAACATTGAGCCATTTAGCTCGTCCAGGTTGGAGAAGCATTGCTGGTAGGCCGGGATCGTACTTTATTGTATTTATTTGACATCATCGCCGACGGGATGAACCATGTATGGGCGAAGTCACACAGATAAAACCACACGCATTGATATACATCAAATATCACATTATATCCCTTCACTCATAACCAGCTATATCTATAATAAAAAAGATCACCTAAAAGATCCCCTATAATCAAAAAGCGATGGTTAAAAGCTGTTGAATGGCACGCATGGATTTAACAGACTTGGCCCAGACTCAGCTGGGCACCGGTCAGGGTCCCAGCTCGGGTCCCAGCTCGGGTCCCAGCTCGGGTCCCAGTCCGGGTCCCAGCTCGGGTCCTAGGCTAGGTTCCAGTCCGGGTCCCAGCTCGGGTCCCAGCTCGGGTCCCAGTCCGGGCCCCAGTCCGGGTCCCAGCTCGGGTCCCAGTCTGAGTCCCAGTCCGGGTCCCAGCTCGGGTCCCAGGCTGGGTCTCGACTGTCCGGCCTCGAGCTGGTGACAGCTCTGGTCGCGGCCCGAGCCGGGCCGGACAGACGCCAAAGTCGCCCCCACAGCGCCCATCTCGGACTAAATTTATCCGGAAACGTATTACACTGGCCACCAGTGTCACGTCCTGCGAGCAGTACCATAAAACTCGGCCGCCATTCACTGGCCGACGCTTGATAATGTTTCAAATGTATGACACTTCTAGAACGGACGTATTTCAGCGCCGGCGTTAGTGGAACATCACATAATGCATAATTCTGACAGACCCGACTGTGATGGTATTGTTATTAGGGCTGCTTTCATCATCAAAGTAGCAAGAGTTCCATAGAACAGAACTGAGAACGGCTGGCCCAACAGGTCAAGTTATTATTGAACACATTTTGAGTCGGCTAGAATGGAACATATACTGCCAACATAAATCAGGGTATTGTATTGCATTAAATGTTCCACGATTTCATGGGATATAAACGAGTCTCACATGCTACGAGCCTCACTGGTGTTCCAATCTTATCACATTTTGAACTGGGATGCTTAAATAATAACCCGAGGGAATACACGTAGGGGATACGTCATCTTCTGGCCTGCCAATGGAGTTTACACAACAACGCCGCCAACCGAATACGCCGCCAGCGACACGGACAGCAACTCGCCCAGCGACACGGACAGCAACTCGCCCAGCGACGCGGACAGCAACTCGCCCAGCGATACGGACAGCAACGCGCCCAGCGACACGGACAGCAACTCGCCCAGCGACGCGGACAGCAACCCGCCCAGCGACACGGACAGCAACGCGCCCAGCGACACGGACAGCAACTCGCCCAGCGACACGGACAGCAACGCGCGCTGACCACTGCCCAGCCGCGTCTGAAATGGTGCCATCAAATCCCCACAGACATCGATCTGTGGGTCCCACAGACAGACATCGATCCCCACAGACAGACATCGATCTGTGGATCCCCGCAGACAGACATCGATCCCCACAGACAGACATCGATCTGTGGATCCCCACAGACAGACATCGATCTATGGGTCCCACAGACAGACATCGATCCCCACAGACAGACATCGATCTGTGGATCCCCACAGACAGACATCGATCCCCACAGACAGACATCGATCTGTGGATCCCCACAGACAGACATCGATCCCCACAGACAGACATCGATCTGTGGATCCCCACAGACAGACATCGATCTGTGGGTCCCACAGACAGACATCGATCCCCACAGACAGACATCGATCTGTGGATCCCCACAGACAGACATCGATCTGTGGGTCCCACAGACAGACATCGATCCCCACAGACAGACATCGATCTGTGGATCCCCACAGACAGACATCGATCCCCGCAGTCAGACATCGATCTGTGGGTCCCACAGACAGACATCGATCTGTGGATCCCCGCAGACAGACATCGATCCCCGCAGACAGACATCGATCTGTGGATCCCCGCAGACAGACATCGATCTGTGGATCCCCGCAGACAGACATCGATCTGTAGATCCCACAGACAGACATCGATCTGTGGATCTCCACAGACAGACATCGATCCCCACAGACAGACATCGATCTGTGGATCCCCACAGACAGACATCGATCTGTGGATCCCACAGACAGACATCGATCCCCACAGACAGACATCGATCTGTGGATCCCCACAGACAGACATCGATCCCCACAGACAGACATCGATCTGTGGATCCCCACAGACAGACATCGATCTGTGGATCCCCACAGACAGACATCGATCTGTAGATCCCACAGACAGACATCGATCTGTGGATCTCCACAGACAGACATCGATCCCCACAGACAGACATCGATCTGTGGATCCCCACAGACAGACATCGATCTGTAGATCCCACAGACAGACATCGATCTGTGGGTCCCACAGACAGACATCGATATGTGGATCTCCCCAGACAGACATCGATCTGTGGATCCCCACAGACAGACATCGATCTGTGGATCTCCACAGACAGACATCGATCTGTGGATCCCACAGACAGACATCGATATGTGGATCCCCGCAGACAGACATCGATCTGTAGATCCCACAGACAGACATCGATCTGTGGATCCCCACAGACAGACATCGATCTGTGGATCCTCGCAGACAGACATCGATCCCCACAGACAGACATCGATCTGTGGATCCCCACAGACAGACATCGATCTGTGGATCTCCACAGACAGACATCGATCTGTGGATCTCCACAGACAGACATCGATCTGTGGATCCCCGCAGACAGACATCGATCTGTAGATCCCACAGACAGACATCGATCTGTGGATCTCCACAGACAGACATCGATATGTGGATCCCCGCAGACAGACATCGATATGTGGATCCCCACAGACAGACATCGATCTGTGGATCTCCACAGACAGACATCGATCTGTGGATCTCCACAGACAGACATCGATATGTGGATCCCCGCAGACAGACATCGATATGTGGATCCCCAGACAGACATCGATATGTGGATCCCCGCAGACAGGCATCGATCTGTGGATCCCCACAGGCAGACACTGATCTGTGGCTCTGCGCCTTGAAATCACAGAACCAGACGCCAAAGATAACTAGGTGACCTGATTAGCTGCTGGATAGCGGTGGCTTTCTGATACCTCGATCGGGCCTCCCGCCTGTCTGTCTTGCTAACCGTTATGAAGTTATGATCAGTCAGCAATGAGTTGATTTCGCTAATGGGAGAACACAGCAACGCTACCAATTTCGGGTTATCCATTCAGCTCGTAATGGTCTATTGACAGAGCCTACACCGAACTTCAATTCTCCGACTGCATCATGCGATAACTCCCAGGAATTGCTGGCCTGTCAAGTGTCAAAACACCACAACAGCGCTGGCGCCATATCGTGTTAGCGCTGCAGATAAACTAAGCACACAAGCCACCGTCTGAGCACGGCCTCCGTACACTGCACTATCCATACAGAATGGGATACGCTCCACCTGTTAGACGGCCACTAAGGCACCCCGTCCAGACATCAAAAGCTCACTCCCGGATATAAGCATACGGCAAACACCGGCCGTACCAGTCACATGAGGACCGAGATCGCCTCAAAATACCGAGTGCCGTGACGCGGCGGCGCCTGACCAGAAGAACCTGTCCGAACACATAATCGCCCGTCTCTTCCTGTTTGCAGAAACACAGACGTTGCATTCGCTGACATCTTATTCGAAATGTGACGGGTGGGCCAGAGGACGGAAAATCCAGCGTGGCGCTAAATCGTCAACAAGTAACACGTGCGATGTAGCTGATTCAGATCCGGAGTTTTTAAGTCGGCATCTGACATTGTCGTCCAGTCTGTAGCTGATTCAGATCGGTAGTTTTTAAGTCGGCATCTGACATTGTCGTCCAGTCTGTAGCTGATTCAGATCCGGAGTTTTTAAGTCGGCATCTGACATTGTCGTCCAGTCTGTAGCTGATTCAGATCGGTAGTTTTTAAGTCGGCATCTGACATTGTCGTCCAGTCTGTAGCTGATTCAGATCCGGAGTTTTTAAGTCGGCATCTGACATTGTCGTCCAGTCTGTAGCTGATTCAGATCGGTAGTTTTTTAAGTCGGCATCTGACATTGTCGTCCAGTCTGTAGCTGATTCAGATCCGGAGTTAAGTCGGCATCTGACATGGTCGTCCAGTCTGGATGCTGCCAAATCTTGGCCAGTCGGTCGGGAGTGGAGTTTTCATCAAACATCCACTATGACCATCTCAGGAAGTGAAGAGTATCTTGACATCTTGGTCAGGGAATGAATGCCAGGACTTTCCAGCGTTGGCAGCCACCATCATCAACAAGACTGCCGGCTGATCGGACGCAAAAGCCCGAAGGTTGCCGTCTGACACAAAAGTGACATGGTGTCACTCGTCAGACACACAATTGCGACGGTTGCTCGACACAAAAGTCCAAAGGTTGTTGGAATATAGGCTATTTCCGTCCCGAAGTATTACCTGGTCTGACGTCTGATTTTCTTCAACCCTCGCTCATGGACGGAGTCAAATGACCTAACCCCACCCGGAGTGCTCTGTTCCCTAACAGAAGACTAACCAGTACAGCAGGGACTGCCGTACCCCGTTCGGCCACACCCCTGGTCCCGTGTGTGGGTTGCGCCGAGCCCCGACACATCTGACCACCACGGACTCCTTACTGCTCAGCAGTCAGCACTCGACCGTGGCTGCCCCGCCGCTGTCCAGTACACCACCTCATCATACCCACCCATGACATCACCGGGGCACCTGTTGTCCAACTACCCGCCGAGGTCGGCATCAGGCGCCGCATGGCATCAGGTTTCATGCGGCGCCGACCCGGCTTAGCAGCCGACCCGACCCGGCTTACCACCGCTCCGCCGCTCCACCGCTCCACCGCTCCACCGCTCCACCGCCGCTCCGCCGCCGCTCCGCCGCCGCTCCGCCGCTCCACCGCCGCTCCACCGCTCCACCGCCGCTCCACCGCCGCGCCTCCACCGCTCCACCGCCGCTCCACCGCCGCGCCTCCACCGCCCCACCGCCCCACCGCCGCTCCGCCGCTCCACCGCTCCATCGCTCCACCGTCGCGCCTCCACCGCTCCACCGCCGCCGACATACGGATTATGCAGAGCGGCCCGCTCAGACGCCATGCGATCTGAATTTTCTCGGAACGGACCAACAAACAGCCTTCAGCGCCGCCAGGATGCGAGGCGGCGGCCTTCAGCCGACGAAAAATGGCACGTGCTCGACTGGTGTGACCTGCAGTGGTCGGATCCCGAGTCATCCAGGCTGGTTTGGACCAGATTCGGGCTTTTGGTGGTCAGCTTAGGCAAGAGGATTGGGGGAAGTTCAGGAGAGTAGCATCCAAGAATCGGATCAAAGTCCAGTTACCTTCTGTATTTTTGTGTTACTTTCTTGAAAGACGACTACTGCTGTTTGTAGAAAGCCAGCCAGGAGTCGGCATTGCGATGTTTTAATCTGGCGCCAGGTTAACAAAACAGTCGGCCAAAAAGCAATTACTATCACATGACAAACATGTGAATGCTCTCCAAAAGCCCTCCGAGGACTGAAGCCACATGCCGTACTCCCGTTCGTTATTTTACCAGCCGTCGGGCTAATGGATGTGCATTTTTGTACACTTCCAACGCAAGCATGTACGGATCATCCGAATCCGCCAAATATCATTTGTCCTTTGGCGACTTTCTCGCTTCAGTGCAGTCAAAAGCCCGTCTCGGACGTTCGTGCGCCGAAGTACGCCACGCCATGCAGGGTCGGCGGGTGGGCTGCGGACTTGTGGGAAGCATCCCAGGGCTGGCTGGCACACATCAGGGACCACCGGCCACCGCCGTCTGGGATGCCGGGATGCGAGGCACGCGTGAAGCGGCAGGTCCCTGGGAGTCGCTGCCAAACACGGGCCGATCCACATTTTCATTGAGAGGGGGGATTTTTTTTTGGCACCTGAGGGGGGCGCCGCCGCCGGCGTCGGGTTGTTAGCTCGATGAGTCGTTGAGCGGGGGGGGGGAGGAGTTTTTAATTATCACCTAAGCCGCGCCCCGCTGCAAGGTATTCAGCCGAACAGCCGAACTGGGGGGGGGGGGGGATTCTTCCCCCTCGTTATCTTCTGAACAAATAACCGCAGCGAGACGCACAAGGCGGAATTTGAAAGCTCTCAATGAGACGCATCTAAAGCTTAAGCGAAATTGTCAACATAAGGTCACATGTCAGGTCACAGTCAGGTCAAAGGTCAAAATTGAGGTATTTGAGTTTTTGGGCCATACTCTCCATCCAAAGCCTTGGATTGCAACTATTATCGCACAAAGTGCTCTCAAAGGTATAATGCATATCCCGCATAAGCAAAAGTGAAATTGTAAGCAAAGGTCAAGGTCTGGTCACAAAAGGTCACTATTGGCAAGAGGTCTACGAAAGCCATGCTACACATTTTTATGGGTTAGTTTACACGTATAATTCGAAAGTAGCAGTCATTTTCACAACCTGACCCCATATAATGGCCCTCAGGTCAAGGTCAGGTCACATAAGGTCAACATTTGAAATAGATTAATCTAAATACAAAGGCATGTTTCTAGACCAGTTTTGTCTCAGAAATATAGCGCTGGCATTTATTTGGCTGTATCTGGTCACTAGAAGCCAAAGAACGTAACTTAAAAAAATGACGTCATGAGTTACCTAAACTTAGGGAGCCATAAGTCGGTCAAAAATAACAGATATAACTTTGAAATTTGGTGGTTTTGATGATTTGGTCTTTGATGATTGGGATTTTGTGGATTTTTTCCCCCGAACAAAAATCCCTTGGGGGTAAAAAACAACAAAAATAACGCAAATTCGAGATAGCCATTTTGAAGAAAATGTTATTTCATTTTTTTGACGTTTTTATTTGTAATTTTCATCAAAACTCTATGTTCTACGATTTTGCAAATATTTATAGTTTTTCCACCAAAAATGGCATGCCATGACGTTAATAAAACGTCAGTATTTCCCAAAGTACTAAATCGATGTCATTGCAATTTAGTAAGAAGACGTAGAATTGATGCAGCATAAGGTACTGCAAGTTTCACTTCGATATCTATCATAGTGTTCAAGTTATTGAGAAAATCCGGTTGGTGGGCAGATTCCCCCCCCCCCTCCCCCAGCGGGGCGCGTGCTAATGCGGCGGCGGTTCGCACCAGAGGCAGACGTGAGACGCCGATACAAGTCGGGGCGGCGGACACATCACTTATGATTGCCAATGCAGAAACACGCGGGCGGGGGGCATACATATATTAAAGTCCCCCCTCCATGTTACTGTGGGAGGGGGCATTTGCCCCTATGCCCCCCTGGATCCGCCAGTGGCCATGGTCATGAGGTGCGACAAGGTTGTCGTGAACAAATTGTATTGTCGCGCCAAAATAACTCCTTATTGTAACACACCCAAACCATTTTGACAGTTCTATGATGTGGGGGCGCCCTCCATGGGGTTGGGGCGACCTCCATGGGTTTGGGGGCGCCCTCCATGAGTTTGGGGGCGTCCTCATATTCGGGGTGCGCCTCATCGCGTTTGAGGGCACACTTCCGAGTTTCGGGGCGCCATCTGAAGTTGGGGTGCTTTTCGGGCACTGGGGCTCCCCGGAATTGGGAGCGCCCTCCATGGCATTGGGGGCGCTCTCCATGGGATTGGGAGCGCCCTCTATGGATTTTGGGGCGACCTCCTCAGATTTGGGGTGCCTTCCTCAGATGCAGTGTGCATGCCTAATCACGTTCGAGGGAGCCCTCCTGAAGTTCTGCAGTTCGGGATGCTTTTTGGGCATCGGGGCGCACTCCCCAGAATTGGGGCGCCCTCCCCGGAATTTGGGGGGCGCCTTCCATGGAGGTTTGGGGGCGCCTTCCATGGGGTTTGGGGCGCTATCCATGGGTTTGGGGGCGCTCTCCATGGTTTTTGAGGCGTCCTCCATGGGGTTGGAGGCGTCCTCCATGGGTTTGGGGGCGCCTGCCCAGATTGCGCCTTCGGCGCAAAACTGGTGCCCCTGCGCCTTCGGTGCAGGGGCACCAGTTTCCATTGAGGGGGGCTGCCAGCCCCGTTGCCCCCCCTGGATCCGCCCCTGCTGCCAACCCGCCTGGCATACGGGAATACGGGGAAACCACCTGCATTCAGCCCACTCTAGTGTAAGCTTTGAAGTAAGTACCTACTTACACGATGCCAGGCAGGGAATTTGTTAACAAACGAAAAATATACCTTCAAAGCAAGGATACAATCTTGTGAAATGTGTCTGTTCCACCGACATCACCAGGACCTTCCGCATTTCCAATATTTCCAGTGCTTTGTACTTTCAATGTACTTTAATGTTTCAGATGTCAGGAACATTGTGTAGCACGTTTCGATATTTTTATTGACATTTGCCATAGCAGACGAGCAAGACACAGTTTTCGAGCTGGGTGGTTGAGAGCTTTCTGAGAGCTTCTGAGTGCTTCTTCTGAGAGCTTTCAGCTGAACAATGTTCACAAGAACAGTGTTGAGCTGAACATGCTCCAGCTGTTCTCTGTTCTGTTCTGTTCACTGTTCACTGTTCAGCTGAACATGCTCCAGCGAACGTCCGTGACACGTCAGTCCAGCGGATTCCTCGCCGATCACGACATTAGCCAGCCGGCCGCCGCACCAGTGGAGCTTTCAACAGCAGCGAGAGAGAGCGAGCGAGCTGCTGAGTCGGCCAGCTGTGTAGGGTAGGATGAGGTCGTGGCTAGCACGGCACAGCAAGAGGTCTGCCAGACTGGCTGGCGGAGCAGAGTTGGGTTCGAACAGGGAACTTTAATTTGCGCACAAAAACATCACACACGGAACGCGTTTTTCATGGCAGGACTCGATAATATTACGACGATCGTAATATTATGTCCGATGGATATCGGCGCTTATCTCAAACAAAAGTTCCATAAGTTTCAAGCAACTTGCTGAAGGTTTCGTCTATTTTTATTCACCTCAGAGGACCAACAGCCCGTAATTCTCCGACACCTTACCCCTGAAAGCAAATGCACCCCACCTGCTATGGCCTCCGACAACAAACAAAATTCCACCCCCTCCCTATCATCGCCACCCAACAGACAAGACACCGTCCTCGGAAACCTCCACCACCACCACCGCCACCACCACGCCGTATCGCCACCCAACAGACAAGACACCGTCCTCGGAAACCACCGCCACCACCACCGCCACCACCACGCCGTATCGCCACCCAACAGACAAGACACCGTCCTCGGAAACCACCGCCACCACCACCGCCACCACCACGCCGTATCGCCACCCAACAGACAAGACACCGTCCTCGGAAACCTCCACCACCACCGCCGCCACCACCACGCCGTATCGCCACCCAACAGACAAGACACCGTCCTCGGAAACCTCCACCACCACCGCCACCACCACGCCGTATCGCCACCCAACAGACAAGACACCGTCCTCGGAAACCTCCACCACCACCACCGCCACCCAACAGACAAGACACCGTCCTCGGAAACCTCCACCACCACCGCCGCCACCACCACGCCGTGACCGGAACAGGTGGGCGTTTCAAAGGGCTCGGCAATTAATCCTGGCGGCCAGGATTTCAGCCTGCAGCCGGACCAGCTAATCACCGGGGCGGAAGCGGGCGATCAGCTGACCTGGCGCTGCGCCGCCACCGCCGCCGCGCCGCCGCTCCGGACTGTAATTGGACTGATCTCAGTCTATCACAGCACGTGATCCCGCCGACAGGCATCCAACGCGAAGTTCAGCACGGAGCTTCTGCTGCCACCCAGCCCCGGCAACAGAGCTTCTGCTGCCACCCAGCCCCGGCAGCAGAGCTTCTGCTGCCAGGCAGCCTCGGCAACAGAGCTTCTGCTGCCACCCAGCCCCGGCAACAGAGCTTCTGATGCCACCCAGCCCCGGCAACAGAGCTTCTGCTGCCAGGCAGCCTCGGCAACAGAGGCAGTGGACCCGCCATCGGTATCACCGTAAGAGCCGGGGATAAGTCTGTTGTTGGACAGGTGGGTCGGGTGCGTGCTTCTGCTGTCACCCAGCCCCGGCAACAGAGTCAGTGGACCCGCCATCGGTAACACCGTAAGAACCGGGGATAAGTCTGTTGTTGGACAGGTGGGTCGGGTGCGAGCTTCTGCTGCCAGACAACCTCGGCAACAGCGTCAGTGGACCCGCCATCGGTAACACCGTAAGAGCCGGGGATAAGTCTGTTGTTGGACAGGTGGGTCGGGTGCGAGCTTCTGCTGCCAGACAACCTCGGCAACAGCGTCAGTGGACCCGCCATCGGTAACACCGTAAGAGCCGGGGATAAGTCTGTTGTTGGACAGGTGGGTCGGGTGCGTGCTTCTGCTGCCAGACAACCTCGGCAACAGAGCTTCTGCTGCCAGGCAGCCTCGGCAACAGAGCTTCTGCTGCCAGGCAGCCTCGGCAACAGCGTCAGTGGACCCGCCATCGGTAACACCGTAAGAGCCGGGGATAAGTCTGTTGTTGGACAGGTGGGTCGGGTGCGAGCTTCTGCTGCCAGACAACCTCGGCAACAGAGCTTCTGCTGCCAGGCAGCCTCGGCAACAGAGCTTCTGCTGCCAGGCAGCCTCGGCAACAGCGTCAGTGGACCCGCCATCGGTAACACCGTAAGAGCCGGGGATAAGTCTGTTGTTGGACAGGTGGGTCATAAAGACATAAAAGACATAAATTTTCAGTACAACAAAGAGCCTCATGGGCCCGTCCTGGGTTGTACGGCACACATGGACGTGAACGGCACACATGTGACAACGGACATGAACGGCCACATACATTGCCTCGCAGGGCACCATATCATGTAATACACACTAACCATTTTCAGAATTTAACATCCAGTACATATACATCGTCCTGCACACACGAACCTCAGAATTTAGCAATCTACATTCACAAGACATTCAATCCATACAAACGTTGTAATTACACTAGTCCCACACATACACAATCTTCCTTCTCAAAATAATCCCTTTCTTGTAAGCAACCTATTTCAATTTGTTATGTTCTTATGTATATTCGCATATGTGTATCACTATAACTAAGACTAATCCCAGGAATATTTATAAACAAAACCCTTTCCCGCAAAATATTTGTCGAGCCCAGCTTTGAAAGAAACTAATGTGGCTGCACTGATTACATCACCTGGTAAATTGTTCCAATGGCTCACAGAAAAAGGACTAGATTAGGACTAGATTAAGACAGTCTACTGAAAAACGACTGTCTTAATCTAGTCCTGCTTTGTTTAACAATAAGTTTATACTGATGGCATCGCCCTCTTTTCTCTCTATCAAAATCAAACAAGTTCTTTAAATACCCAATCTGTTGACCATTTACAAACTTAAAAACTTCAATGAGATCCCCCCTCAATCTTCTGTATTTAAGTGAGAACATATCCAATGTTTTAAGCCTATCCTCATATTCTAAATTACTAATACCGTTAACCATTTTCGTTGCCCGTTTTTGTACCCTTTCTAGTAACCAACAATCTTTCTCATACGTTGGAGACCAAGCTTTCTCATACGTTGGAGACCAAGGGTCGGTTGCGTGCTTCTGATGCCAGGCAGTTCGGCGGGGTCGACCCGACTGCCTGACCTCCTCACATACTGTCCCGCTGTCCCAGTGATGGCAGATTCAGTGGACAAGCCGCACCCGTCACAAGACCCGCCGCAAGTCTTCGCGAACCGCCGTTTCTGGAGCAGCGCCCGCCTGAAACCTCGTCAACAATACTCCGGCGGGCAGCCGG
>JAXIVJ010000140.1:67500-85000 GCA_036785665.1 Chirona hameri | reverse complement strand
GACCCCAGGCCTGTCCCCAGAGCACCCAGAATACCGCCGGCCGGCCAGACGAACGGGGTCCACATTCCTCCGCACGCCAGCTTCATGGAAACGTAACCGAGCGAGCCGCGTAGAATAAATAGCACGTCAGGTGCATCCTTTGTCACCATCAACGACCTTTCACGGGCTGACTCACACACGCTATTCTTACACCGAAAAATCCGCCGCCGGGCCGACCCCGCGCCGGGTTCGCCCCAAACCCGACCCTGCGCCGGGTTCGCCACTGAAGCACGAACCTCTGCGTCCCGGCCGCGCCACACCGGCGCCTCATTACGTCCGTGTGATGTGGGGCCAGGGGCGTGGCGCCGCACCGAGGGGCGTGGCGCGAGCGGTCTGTATAACATAACGACCCCACTACGGCCGGGTGTTGATGCACGGAGCGCGGCCAGCGTCCTCCTCTGGAGGGGCTCGTGGAGGCCCGTGGAGGCCCGTGGTGGCCTATATCGGTCTGGCGCCTGCAATCAATATAGCGCCGCTCTGAGGTGTTTGTGTGGGGCGATGGCGGGCCGATGGCGGGGCGATGGCGGGGCGGGTGGAGCGGAAGCGGGTCACGAGCTGTTACCTCTCTCTAACGACGAGACGAAGCAGCTGGCACCGGGTTCAAGATTGGACTCCGTGATATGAATTTAAAGCTATGATTGGCTCTGGAGCCAAACATAAATGTTCTTTCGTGCGCACTGCGCGATGCCATCGACCCTGCAGCGTCGAGGACGATCTGTAACTCTCGGCCTGTAACTCTCTGTAACTCTGTAACCCTCGGCCTGTAACTCTCTGTAACCCTCGGCCTGTAACTCTCTGTAACTCTCGGCCTGTAACTCTCTGTAACTCTGAAACTCTCGGCCTGTGACTCTCTGTAACTCTCTGTAACTCTAGGCCTGTAACTCTCGGCTTGTAACTCTCTGTAACTCTCTGTAACTCTGTAACTCTCTGTAACTCTCTGTAACTCTGCAACTCTCAGCCTGTAACTCTCTGTAACTCTCTGTAACCCTCGGCCTGTAACTCTCTGTAACTCTCGGCCTGTAACTCTCTGTAACTCTCGGCCTGTAACTCTCTGCAACTCTGTAACTCTCTGTAACTCTAACTCTCGGCCTGTAACTCTCTGTAACTATCGGCCTGTAACTCTCTGTAACTCTCTGTAACCCTCGGCCTGTAACTCTCTGTAACTCTCGGCCTGTAACTCTGTAACTCTCTGTAACCCTCGGCCTGTAACTCTCTGTAACTCTCGGCCTGTAACTCTCTGTAACTCTCGGCCTGTAACTCTCTGTAACTCTCGGCCTGCAACTCTCTGTAACTCTCGGCCTGTAACTCTCTGTAACTCTCGGCCTGTAACTCTCTGTAACTCTCAGCCTGTAACTCTCGGCCTGTAACTTTCTGTAACTCTCGGCCTGTAACTCTCTGCAACTCTCGGCCTGCAACTCTCTGTAACTCTCGGCCTGTAACTCTCTGTAACTCTCGGTCTGTAACTCTCTGTAACTCTCGGCCTGTAACTATCTGTAACTCTCGGCCTGTAACTCTCTAACTCTCGGCCTGCAACTCTCTGTAACTCTCGGCCTGTAACTCTCTGTAACTCTCGGCCTGTAACTCTCTGTAACTCTGTAACTCTCTGTAACTCTCGGCCTGTAACTCTCTGTAACTCTCGGCCTGTAACTCTCTGTAACTCTCTGTAACTCTCGGCCTGTAACTCTGCAACTCTCGGCCTGTAACTCTGCAACTCTCGGCCTGTAACTCTCTGTAACTCTCGGCCTGTAACTCTCTGTAACTCTTGGCCAAGAGAGGCAGTCGATCCCAGAGATGCGTTCTGATTCGACCTCACCAGTCGAATCGCGGCACGATCCTGATTTAGGCCCAGACACGTCGAGCCTATCCTCTGGTGCTTGCTCTGTCGAGGCACTAGCTGTCACATACGTCTGGAAGCCCGGAAACCTGTCTGATAACATTTTCCAGAGCCCATCAGAGATCACAACGAAACTTGTAAGACCCAATAAGGCCCCTAGTAAACCCTCACAGTAAGCTATTGGAAGACAACTGGCGGCCACGTAAGCCCTCTATAGATACACTAACAACTCAGTACACCCTCTGGATGCCCGCTGGAGTCCTGTACGACCTCTCCGGAGGCCGCTGGAGTCTCATATGACCTCTCCGGAGGCCGCTGGAGTCTCATATGACCTCTCCGGAGGCCGCTGGAGTCCCATATGACCTCTCCGGAGGCCGCTGGAGTCCCATATGACCTCTCCGGAGGCCGCTGGAGTCCCATATGACCTCTCCGGAGGCCGCTGGAGTCCCATATGACCTCTCCGGAGGCCGCTGGAGTCCCATATGACCTCTCCGGAGGCCGCTGGAGTCCCATATGACCTCTCCGGAGGCCGCTGGACCTATCCGGAGGCCGCTGGAGTCCCATATGACCTCTCCGGAGGCCGCACGAGTCCCATATGACCTCTCCGGAGGCCGCTGGAGTCCCATATGACCTCTCCCGAGGCCGCTGGACACTGGACACCCCGTGGAGACCTCCGCGCCGGCCGCCACCGTGGTCGTTCTGGGAACGCGGCTGTCATTGGTGTCGGATGACGGTCACGGTTGTGTCGGGCGGTGATGGCGACCCGGCACGGCCTCCTAAGCACGCCATTCAGGCCGGGCCGGCCGGGCCGGGGCCGGGGCGGGCCGGGCGTGCAGCAGCACCAGCTCAGCACCAGCCCCGGCGCCGCTGCTGTATATTTGCAGCACCATCACGTGCGGCCCAAAGAGTGTTCCACGAAGCCGACGGCCGACATAGAGATCAGCTGATGGTTTACTAACAACCGCTGGCATTAAAAGTGGCGCTCGAGGACACCCGTAATATATGGATATCGTGTTCGTTACATTTCGATACAGGCACGACCGGTCGCCCGCATGCTTTGCGATATGAGCCACGGTTTTTATGGTTCGTTCGCTGTAAGGTGTAATCTCCTATACAGCCATATCCAGTGAGTGTACACGAGCAAAACAAAAACAAACATAAAAACGGTTAGGGTCGGGATTATTTTAGTCGCGGTAGCGGATCCGGTCTCGGCGATGATGCAATGCAATTCGCCGGCCGAATCCGTCAGCCTTCACAATGCAGGCCTTCACACAAGCCGACACCCAGCAAACATTTACGATACAGCGCATCACACAGTGACAGTTCTCCGAAGAGCCATTTGCGGAATGTCAAATGGAAATTGGCCAAATTGAAAAGACTTACGTTGTTTTAACGACCTGCTTTAGCGAATGGCTATCTGAGTAGGTTGCGACATTTCGCCGCAACAGCAGTAATGGCGGACCACCCCTGGACGGCATGACAGCACTGCGCTCTGAACGGGCGCATTGTTCCGACCCGGACTGGCCATACTCCACATGTCAACACGAAGCTGGCCGTTGCCGACTGCTGAGCCGCCTATGGTCATCACTGTAACCGAGTGCTGTATCGGGCAGCGTCGTCTCCGGGCCGGCAGCGTCGTCTCCGGGCCAGTATAAATCGTCTCCAGACAGCCAGTAACAACCGACCCAGGGTCGTCTCCGACCTGTCCCTGATCCGTCTCCGACCCGTCCCCGTCCCGCTCCTCCCCATCTCCGACCCGTCCCCGTCCCGCTCCTCCCCATCTCCGACCTGTCCCCGTCCCGCTCCTCCCCATCTCCGACCCGTCTGTGACCCGTCTGTGACCCGTCTCCGACCTGTCCCCGTCCCGCTCCTCCCCATCTCCGACCCGTCTGCGACCCGTCTCCGGCCCGTCTCCGACCCGTCTCCGACCTGTCCCCGCCCCACTCCTCCCCATCTCCGACCCGTCTGCGACCCGTCTCCGGCCCGTCTCCGACCCGTCTCCGACCTGTCCCCGCCCCGCTCCTCCCCATCTGCGACCCGTCTGCGACCCGTCTGCGACCCGTCTGCGACCCGTCTGCGACCCGTCTGCGACCCGTCTGCGACCCGTCTGCGACCCGTTTGCGACCCGTCTGCGACCCGTCTGCGACCCGTCTGCGACCCGTCTGCGACCCGTCTGCGACCCGTCTGCGACCCGTCTGCGACCCGTCTGCGACCCGTCTGCGACCCGTCTGCGACCCGTCTCCGACCTGTCCCCGTCCCGCTCCTCCCCATCTCCGACCCGTCTGCGATCCGTCTGCGACCCGTCTGCGACCCGTCTGCGACCCGTCTGCGACCCGTCTGCGACCCGTCTGCGGCCTGTCCCCGTCCCGCTCCTCCCCATCTCCGACCCGTCTGCGACCCGTCTCCGACCAGCCCTTCTCCTGACGATCCCCCGCCCGTCTCAGACTAGTCTCCGACTATTATCCGTCTCCGTCCCGTCTCCGGCCCATGCTCGTCCCGTCTCCGAACTTTTCTCCGGACTGCCACCGATCCGCCCGGCCCGATTGATTGACGACTCTGGGGGCGCGCCGTGACCGGGTCTGAGACCGGGTCTGAGCACTGTCGGACGTCGTCTCCCGGACTCGGCGAGCAATATTCGTGACCGACCAGCACGCTCCATTGCATATGCATCGCCGGCCCCGCTCGCAGACCGCGCAGACCGCGCCGGCCGCGCCGACCGCGCAGACCGCGCAGACCGCGCAGACCGCGCCGGCCGCGTCCGCGTTGAGTCCGGTTGCGGCGACGGAGGTCCATCGCTCGTCGATCACTCGTCTGTCGACTGTCGACTGTTCGACTGTCGACTGTTCGGCGCCTGGTCCGGGTTCTCGGAACCGTCCGGAAGTCGCTTGGCCTGGCAGGGACAACCAGTCTCAGCCCGGACCTGTTGGAACCAGCCCGGGCAACCACTTTGAGCCCGTAACCAGCTATTACTTGACCTGGCCAGGGTAACTTGTTTGAGCATGGGCCAAGCCGCTCACTTGACCTGGCTAAGGCAACCAACTTGAGCCCGGGACCTGTCGGCACCCGTTGGAACCAGCAGGACCCACAGCAACCAGATGGAGCCCGGTCGAAACCAGCGGAACCCGCCAGAACCAGTCGGAACCAGCGCGACCCAGCCGGGTCTCCAGCCAGGTACCTGCCAGGTCAGCCGGTACACCACAACTGACCGCCACCTGCCGTCGGCTCAGGACGGTCGGATGGCACCCGGCCGGTGCCTGTCTGACCGCCTGTCTGGCCGCCCCCGGGCCACGGTCGCCGTAGATAAGGCTCAGCAGCCGGCGGCGGCGGCGCGGCGGCGGCCGGCTGACGATACCACGATCGTTGAATGGTCATCTCGCTCTGATGGTCGGCTGGGCTGGGCCACTGATCCTGGCTTATGGGACGACCCGGCCGAGACGACGCGACGGTCAGGGTTGAGGCGAGCCGAGCCGAGCCGAGTTGAGTTGAGTTGAGACGAGTTTGGCCGGCATCTATCTCCGATTCGAAATCCACCGTGCATGCCCGGCGACATCTCAATCCGCCTGCTCGAACGGGAAGAGCCTCGGTACCCCACTGTTCACCCAACATCTACCATCCCCTTCGCTCGCACCCACTGCAACCGTCGGTGACACATCACTCCCTTGCAACCGTCGGTGACACAGCTCTCCCCCTGCAACCGTCGGTGACACAGCTCTCCCTCTCCCCCTGCAACCGTCGGTGACACAGCGTTCCCCTGCAACCGTCGGTGACACAGCTCTCCCCCTGCCACCGTCGGTGACACAGCGCTCCCCTGCAACCGTCGGTGACACAGCGCTCCCCCTGCAACCGTCGGTGACACAGCGCTCCCCCTGCAACCGTCGGTGACACAGCGCTCCCCTGCCACCGTCGGTGACACAGCGCTCCCCTGCAACCGTCGGTGACACAGCGCTCCCCTGCAACCGTCGGTGACACAGCGCTCCCCCTGCAACCGTCGGTGACACAGCGCTCCCCTGCCACCGTCGGTGACACAGCGCTCCCCTGCCACCGTCGGTGACACAGCGCTCCCCTGCCACCGTCGGTGACACAGCGCTCCCCTGCCACCGTCGGTGACACAGCGCTCTGTCGGTCGGTCTGTCTCCGACGCCGCCGCTATGACGTATTTCTGTATGACGGGACGGTCGCCACTCTCGCCGCCCATTCCAGCCACGCCCTCTGCCGACGACGGGGCGCAGACCGGCCGCCCGCCGCCCGCCGCCGCCGCCGCCGCCGCCGCCGCCGCGGAGAGAGGAGAGCGCAACGACCGCTCATGACGCCGTTGGCAGACGGGTCAGAGCGGAGGGAGAGAAGTGGGGTCGGAGCAGAGGGAGAGGAGTGACCTACAGAGGGTGGGTGCAAGGGCGGATCTAGAGCAGCAAGAAGTTGGTTGGGGAGCCCCCAAAAGTCTCACAAAATACCAAGAACACATCGGATTTTGGTTCCCTATGCGTTTATATCTGATTTAAAATAAATGTATTCAGTAAAAGTTGCTAAGATTTTATTTCAAATCAGGAAACGCATCAATTTCGGCGGATTTCATGCTTGTAAGGGCGGATTGCATGACTCTGATGCCACCCCCTGAAACCGCCAGTGGATGGGCGCAGGGTGTGCGTTCAGGACAGTAGTTCCCACTGAATGTCGAGGGAGAACGCTGGGGTTGGAGGGACAAACGACTGAGTATGGGACCAGGGTCTCTGCTCCAGACAGTGCCGCCCCCCGCTCGTCGTAATCCAGTCAGCCGAAACTTCCACCGGTCCACACCGGTGGCCAGACCAAACCAGACCGAACCGAACCGAACCGAACCGAACTGAACCGAACCAGATCAGACCAGACCAGACCGGACCGGACCGGACCGGACCGGACCGGACCGGACCGGACCGGACCGGACCGGACCAGACCGGTCCACGCCGGTGACCAGACCAGACCAGACCAGACCGGTCCACGCCGGTGACCAGACCAGACCAGACCAGACAGGACCGGACCAGACCAGACCGGACCGGACCGGACCGGACCAGACCAGACCAGACTGGACCAGACCGGACCAGACCGGACCAGACCAGACCGGTCCACGCCGGTGACCAGACCAGACCCGACCAGACCAGACCAGACCAGACCGGTCCACGCCGGTGACCAGACCAGACCGGACCAGACCAGACCGGACCGGACCGGTCCACGCCGGTGACCAGACCAGACCGGACCAGACCAGACTGGACCAGACTGGACCAGACTGGACCAGACTGGACCAGACCGAACCAGACCGTACCAGACCAGACCGGTCCACGCCGGTGACCAGACCAGACCATACCAGACCAGACCAGACCAGACCAGACCAGACCAGACCGGACCAGACCAGACTGGACCAGACTGGACCAGACTGGACCAGACCAGACCGGACCAGACCGGACCAGTCCGGACCAGACCGGACCAGACCGGACCAGACCGGACCAGACCAGACCAGACCAGACCAGACCGGTCCACGCCGGTGACCAGACCCGACCCGACCCGACCCGACCAGACCAGACCAGACCGGACCGGACCAGACCAGACCAGACCAGACCAGACCAGACCAGACCAGACCAAACCAGACCAGACTGGACCAGACCAGACCATACCAGACCGGACCAGACCAAACCGGACCAGACCAGACCAGACCAGACCAGACCGGACCAGACCAGACCGGACCAGACCAGACCAGACCAGACCAGACCAGACCAAACCAGACCGGACCAGACCAGACCAGACCAGACCAGACCGGACCAAACCAGACCGGACCAGACCAGACCAGACCAGACCAGACCGGACCAGACCAGACCAGACCAAACCGGACCAGACCAGACCAGACCAGACCAGACCAGACCAAACCGGACCAGACCAGACCAGACGGACCAGACCGGACGGCGTGGCGACATGGCGACACTGGAAAGCCCCGCGCCGGCTAATACGAGTACGGAGAAATATGACTGGTGTCCAGTCGTGTCACCTCTTAGCCACGATCAAGGCCACGGCACACGTGTGAAGCCAATGCCAAACAGGAGTTATGCTGGCGTAAATAAGACGCTACAATCCGCTGTCGTAAGGGCCTGACGGAAAATCATATTTATTACACTCGTGCAAGTAATTTATGCTCAACAATGTCCTCTTCGCGTGGCAGCACAACAGCTAGCGGCTTAGCAACAGGAGCTTGAATACGTTTCATCGATATGCCTAGCGTCAGCGCACGTTCCAAAGCAGCGCAACACAACATTTTGTTTTCTTCTACCTTCCGCCGTCTTGCACGGAGATCGCACTGCAAGCACAAAGCAGCTCAGCTTGCAGCCGGCTCGCTTTGCTCCGCGCTATTGATTTTCTCGCAGGCTGCCTCAGAAATAGCAACTTCAGCGCTGGGCGGCGAAGTTCGCTGGGAGCAGGTCAACCTCCAGCACCTCCACCGCACCTCCGAACCCAAACAGCAACCAGCGACCCCCACCCCCGATCACGGGCCCGATCCCAGCCCCGGCCCCGGTCGGTCACCGACCCACCGCCGCCGCCGCCGCCGCCACCGCCGCCGGCGCCGCCGCCTCGGGCGCTTCCGGCGACCCTGACCTCGGCTGGGCGCCGCTGCCCGGGCGGCCGGCGGCCACTGCGCCGGGAATAGCCTCAACACGGCTCGATGGGGTTGTCTCGAGCGGCCGGCGGCGCCCGGCGGCGCCCGGCAGCGGCTGAAATAGAGCAGTGATCGGCCGGGATGCGGGCAACCTCCCTGACCCCGCCACTACCGCTCCGTCGGACCCGACTCGAGCTTCGCTACCTGTCCAGACAGCACGTAAAGCACATCACCGTCTCCAAAGGAGAAATTAGCCGCCCGCGGCGGTGACAGCGGTGACCGCGGCGGTAGCGGTAACCGCGGCGGTAGCGGTGACCGCGGCGGTAGCGGTAACCGCGGCGGTGACAGCGGTGACAGCGGTGACCGCGGCGGTGATAGCGGTGACCGCGGCGGTGACAGCGGTGACCGCGGCGGTAGCGGTGACCGCGGCGGTGACAGCGGTGACCGCGGCGGTGACAGCGGTAACCGCGGCGGTAGCGGTGACGACGATCGGTGTTCCAGGGATTCGCGCTGGGCCCCCACCTCTACTGCGTCTTCGCGAATGACAGTCTTTTCGCCGAAGACGCAGTGGTGGTCTAGTATGCGGACGACACCCAAATTTGGGTCAGTGGCCCCACAAACGACTTCTAGCACACCATTTCTAGCATGGAACATGTTCTCGCTTCATTGGATATCTGGTTCAGAGCCAACGGATTAAAAGTAAATGCCGGAATGACACAACTGATGCTGGTCGGAAGTCAGCCTAACGTACGCTCTGCCCCCCAACTTCACGGTCAAATTAAGCGATCACCAGCTCGCCCCATGTTTGGAAGCTAAAAATATCCGCCTCGTCTTTGATCGCACCCTGAGCTGGAACTCTCACATCTCACACGTGACCAAGCGCTGCTTCGGTATTCTGGCCGGTCTATCTCATCTCAGTCACTCGCTCCCGCCCAGCGTCATCACTTTGCTCGTCAACTCTCTAGTCTTGTCTCAGGTCCACTACTGTCTTTCTGTTTTCGGCAACGGGACTCAAAACAACCCCACCAGGCTCCAGAACATTATTAACTACTCGGCCAAAGTCATCTTCACGCGTACAAATTCTCTCCCGTGTCCGATATTCTCCGACGCTGGGCTGGCTATCTGCGGGAGATCTATCTTCACGCGTACAAATTATCTCCCGTGTCCGATATTCTCCGACGCTGGGCTGGCTATCTGCGGGAGATCTATCTTCACGCGTACAGATTCTCTCCCGTGTCCGATATTCTCCGACGCTGGGCTGGCTATCTGCGGGAGATCTATCTTCACGCGTACAAATTCTCTCCCGTGTCCGATATTCTCCGACGCTGGGCTGGCTATCTGCGGGAGATTTATCTTCACGCGTACAGATTCTCTCCCGTTTCCGATATTCTCCAGACGCTGGGCTGGCTATCTGCGGGAAATCTAGTGAGGCATCAGATCATCTCTCTCACCCATAAGGTGATCCGTACGGGTGAGCCCGTCGCCCTGGCGAGCCGCCTGCGAACTGTGGACGAGGTCCATCAGCGATACACCCGGCGGGACGGTGATCTGTACGTGCCCCGGTCTCGTACTGAGATGGGAAAGCGACGCCTCCTGTCCCGCGGGCCCTCACTGTACAACGAGGTGCCAGGCGACCTGAAACGGCTACCTGTCGCGCGCTTCCGGCGTGCACTGAAGCGGCACATGATGCCGGCGCCATATGGCGCATAAGACGTTGACCGGACCTGTGCTTGCGCGATGAATGTTTGTATTGTATTTTGTATGTATGGCACCTCTGACTCCCACTGCCTATTTTTATCTGATGACGATAGCCACAAGTCCTTTGTGGATGGCTCACATATACGTCTATGTCTATGCCGGCGGCCATGGCGGGTGACAACGCGGTGGCGGTGGCAGGGGCGGTGACGGCACCAACGACGGCGGTGGTGGCGGCGGTAGCGGTGGCGGCGGCGGCGGTGATGGCGGTGATGGCGGTGATAGCGTTGATGGCGTTGATGGCGGCGGTGGTAGCGGTGGTGGCGGTGGTGGCGGTGGTAGCGGTGGTGGCGGTGGTAGCGGCGGCGGCGGCCACTTCATCCAATCCTCCGCGGTCTGCGATCTTAGACGGCCCCGCGCAGCTCTGATCCCTCATTGCCGCGCTGTGTCTGACTCAGACCGCCTCCTGGGAGCGGGCCGACCCAGACAATACCGTGCAGCGGCGGCCAGCGGCGGCCAGCGGCGGCCAGACCGCAGACCATTGAGAGAGTGACGACGCTGAGTCAGGCGGCGGCCGCCTTAGGAGCGGCGTGACCAGACAATGACGCTCAGAGGGCTGGGTCGGCTGAGGGGGGGGGGGGGGGGGCCGTGTCTGATGGACAGACGGACATACAGACAGCGCCTGAAGCCCGCTCCAGAGTGGACGGGGGAGGACATTTCAGAAAGCCCGGTCCATGACCGGCATCATACTGGACAACTGTCGAAACACATCTCACCAAATCCTCAAAACTCGGCGCAGCAGCGATATGCGGGGACATGAGTTGCACCGCGTCACTCGTCTGCTGTTGATATCTCGCGGAGACAGAGACAAGATTAGCTCCATGAATGCTGAGCCTGTCTCGCTGACACAGACACCATTATCTGATCGGGGTAGCGTGACGGCCTCACCGCATGCCGCGTCCGTGCGAAGGACGGCCAGGTTAAACACAACACGCCCGAGGGCAGTTTCATCATCCGGCAGTCCGTTTCGGGATAAGAGACGAACTCAGGTCATGAGCCATCAGGTAATGGTCGCAGCAAAGCTATCAGTAGATGAGGCAGATTGTGGAGTACAAGCCTATGGGCACGTTTGTGTGTGTGGGAGACGGATTAAACATTGGATGGCGGAGAGCACATCAATATCAATCTGTTTCCGATCTCGTCTAGTCTGGATAATCCCACAGAAGAGAGATCATGAACAACAGTCGGATTTTACCCGTTGCCATCAGCTTGCATTCTGTCTGACCATGGACTGCAATGTCTCTCACAAAACAGAGCCAGAACAACTACAGAATAAACATACCTCAGCCTCCACAGGCACGTGGCTTAGCAGCTATTGGCTCTCGGACCAATTCCAACGATTCCACCCGCCCCAGTTTGACCCCTGCTCGCGGGTCCACGCCCCGTGGCCCGCACACTCCAACAGTCCGGCACAGCTGCTGTGGACCCGACAGCGGCGCTGGCTCGTTACCTCCCACCTGACCGTGACCGTCGCTGGGCTGACCAACCTGGCACGGCTCGGCTCGGCTCGACACGGCTCGGCGTGGCCGACCCCACCCCGCTCCGCCCCGTCCCGTCCCGTCCCGTCCCGTCCCGTCCCGTCCCGTCCCGTCCCGTCCCGTCCCGCCCCGCCCCGCCCCGCCCCGTCCCGTCCCGTCCCGCCCCGCCCCGCCCCGCCCCGCCCCGCCCCGCCCCGCCCGCCCCGCCCCGCCCCGCCCCGCCCCGCCCCGCCCGGCCGGCCGTCTCGGCCGCTTCCTCCCGCCCCGGCTCCGGCGGCGGCTCACAATAGACCACTATTTGGGCGGCGGGCTAATTTCGGCCCACCGCCGCCGGTCGGTCCGACGTCCAGGCCACACAACTCCGACGTTGGCCGCTGGTCCGCCCCCTCCGCCCTCCGTATGGGAAGCTCCGCGAGGTGGGTGGGGATGGGGATGGCCAAGCACAAAACTACCAGAAGGCTAAACTTAGCGGGTTTGTTCTTAAAGGCGAAGTCCTACCTTCAGACCGGAGGAAGCAATGCAAATGATAGTCTTATTTAATGTTCGAACTGCTATGTGAGCCAGTAACTTCCCGCTGTTGCAGCTTCCCGATGTTGCTGACGCCGACGCCGACTCAAAACCCAGAAGAGCTGGGCTTGGTGGATTGCGAGCCGCACCTCGGCGGGCCGGTGGGAGTCAGGTCAGACGAGTCAGGCGAGTCAGGTCAGACGAGTCAGGTCAGACGAGTCAGGTCAGACGAGTCAGTGCGAGCCAGGTCAGTCACATCGGAGTCGTCTCATGATGGGTGAGATCAAAAGTCGGGCAAACGGGGCGGGGATACGCCAGGACACGGGAGCTCGTGTCCAGGGAAGCTGAGGTACCAGGTCACGGGGAGCTCGTGTCCAGGGAAGCTGAGGTCCCAGGACACGGGGAGCTCGTGTCCAGGGAAGCTGAGGTCACAGGACACAGGGAGCTCGTGTCCAGGGAAGCTGAGGTCACAGGACACGGGGAGCTCGTGTCCAGGGAAGCTGAGGTCCCAGGACACGGGGAGCTCGTGTCCAGGGAAGCTGAGGTCACAGGACACGGGGAGCTCGTGTCCAGGGAAGCTGAGGTCACAGGACACAGGGAGCTCGTGTCCAGGGAAGCTGAGGTACACGGGGAGATCGTGTCCAGGGAAGCTGAGGTCCCAGGACACGGGGAGCTCGTGTCCAGGGAAGCTAAGGTAC
The DNA here is from genome assembly GCA_036785665.1 of Chirona hameri. Classification (NCBI taxonomy): domain Eukaryota; kingdom Metazoa; phylum Arthropoda; class Thecostraca; order Balanomorpha; family Balanidae; genus Chirona; species Chirona hameri. The sequence continues at coordinate 72,073 of JAXIVJ010000140.1, read as the reverse complement.
CAGGACACGGGGAGCTCGTGTCCAGGGAAGCTGAGGTACCTGTCGGGGAGCTCGTGTCCAGGGAAGCTGAGGTTACAGGACACGGGGAGCTCGTGTCCAGGGAAGCTGATGTACCTGTCGGGGAGCTCGTGTCCAGGGAAGCTGAGGTACACGGGGAGCTCGTGTCCAGGGAAGCTGAGGTCCCAGGACACGGGGAGCTCGTGTCCAGGGAAGCTGAGGTCCCAGGACACGGGAGCTCGTGCCCAGGGAAGCTGAGGTCACAGGACACGGGGAGCTCGTGTCCAGGGAAGCTGAGGTCACAGGACACGGGGAGCTCGTGTCCAGGGAAGCTGAGGTCACAGGACACGGGGAGCTCGTGTCCAGTGAAGCTGAGGTCACAGGACACAGGGAGCTCGTGTCCAGGGAAGCTGAGGTACACGGGGAGATCGTGTCCAGGGAAGCTGAGGTCACAGGACACAGGGAGCTCGTGTCCAGGGAAGCTGATGTCCCTGTCGGGGAGCTCGTGTCCAGGGAAGCTGAGGTCCCAGGACACGGGGAGCTCGTGTCCAGGGAAGCTGAGGTACCAGGACACGGGGAGCTCGTGCCCGGGGAAGCTGAGGTCCCAGGACACAGAGAGCTCGTGTCCAGGGAAGCTGAGGTCCCTGTCGGGGAGCTCGTGTCCAGGGAAGCTGAGGTCCCAGGACACGGGGAGCTCGTGTCCAGGGAAGCTGAGGTACCTGTCGGGGAGCTCGTGTCCAGGGAAGCTGAGGTACCTGTCGGGGAGCTCGTGCCCAGGGAAGCTGAGGTACCAGGACACGGGGAGCTCGTGTCCAGGGAAGCTGAGGTACCTGTCGGGGAGCTCGTGTCCAGGGAAGCTGATGTACCTGTCGGGAAGCTCGTGTCCAGGGAAGCTGAGGTACCTGTCGGGGAGCTCGTGCCCAGGGAAGCTGAGGTACCAGGACACGGGGAGCTCGTGTCCAGGGAAGCTGAGGTACCTGTCGGGGAGCTCGTGTCCAGGGAAGCTGAGGTACCTGTCGGGGAGCTCGTGTCCAGGGAAGCTAAGGTCCCTGCCGGTGTAGTCAGCTCAGGCTGGGAAACAGTCGAGAGGCGCCGAAGTCGGGTCAAAATCAGTGTTCGTGACAGCTTCGACCCGACTGAAATGACTGCTGTGACCGGCAGTAAGAGTAGTCATTTGTTAGTCAGTCAGCCACTTCAGCTCCTCTCAGGTCATGTCAATTGTAAGCTCAGGTTAATTCAAGCTGGTTCGTCACTTCAGTTCACGCCAGTTCAGTTCACTTCTTCAGTTCACGCCAGCTGAGATCGTTCACATTGGCTCCCGAGCGATACGACAGCTGCGGCTGAACATCATTTCATGACGAGTCCTTCTCCGATCCCACCGTGTCAGATGTGGTCGCTCTCCGGTCCGGCCGGGTCAGGTCGGATCAGGTCAGGTCGGGTCAGAGAGGTCAGGCCGGGTCGCTCTCCGGTCCGGCCGGGTCAGGTCAGGTCAGGTCAGGTCAGGTCAGGTCAGGCCAGGTCGCTCTCCGGTCCGGTCGGGTCGGGTCAGGTCAGGTCGGGTCAGGTCAGGTCGGGTCAGGTCAGGTTGGGTCAGGTCAGTTCGGGTCAGAGAGGTCAGGCCAGGTCACTCTCCGGTCCGGCCGGGTCAGGTCAGGTCAGGTCGGGTCAGAGAGGTCAGGCCAGGTCGCTCTCCGGTCCGGCCGGGTCAGGTCAGGTCAGGTCGGGTCAGAGAAGTCAGGCCGAGTCGCTCTCCGGTCCGGCCGGGTCAAGTCAGGTCAGGTCAGGTCAGGTCGGGTCAGAGAGGTCAGGCCGGGTCGCTCTCCGGTCCGGCAGGGTCAGGTCAGGTCGGGTCAGAGAGGTCAGGCCGGGTCACTCACCGATCGTCTGGGGTCAGCTGGACGGGCTCGTCGGTAAACTCGGGCGGGAAGTTGGCCAGATCGCGCTCTGTCTCCACGCGCGGCTTATACGGCGGGGTCACCTGCTTCTGCTCGAGCTGCAACAAACGGCCGCCAGAGGCGCCACCGTCAACTGAAGCCCAACGTACAGCCCAAGCCAGCGCCCCGGGGACGCAACACTCGCACCAAGCAGGCGACAACCGAGTCAGGACCACTGCTGGATAAACAAAACGTAAAACACTGCCACTACCTGAGGAACAGAACAAATACAAATAACGTAAAGCACTGCCACTTCCTGAGAAAACAAAACTTAAGCCACTGCCACTGGCACGTAAAGCACACAAAACAACACCAACGGAACCATACAGACTGTGACCTTCTAGGAGCGAACCCAGGCCGACGGCGGGACCACGATGCGAGCATGCGGGCTGGGACGGCCATCCGCAGCACTTACTGGTCGCTGGGCGTCAGCTGGACTGGCTCAGAGGTGAACATGGGGTCAAAATACTCGAGGTCAATGTCGCCCGTGAGAGGCGGCACGTACGGCGGAATCAGCTGACGAACCTCCAGCTGCGAACACGACCGGCGGCCGGAGCACGGTGTTAGTACGGGGGTTAGTTAGGGAGGGTAGGGTTAGCAGGGGGTTAGTTAGAGTGTGGTGGGGTTAGCAGGGGGGTTAGTTAGGGTGTGGTGGGGTTAGCAGGGGGGTTAGTTAGGGTGTGGTGGGGTTAACAGGGGGCTAATTTGGGGCGAGCTTGGACATTAAATCGGACATTAGTTAGGGTCGAGCTTCGCCATTAGCTCATACATTAGTTAGCGTCGAGCTTGGCCATTAGCTCAGACATTAGTTAGCGTCGAGCTCGGGCGTTAGTTCGGGTGAGTGTTAACAGGGATCCGTTTGAGTCGAGCTAGGGCGTTAGTTCGGACAGAGCAGTGTTAACAGGGATCCGTTTGAGTCGAGCTAGGGCGTTAGTTCGGACAGAGCAGTGTTAACAGGGATCAGTTTGAGTCGAGCTAGGGCGTTAGTTCGGACAGAGCAGTGTTAACAGGGATCCGTTTGAGTCGAGCTAGGGCGTTAGTTCGGACAGAGCAGTGTTAACAGGGATCAGTTTGAGTCGAGCTAGGGCGTTAGTTCGGACAGGACAGTGTTAACAGGGATCAGTTTGAGTCGAGCTAGGGCGTTAGTTCGGACAGAGCAGTGTTAACAGGGATCAGTTTCGAGTCGAGCTAGGGCGTTAGTACAGACAGAGCAGTGTTAACAGGGATCAGTTTGAGTCGAGCTAGGGCGTTAGTTCGGACAGGGCCGTGTTAACAGGGATCAGTTTGAGTCGAGCTAGGGCGTTAGTTCGGACAGAGCAGTGTTAACAGGGATCAGTTTGAGTCGAGCTAGGGCGTTAGTTCGGACAGGGCCGTGTTAACAGGGATCAGTTTGAGTCGAGCTAGGGCGTTAGTTCGGACAGGACAGTGTTAACAGGAATCAGTTTGGGTCGAGCTAGGGCGTTGGTTCGGACAGGGCAGTGTTAACAGGAATCAGTTTGGGTCGAGGTTGGGAGTTGTTAGCCGGGGTTTGTTCAGAAGGGCCGGGAGGTGAAAACAGAGCTCTTTTCAGTCTGAGACGGTGACGTTAGCGTCCGACGCTCGTTACCACAACGGTGAGGTAGCACGTGACCACCTGAAGACAGCCAGCAGACGCGACACACACACACACACACACACAGACACACAGACACACACACACACACAGACACACACACACGCAGACACACAGACACAGACACAGACACAGACACAGACACACAGACACACAGACACACAGACACACAGACACACAGACACACAGACACACAGACACACAGACACACAGACACACAGACACACAGACACACAGACACACAGACACACAGACACACAGACACACAGACACACAGACACACAGACACACAGACACACAGACACACAGACACACAGACACACAGACACACAGACACACAGACACACAGACACACAGACACACAGACACACAGACACACAGACACACAGACACACAGACACACAGACACACAGACACACAGACACACAGACACACAGACACACAGACACACAGACACACAGACACACAGACACACAGACACACAGACACACAGACACACAGACACACAGACACACAGACACACAGACACACAGACACACAGACACACAGACACACAGACACACAGACACACAGACACACAGACACACAGACACACAGACACACAGACACACAGACACACAGACACACAGACACACAGACACACAGACACACAGACACACAGACACACAGACACACAGACACACAGACACACAGACACACAGACACACAGACACACAGACACACAGACACACAGACACACAGACACACAGACACACAGACACACAGACACACAGACACACAGACACACAGACACACAGACACACAGACACACAGACACACAGACACACAGACACACAGACACACAGACACACAGACACACAGACACACAGACACACAGACACACAGACACACAGACACACAGACACACAGACACACAGACACACAGACACACAGACACACAGACACACAGACACACAGACACACAGACACACAGACACACAGACACACAGACACACAGACACACAGACACACAGACACACAGACACACAGA
>JAXIVJ010000140.1:0-62500 GCA_036785665.1 Chirona hameri | reverse complement strand
TGTTTTTTGTACCTTGTTTTCTTTACCTTGTTTTCTGACCTTGTTTGATTAACGCGGATGAGCATGCACTTAAAGGAAATAGTTCACCTTCAACATTAGTTTTAAACTGAGATAGCAGTTGTGTATCCCGTGTTGGGAAGCCGATACCTGCAAGTTTTCTTGACTGAAAAGACTCCAGCCGAATATATTTGAGTTTTTGGCGAAGGAATGCGGTGGTGGCGAAATAATGTTGTACTGGTTCTAGCCCGGGCAGAGGCTATACCATCAGCCAATCAGCTTGCAGCTGGTGCTAGCAAGCGAATCGCCGGCCGCCGGTTGGCACATCTCCAATGCGAGTCTATCTTTGCGCGACTACTTTCGAATCTGATTGGCTGAACCATTTTTTACATTCGCGTGGCGTCAGGGCTCTGACTCAGAGAGTATGCATATAGTTTTGATAAACAATACAAATGTACGGCCTTCTGTCCTGAATCGGCGCGATATAAGGCCATTTTTGACAATATAAAAAGAAATTGTATTAAACATATAATGAAATCGTGTTTGGTAAACATTTTCTAAGGTGAACTATTTCCTTTAAAGGGATATTGCCACTTCCGGAGGATTTCTATAAAAACAACTTAAATGAATGGTGGGGATCAACAATCGAGTATGCTCAAGCTCAAACTTGCTCCTGCACCACCTAAAGCGTCGGCAATGTATAGGCAATGTATTTTTTTCTGACTCCAAAACGTTGGTCCCAGCTGTGCGCAGTACTAGATTCATGATGGCCGCTCTCATCCAGTTTGGCTGTGAAATTGGCGACCGCCCAAAGCCGAAGCGTCCGAATTCGCCGAGACTTGACCTTGAAAAGTCTATCTGTGTTATAAGGTATTGGTCACAAATCTCCTAGGGCCCCAAAGTCGAGTCATAGCCATTCTTACTGTTTTATTAACCCGCGCACTGCAGGGGCTTTGCGCCGAACACGAACTGCAGGGGGGGGGGGGGGGGGGGGGGGGGGGGTTGATTTCCGCCCCCCCTGAGATCTCGAAAACTACGCAACGTAGCGAGAAGCGGAAAAAGGTATTTGATAGCTTCATACATGTTCTATCGAAAGTATTTCAGTGTTTTTTTAAGTCAGGTCAAAATTGAGGTCACCAGAGGTCATCAAAGGTCAAATTTTCCAGTTTTGTTTACTGTTTTAGGACATCGCTCCAGAAATTCCCATATATCTCAGAAACGATGATAGTTAGAAACAAACGGAAAAAAGCAAACGCTAGCCAGTGAAATTTGTAATTGCTAAGGTGTCCTCAGATTTGATCTCAGATCAATATTTGAGGCTCCAGAGGTTAAAAAGAAAAAAAAATGATTTTTTTGCTAAATCGTTTTTACTATTAACTTACTTAATAAAGATAACGAAAAACTGTTTACGCCATTGTGTTTATCTTGTCAAGGCGCTTTGAATGATATATATGGTGACCTTGTTAAGTCAACTTAACAATTTGACCTAAGGTCAAGGTTAAGTGGTGACCCAAGTAGGGCATGTTGCATATGGGAAGACGTGTCTCGACGAGACAAACACATTGATGTCTGTTTTACTTCTCTATCTTCATTATGTCGAGAGTTATTGACAAAAAAGTGATGGTGACCTCGCATGACCTCAAATGACCCAATAGGGGTCACTGAACAAAACTTACACTTTGGTCATCAAGAATATCCTATAATAACATGATCCAGAAGTAATTGGACTAGTACCATGCATATCCTTGAAATAGGAAGCATTTGTATATTTCCCCATTGACTTATTATGGGAGGTTACGAAATTGACCTGACCTTAGGTCACCGATATCAAATTTCCGAGTTATACGAATTGTAAGTACTGATGCCCTCATGCCATCCTGTAAGTTTCAACCTGATCGGTGAAAAACTCTGGCTTTGGCACAACTGCAAACATTTTTGGTGGTGGGGTCACTTGACCTGGTCTGGTGACCTGACCTGAGATGACCCGAGGATATTTTTGTCTCTCGAAGTGTGCGCAATTGATGTCCTAACAGGTGTATCAAAACCCAGCGGCGCTGCGCGCCGCCGTTTTTTCGCTATCTTTGAAAAACCTGAGGGGGGGGGGGGGGGGGGGGGGGCGGAAATCAACCCCCCTGCAGTGCGCGGGTTAATGTTCTATTATGAAAGAGGCTATGGTTGTTGCAAATATAATTAACTGTATACGCATTTTAATTTTAAAGTGCACTGGCGGAATGGTGATGTTGAGTTTGCAATATTCAAAAGCAAATCATAGTCCGCAAAGAAGTGATTCTAAATAGTGATGAGGCGACTCCAATTTTACGAATGTGTGCCAATCATGGGTGGTGCAATTTTGTTTTGTTTTGTATCTAATGGGGGAGTTTCGGGAACCAAATTTTGCAGGTGAAAGCGGACATGCTTAATCTACCGATACACACCAAAAACTCCATATTGGCCTGCGAGGTGGCAAAATCCCTTTAAGAATGCTTAATTGGCAAATATTTCGTTGGGTTTTGGGTTGGCGATGGCTAAGATCGCTATCAAACTTTAATTCGAAACACCAAACAAGAATCTTTCGGTGACATGTCACCAACGAAACTTACTCATTAAATGTAACGTCAGTCCTCCGTCATTCCACTGCAACATTCCACTGTCATTTTCACTGGCAGTGGTATCGTCGGCTTGTACCTGAACTTATACGCTGGTGTTGTTTAGTGTTTACATCTCCTTTAGTGGGAGGAGGAGCAGTGACGGCGCCACTCCGGCCAGTGACGGCGCCGCTCCAGCTAATGACTGCGCCCCTCTGGCCAGTGATGGTGCTCTTGCGGCCAGTGACGGCGCCCCCTGCCAGTGACGGCGCCCCCGGCCAGTGACGGCGTTCCCGGCCAGTGAGGGCGCCTCTCCTGCCCGTGACAGCGCCTCTCCGGCCAGCGACGGCGCCCCTCCGACAGTGACGGTGCCCCCTCCAGACCACAGCCACTTCACATGCACAACGAACGCGCCAGGTGCGCCACATATGAATCGCAAACCGCTAGAAGGCTAACAGTTGTTCTTCCAATATATAGTTTTGACTAGAAAGTTGAATGAACAAGTTTTGTTTTGTAACGCAGACTATTGACACTTAAAGGAACAGAAATCAATGTTTCCATTTTTTTCATAGCGTATTTACGTTTCGAAAAGATCATTGTAACTTAGTTCAAAACTTATGATTTAATAAACCAACCAGAATAGATCTAGTTTAAAACAGTAACGCCATATCGTGAGAAGATCGGCGTTAGCGACGGTGCTTCCACCTATTGGCAACTGATTGAACTAAGCCTCGAATGCTAGTGCCGGGTATGGCACACCATGCAGACGGCTGAGTGGCCCGGCGCCGGAGTGGGGAGCGCCGGCAGCCGGCGCGTGCTAGAGAGGCCGCCACAGCGGCGCCCGACGCGTGCAGCCACCCTTAGCCGAGCTACCGGCGGCGGCCAGGCCGTCAGATTTGCATTTTCCGGCGTTTTGTTTTAACTTGTACGCCAAACTAAGCCTGGATTTCGGGAGTAGTATCCAGAAGTCCAGGAGTAATGGGTAATATCGTGCAAAGCAGCAAACCGCAAAAACGCACCGAAATGCGGGGCTCGGAAGCTTTCGATAAACATCCAAATACCGCTTTGCATGGCATCATTTCATTATTCGCGGTACCTTTGATGCTGGTCTACAAACCTCTTCCCGGTACAGCACTCCTCCACTCCCCGAATCGTAAACACGACACACCAAACAACACACATGCAAACACACATTGTACACCGGACGCCGGCACGGGACCGCTAGTAACACAACACGCTCCAGATCTGCAGATATCCAGAGTCCAGCCCCCGCGACAGGTGTAGTGACATGGGCCACCTGAAGCGCGCTGCGACCGCGGCGGGGCGCGGCGGGGCGCGGCGGATCGCGGCGGGGTTGAAAGGGGCACCGGCCCCCATTTGGAGCTGGACACGTGTGGCCCTGCACCGCCACACACGCAACCGAGTGCCAACAGCAGCGGCGTTGTCCTAGCTGTGATAGCCGACATGCAGCCGTTTAACACCCCCCATTGTTGTCCTGGGAGACAAACTGGCACGCCAGTGGCGCGTGTCAGTCCCGAGTGGCGCGGGTGGCGCGGGTGGCGCGGGTGCAGATGCGACCGATAGCAGCCACAAAACCGCACGGCGACGGGCGACTTAAAAGGAGCCACCATAGAGTAGCGCAGGGTGCTGGCGAAATGGGCCTGCCTTGGCGGCTCATGGGGCTAACACAGCACGCCTCGGCTTGTTGCTGGGTCGCCGGGGTCGCCTGGGTCAGGTCTGGGTCGCGTCTGACAGCTGGCATTCCAGCGCTGCGTCTCACAGGGGAAAACTATCGTACCACTTACAGAGAGCACACTAACAGTTCAAACGAGCGCGCCGCGCCCGGCACTTTGGTCTAGGGTAAACACTGACGTCAAAGGGCTGCAGTGGTTAGATGGCACGCTCACGACTAGAATAACATTTGGGTTTCGCTCGGCCAGCGGATGTGGAGACGGCAGACAGGCCGGTAAAAATGCGGAAACAGCACTACCCCACCCCCTCTCCTCCCCCGGGCGCAGCTTTGACCAGGGGGCTGAACAGGAAATGGAATTACTCAACAGGCCCAGAGCACATGGGTAAATGTTTTGGCGTTTCGAAGACATTTTTGCGGCAAGCTTCCACGGCTAATGGCCAGATGACCAACGTGCAAATATTTGCATCTAATTAAAAATGAATGTAATCCTCAACTTTTCCATCCATCCATCCATCCATCCTCAAAGAGAGTTTCGCGGATATAAACAGCTATAGTCAAATTATGTTAAGTTGAAAGTTGACTAACTGGAGCCTTTTCGAAAATAGCACGCGCTATATGCAAGTATAGAGCGTATAGCGCGTGATACGCATAGCGCGCGCTATACGCAAGTTATTACTTGAATTACTGGAGCATACCAGAGCAGCACACATTGAAGTAAAAGTGGGTGAATGATGGTCCAAAAATAGAAATAGGGGAGAGTGGGGTAAAGCGGCCAGGGTAGGTAAGACGCAAGGTAAGACGGGCACCCTCTTTGTAGCACAAACGCACTAACTTTACGAGTGGAGACAATTAGTACTATAATTTCCCCTTTAGGCCCCTCGGCCCAAGCAGTCAGGTGAGCTTGCTCCCGTAGTTAATTCATAATTCCTATTTTTCGAAGATAACCCTCTCGGTTGGAACTATTTCTATTCTATTCCGTAAACCTTTGTGTAAACGTACTAGTAAAAACTTGACTTCAACTGTGGTAATTGCTTACACCGTCAGTGTTGATTTGCAATGCTGAGCGAATATTAATGCAATATGCCGTCCGATAAAATTTGTCCTGAATCGTTTGTTTCTTGAGCACATAACAATGTGGGTAATTGATGCCCGGACAGCTATGCCAAATTTAGCGACACTGCGCGCCGCTGTTTTTCCACTATCCTCTAAAAACCTTAGGGGTGATGGTGTCTAAACGCTGCTGTTAACCCGCGCACTGCAGGGCCTTTGCGCCGAGCACGAACTGCATGGGGGGGGGGGGGGGGGGGAGGGGGGTTGATTTCCGCCCCCCATGTGAGATCTCGAAAACTAAGCTACGTAGCGACAAGCGGAAAACGTCATTTGATAGCTTGATAAAAGTTCTATCGAAAGTATTTCAGGTCAATATTTGAGGCTCCAGAGGTCAAAGAAGGAAAAAATGTTTTTTTGCAAAATCGTTTTTCGCTATTAATTTTTTACTTAATCAAAATAACGGAAAACTGTTTACGCCATTGTGTTTATCTCGTCAAGGCGCTTCGAATGATATACATGGTGATCTTGTTAAGTCAACTTAATAAAATTACCTCAGGTCAAGGTCAAGTGGTAACCCAAGTAGGGCATGTTGCATATGGAAAGACGTGTCTCGACGATAAAAACACATTTCTGTCTGTTTTATTTCTCTATCTTCATTATGTCGGGAGTTATTAACACAAAAGTGATGGTGACCTCGCATGACCTCAAATGACCCCATAGGGGTCACTGAACAAAAATTGCACTTGGATCATCAAGAATATCCTATAATAACATGATCCAGAAGTAATTGGACTAATATCATGCATATCCTTGAAATAGGAAGCATTTGTATATTTCCCAATTGACTTATTATGGGGAGGTTACGAAATTGACCTGACCTTGGGTCACTGATATACAAATTCCGAGATATACGAATTGTAAGTACTGATGCCCTCATGGCATCCTGTAAGTTTCAAACTGATCGGTAAGAAACTCTGGCTTTGGCACAACTGCAAACATTTTTGGAGGTGGGGTCACTTGACCTGGTCTGGTGACCTGACCTGATATGACCAGAGGTTATTTTTTTTTCAAAGTGTGCGAAATTGATGTCCTAACAGGTGTGCTAAAACCCCGGCGGCGCTGCGCGCCGCCGTTTTTTCGCTATCTGCGAAAAACCTGAGGAGTGGGGGTGGGGGGCGGCGGAAATCAACCCCCCTGCAGTGCGCGAGTTAAAAGCGCTGTTAACCCACGCCCCGGCACGGCGCGGGTTAACAGAACGTTGCTTGGCAACGTGGTGAGTGTTTGTGAAGCTCTATCATGATCAATGCCATTCACTGCATACATAATCGCTGCCTCCTACGCTGAAGTTCGGATATAGGAACATCACCCTACTGGCTTTCTTTCTAGGGCACTGCCGACTACCTCTCAATATTGAATAATATGTACAGGGGTCTTTATTGGGTCCGCAGTGGTAGGGGTCCCTCGTGGTCCGACGGCAGGAGCAGATCCAGGGGGATTTTCGGGGAACTTTTTTGTTTCGATCCCGCTCCATCCCCCCCGATCAACAACATTTCCGTAACGCCCCCCCCCCCCCCCCGGTCAACAGCATTTTGCTGACGGCGACCACTATGTGGCACCCCCCTGACAGAAATCCTGGATCCACGCCTGCGACGGGGCCCCTTGAGGTCGTGCCCCCCCCCTTACGAAAATCCTGTGTTCGCGCCTGTAACGACGTATGATCTTTCAAAGGCGTTCGACAGCGTCGACCACGACGTTCTCCTGAGTGGACGCGTCTCAGGAGAACGTCAGAGAAAATGGACACCATTTTGGTCAATCATTCACTCAATGTTGCACCAGTGTGCGCCACTCCGGGACGCTCCAGCAATTCAAGTATTAACTTGCGTATAACGCGTGCTATTTCCAGTTAGTCAACTTTCAACTTGAAATAATTTGCCTATAGCAAGCGACGCGAAGATGTAGTGCGCAAAGGGTGAGGACCTGCCATCAGTTCTAGAGGCATCGAACCGGGTCACAGACCATTTTCAGTGCTCGCAAGCTCAACAATGTGAACGACGTACGCTGCTCGACGTCTCATCGTCAAGTTACTCACATCTTCAAAGCGTGGGTACGAGCACAGGAATTTAGAGCACACGCTCGGTTGGGTCCACTTTACGTCGATCTCCCTTCAGAGAATCTAACTACGCCGCCTCACGTGAAAATATGTCACTTCAAAGACGCCTTCTAGGAGGAGCAGAGATTCCTAACGATCATTAGTTTGAATAAGTTCCGTCTTGAGTCTCATAATTTTTGACCGGCTGTCACGCTGATTAATCCACAGTGCGTCACGCGCCATAAACCCATGAACATGGCTGGAGCGCTTGGGATGCCATGGATGCCGGATTCGTCAGGGGCATCCGCTAGGTCACACTGGCGACCGGATGACCGCAATGTTGGACTGCCAAGGGTCCGCGGCCTGCTCCCGTGGCCATACAACGGCAGCATTATTTATAGAAAGAAACGAACTTAAAACTGAGGAAAACAGATATGTTGGCTGCTTTTATTTCGATTGTGGAAGTAACCAAAGGTTGCTCAGCATTGCGTTGAAAGCGCATAACTTGCCGCTGTTCCTAAGTATTCTTTGAAGCCTGTGACGTGGGTTCACAAATACATCCTTCCACACAGACAATACTATTCAAGGTCACACGGATTCCAAACATATCACCAGATGGATTTACCAACAGCCCGAAGCTCCTCTGTCAGATTAAGATATGGAGGTAAACCTCAAGATATTTACTTTGTTAGCACAGATAAGCCTGTGTGACGGTGGATTTAGGCATTCGATATGATATTTGTTTATTTATTTACTGTTTTAACTTACACATTTTTCGCCAGACAGAAAATTTACTGATTTTGTCATGGCAGACATTGAAATGAGACATTGAAATGAGACATTGAAATGAGACATTGAAATGAGACATTGAAATGAGACATTGAAATGAGGCACTCGGCATCTGACGACATTTTGAGATCCGTTTATACCGTCACGACCACCTTGTCCATCACAGGTGAAATGACCTTCAAAAACAGCCCAATACAACTGAACCAAGCTGTACCGAGCTGTACCGAGCTGCGCCGAGCTGCGCCGAGCTGCGCCGAGCTGCGCCGAGCTGCGCCGAGCTGTACCGAGCTGCGCCGAGCTGCGCCGAGCTGTACCGAGCTGTACCGAGCTGCGCCGAGCTGCGCCGAGCTGCGCCGAGCTGCGCCGAGCTGCGCCGAGCTGCGCCGAGCTGCGCCGAGCTGTACCGAGCTGCGCCGAGCTGCGCCGAGCTGTGCCGAGCTGCGCCGAGCTGTACCGAGCTGCGGCGAGCTGCACCGAGCTGCGCCGAGCTGCGCCGAGCTGTACCGAGCTGCGCCGAGCTGCGCCGAGCTGCGCCGAGCTGCGCCGAGCTGCGGCGAGCTGTGCCGAGCTGCGCCGAGCTGTACCGAGCTGCGCCGAGCTGCGCCGAGCTGTGCCGAGCTGTACCGAGCTGTACCGAGCTGCGCCGAGCTGCGCCGAGCTGCGCCGAGCTGCGCCGAGCTGCGCCGAGCTGCGCCGAGCTGCGGCGAGCTGTACCGAGCTGCGCCGAGCTGTACCGAGCTGTACCGAGCTGTACCGAGCTGCGCCGAGCTGCGCCGAGCTGTACCGAGCTGTACCGAGCTGCGCCGAGCTGCACCGAGCTGTACCGAGCTGCGCCGAGCTGTACCGAGCTGCGCCGAGCTGCGGCGAGCTGCGGCGAGCTGTACCGAGCTGTACCGAGCTGCGCCGAGCTGTACCGAGCTGCGCCGAGCTGCGCCGAGCTGTACCGAGCTGCGGCGAGCTGCGCCGAGCTGTACCGAGCTGCGCCGAGCTGCGCCGAGCTGCGCCGAGCTGCGCCGAGCTGCGCCGAGCTGCGCCGAGCTGCGCCGAGCTGCGCCGAGCTGCGGCGAGCTGTACCGAGCTGTACCGAGCTGTACCGAGCTGTACCGAGCTGTACCGAGCTGTACCGAGCTGTACCGAGCTGCGCCGAGCTGCGGCGAGCTGTACCGAGCTGCGCCGAGCTGCGCCGAGCTGCGGCGAGCTGCGCCGAGCTGCGGCGAGCTATAGAGCTGCGGCGAGCCCGGAGGCAGCTTTCCGGGCGCCGCCGAGCCGAGCCGGGCCGAGCGGGCCGAGCCGAGCCGAGCCGAGCCGGGCCGGGCCGGGCCGGGCCGGGCCGGGCCGGGCCGGGCCGGGCCGAGCCGAGCCGAGCCGAGCCGAGCCGAGCCGAGCCGAGCCGAGCCGAGCCGAGCCGAGCCGAGCCGAGCCGAGCCGAGCCAAGCCGGGCCGGGCCGGGCCGGGCCGAGCCAGGGCAGGTCGGGCCGAGCCGGGCCGGGCCGGGCCGGGCCGGGCCGAGCCGAGCCGAGCCGAGCCGAGCCGAGCCGAGCCGAGCCGAGCCGAGCCGAGCCGAGCCGAGCCGAGCCGAGCCGAGCCGAGCCGGGTCGGGCCGGGCCGGGCGGACCGTCTCAGCTGCGGTGTAATTTTGTCGCTGGTCTCTGATGAGCGCCGCGCTGGATCGGTAAGATACCAGCTGCCGACCCGGCCCGCCCACTGGCAACACGCACCGGAAACACTGCTGTGTCTCCGGGCCACCCGGGTCACCCGGGTCAACGGGGTTGGTACACGACGGGGGTCACTGGGGTCAACACGACGGGGCCAAAAGGGTCGTGTCTCGCCTCAGCACGGCGCTGAAGTGAGATACGGGAGTAATGGACCCGGCGGCGCTGTTGTATGGTTGTGGGCAGAGTTACACATCCTGCTCAGACAAAGTGGCGACGAGACGTCTCCAGGCAGGTTTGCCACAGTGGGATGAGATGCGGTGGCAATGCGCCGCGTGATCGCCGTGATAAGCGTGACGCGAGTGGGCCAATGTGACGCGAGGAGGCGGCAAAGTGGGACCGTACCAGGAAAAGTCCTAGCCGCACCGCCAAGCCGGCAGACGCGGAGACCACACAAAGCGCAAACTATTGTCCTCATACCCTGGATCTCCTCCAGGACTCAACTGGATTCCACCCGGACACAGCATCAACTGGACTCCAGTCACTGGGTGATATACTGATAGGCTAGTCCAGATAGTTCGAGAGTCCAGTATACAAAGCTTAACTCAAACGCTCGCCTAAGCCTGGAGCGCCCGACATCGCCCACCTCCTGGCACCGCGCGGCGCGCCCAATACTCTCGCCGGCCCAATGCCGAGCTCGGCGCCCTGCGTGCTTCCGCAGTCTCTATGACCGCAACATCATCATTTTCGACAGCAACCGCAGAGCAGCTGCGGCGGCGGCGGCGGCAGCGCCAGGCGGCTGGGCGCAGACAGGACGCAAGTGACCACGTCACATCAGGGCCATCTACACCGCACGCGCCGTCATGCTACTCAAAAGTATCAATCATCAGCTGTAACATGTCGTAGCAGCGCGGTGGTGGCGGTGGCGGCGGCGGCGGCGCCAACCGCACTACGGATTAAGACATTCTGGCGAATTACCACATCTCCAGACACGGCAGAGCCGGCCGGCGCCGGGTCTGGGGGCGCGGCGGGGGGCGCGGCGGGGGGCGGCGGTGGTGCGCGGCGGGGAGCGCGGCGGGGGGCGCGGCGGGGGGCGGCGGCGGTGCGCTGGTGGGCGGCGGATGGAGGGAGCCTCAGACCGGCGATCCTCCGGCTACCAGACCACCAACCGGCCTACCGGCCGCTTAGGTAGACAGTGGAGTGATCTCATCACCACAGCCATTCACTGGCACTGCCGCACGCCATCGGTCAGACCGTCAGACCGCAACATCACCCGGCGGACCCTCCCTGCCGCCTCAGAGCGCCGATATACACGCCACAGACCGGCGATACTGCAGGGAGGATCGGTCAGACCGTCAGACCGCAACATCACCCGGCGGACCCTCCCTGCCGCCTCAGAGCGCCGATATACACGCCACAGACCGGCGATACTGCAGGGAGGATCGGTCAGACCGTCAGACCGCAACATCACCCGGC
Source organism: Chirona hameri (assembly GCA_036785665.1). NCBI lineage: Eukaryota > Metazoa > Arthropoda > Thecostraca > Balanomorpha > Balanidae > Chirona > Chirona hameri. Next base: position 51,169 of record JAXIVJ010000140.1, on the reverse strand, counting down.
GGACCCTCCCTGCCGCCTCAGAGCGCCGATATACACGCCACAGACCGGCGATACTGCAGGGAGGATCGGTCAGACCGTCAGACCGCAACATCACCCGGCGGACCCTCCCTGCCGCCTCAGAGCGCCGATATACACGCCACAGACCGGCGATACTGCAGGGAGGATCGGTCAGACCGTCAGACCGCAACATCACCCGGCGGACCCTCCCTGCCGCCTCAGAGCGCCGATATACACGCCACAGACCGGCGATACTGCAGGGAGGATCGGTCAGACCGTCAGACCGCAACATCACCCGGCGGACCCTCCCTGCCGCCTCAGAGCGCCGATATACACGCCACAGACCGGCGATACTGCAGGGAGGAGGGCGAGAGTCGATAGCCCGCAACATCACCCAGCGGACCCTCCCTGCCGCCTCAGAGCGCCGATATACACGCCACAGACCGGCGATACTGCAGGGAGGAGGGCGAGAGTCGATAGCCCGCAACATCACCCAGCGGACCCTCCCTGCCGCCTCAGAGCGCCGATATACACGCCACAGACCGGCGATACTGCAGGGAGGAGGGCGAGAGTCGATAGCCCGCAACATCACCCAGCGGACCCTCCCTGCCGCCTCAGAGCGCCGATATACACGCCACAGACCGGCGATACTGCAGGGAGGAGGGCGAGAGTCGATAGCCCGCAACATCACCCAGCGGACCCTCCCTGCCGCCTCAGAGCGCCGATATACACGCCACAGACCGGCGATACTGCAGGGAGGATCGGTCAGACCGTCAGACCGCAACATCACCCGGCGGACCCTCCCTGCCGCCTCAGAGCGCCGATATACACGCCACAGACCGGCGATACTGCAGGGAGGATCGGTCAGACCGTCAGACCGCAACATCACCCGGCGGACCCTCCCTGCCGCCTCAGAGCGCCGATATACACGCCACAGACCGGCGATACTGCAGGGAGGATCGGTCAGACCGTCAGACCGCAACATCACCCGGCGGACCCTCCCTGCCGCCTCAGAGCGCCGATATACACGCCACAGACCGGCGATACTGCAGGGAGGAGGGCGAGAGTCGATAGCCCGCAACATCACCCAGCGGACCCTCCCTGCCGCCTCAGAGCGCCGATATACACGCCACAGACAGACCGGCGATACTGCAGGGAGGAGGGCGAGAGTCGATAGCCCGCCATAGACCACCGATACAACTAGATCGAAGGCGAGACATGTCCACTCGACCACCACGAATTTCGGAACACCGACCCCGGGGTCCCAATTTTTTTTTTGAAGGGATCCGTGATCTCAGTGGCTCTAGTATCCAGCTGGACTACATGTCGCGGTCAGCTCATGAGATCCACACGCATGTCTGTCTGCTAATTGCTGTTCTACATTTGATCCTGTAGCTTTTGCTGATTGTGTATCCGAGCACCGAAAGGCTGAGTTCGCTAAAGGTTTCTGAGTTTGAGTTTCCGAGTACGCGAACGTAGCGGCCACTGTCGCGTCGCGCCGTGTTAAGCCCAGGCTACACTATGCGTGATTGTCAAGGAAATCACGCGCGTGCTCTCCGTGTTTGCAGAACTTCCTTGACGTCCGGGATCTGCCGGTCAAGCAAATCACGCAAAGAAATGGATAAACCACTGCATTTTTAATCGATAAACCACTGCATAAATATCTACCAGCTTCAACACAAGTTTCAACACTCACAATTTGCCCAAACGCTTCTTCATTCATCTTCCGCTACGATACTCAGCACAAATTATTCAAGTTTAGGTCTAGTATAGACTACAATACGCGAAATCAAGCAAAATTATAAAACCCTGCAACTCGCAATCTCGGAAAACACGACAACAAGTTCAGAATTTTGAACTTTTCATCGTTCCGTCCGTGACGTGTCTGCGGAATTTCCTTGACGTTTCATCCGAGATCTGTGTGATGTGCCAGTGTAGCTCACCCAATGCATTTACTATCAGCTGAACTTGCTCTGTCACGTAAATCCCGACAACACGGATAACACGTACATGATTTTCAGGAAATCACGCATAGCGTAGCCTGGACTTTAGACCGTGCCGTCCGACGTGTCGCACTATGCCGTCCGCCGGCGGAGCTGTCAGCGACGACAGGGGAAAAAACGGCCGACCGCCGCGCCAGACATGACCGCTGACATGGTGACAACACGACAGCTGACAAGGTGAAAACACGACAGCACCACTACAACTGCGGCTGCGGCGTTTCGGCGAAGCGTGCAGGGACGGAGAGCAGGTGGTTGGATCGACGAACAAACGAGACGGACAGCCCCGGCGGCGGAAGGGACGCAGGGGGTGGGTGCGATGGTGGCGCCGCGCAGCGGCATGTGGTGCCATCTGACGTCCACGTTGTGAAACTCAATGAGCCAAAACAAAACAGGATGACATGAAGAATCTGTATTTTGCAGGTCTTCAAGATTGCAACAACCTCCGATTCCAGGGCTCTGATAAATCCTTTGCCAATCATGCTGTAATACATGAATTGTTGATGGAGTAATCCATTCAGACTCCGGAAACAACTCTCGCCGTAAATATCTCGCCGTTGTTTTGGCTCTCGAAGTAAAAACGAGCTTCGTCTCGTCTTTCTGTTCACAAACAGCAGGAGCGCTTCCTGGCAATCGGCAGTAGTACGATCGCGGGAGCTATCACACAATGCTGCCGTCTAAGCAATCACCAGGTAGACGGCAGGTAGATAGCACAGCATCGACCGCCCAGGACCCAGTGACGCTAAACATCGCACCAAGCCTGAAGCGACGGGACCTCATCATCGCAGCACTGGCTGAGGTCGCCTCTGTTGAGAGAAGATCGTCGCAGGGCTCCGACGATGCGCTACTGAACAGGATAATGATCAGGGAATATACGCCGCCGCAGCCCTCAGGCCTACTACTCTCTTGCCGCAGTTAAACACACAAATGAAAAGTAATGATCGTCCCCGGAACTCCATTTACATCTGCCGCTGATGAGAATCAAGCCAGAAAGCCGGCCATTCCACTACAGAGCGCAAACAAAAACTGAAATGACCCAGAAGCAGACCTGACTTCACTTAAGCGGTATCTTATGTGAGTGGGCGCGGGCGTCAAGTTTTATTATTAATATATATATATATATATATATATATATATATATATATATATATATATATATATATATATATATATATATATATATATATATATATATATATATATGTATATATATATATATATATATATATATATATATATATATATATATATATATATATATATATATATATGTATATATATATATATATATATATATATATATATATATATATATTATATATATATATATATATATATATATATATATATATATATATATATATATATATATATATATATATATATATATATATATATATATATATATATATATATATATATATATATATATATATATATATATATATATATATATATATATATATATATATATATATATATATATATATATATATATATATATATATATATATATATATATATATATATATATATATATATATATATATATATATATATATATATATATATATATATATATATATATATATATATATATATATATATATATATATATATATATATATATATATATATATATATATATATATATATATATATATATATATATATATATATATATATATATATATATATATATATATATATATATATATATATATATTGTTAGTTTCCTTTTAAAGCATGGCATGTACTATATATTTATAGGCCACACAAGTAGGATGGGTATGATAAGTGATGTGATGGCTTCAATATTATAATCTAGTTCCCTTGCACAGTGAGGGCGATCATGCAAAAGTCAGATGTCTGGCCATACTGAGAATCAATCAGTTCTGTTCTGCTCAGACAGCTCTTCTCGCAATTTACGTAATCCACCGCGCACACATGCATACAATCATAGCGTAGGCTTCACCGAGGAGAACAGGATTCCAACACTGGGATTTAGACATCAACTTATGTACGATTGCTGTACGTACAATGTACATGGGTCACAGAACAGGACAAAGACAGATACATGAAGGGTCGCGAAACAACATAATAATAACTGCGAACACACCGCTCCCTCTGTCCACCGTTAACACAAGCCACTGAAGGCTGACGCCATCTACCTATCTTGGCCGCTCCTGCCTGGCCTGCGAGAGCCAACAGTCAACCCACCAACAGCAACCCATCACAGGCCCCTGGAATGTACGATCACATACGATACGATCACAGCCCAGCCACCGGACCCTCCCCGAGGCACCGCCCACCGGACCTTCCCCAGAGGCACCGCCCACCGGACCTTCCCCAGAGGCACCGCCCACAGGACCCTTCCCCAGAGGCACCGCCCACCGGGCCCTTCCCCAGAGGCACCGCCCACCGGACCCTCCCTGAGGCACCGCCCACCGGGCCCTTCCCCAGAGGCACCGCCCACCGGACCTTCCCCAGAGGCACCGCCCACCGGGCCCTTCCCCAGAGGCACCGCCCACCGGACCCTCCCTGAGGCACCGCCCACCGGGCCCTTCCCCAGAGGCACCGCCCACAGGACCCTTCCCCAGAGGCACCGCCCACCGGGCCCTTCCCCAGAGGCACCGCCCACCGGGCCCTTCCCCAGAGGCACCGCCCACCGGGCCCTTCCCCAGAGGCACCGCTCACCGGACCCTCCCTGAGGCACCGCCCACCGGGCCCTTCCCCAGAGGCACCGCCCACCGGACCTTCCCCAGAGGCACCGCCCACAGGACCCTTCCCCAGAGGCACCACCCACCGGGCCCTTCCCCAGAGGCACCGCCCACCGGGCCCTTCCCCAGAGGCACCGCCCACCGGACCTTCCCCAGAGGCACCGCCCACAGGACCCTTCCCCAGAGGCACCGCCCACCGGGCCCTTCCCCAGAGGCACCGCCCACCGGACCTTCCCCAGAGGCACCGCCCACAGGACCCTTCCACAGAGGCACCGCCCACCGGGCCCTTCCCCAGAGGCACCGCCCACCGGACCCTCCCTGAGGCACCGCCCACCGGGGCCCTTCCCAGAGGCACCGCCACCGGACCCTCCCCGAGGCACCGCCCACCGGACCCTCTCTGAGGCACCGCCCACCGGACCTTCCCCAGAGGCACCGCCCACCGGGCCCTTCCATCAGAGGCACCGCCCACCGGGCCCTTCCCCAGAGGCACCGCCACCGGACCCTCCCCAGAGGCACCACCACCGGGCCCTCCCCCAGAGGCACCGCCCACCGGGACCTTCCCCAGAGGCACCGCCCACCGGACCCTCCCCGAGGCCCGCCCACAGGACCCTTCCCCAGAGGCACCGCCCACAGGACCCTTCCCCAGAGGCACCGCCCACCGGACCCTTCCATCAGAGGCACCGCCCACAGGACCCTTCCATCAGAGGCACCGCCCACCGGACCCTCCCCGAGACACCGCCCACCGGACCCTCCCTGAGGCACCGCCCACCGGACCCTCCCCGAGGCACCGCCCACAGGACCCTTCCCCAGAGGCACCGCCCACCGGACCCTCCCCGAGGCACCGCCCACCGGACCCTTCCATCAGAGGCACCGCCCACAGGACCCTTCCATCAGAGGCACCGCCCACCGGACCCTCCCCGAGGCACCGCCCACCGGACCCTCCCTGAGGCACCGCCCACCGGACCCTCCCCGAGGCACCGCCCACAGGACCCTTCCCCAGAGGCACCGCCCACCGGACCTTCCCCAGAGGCACCGCCCACCGGACCCTCCCCGAGGCACCGCCCACCGGACCCTTCCATCAGAGGCACCGCCCACAGGACCCTTCCATCAGAGGCACCGCCCACCGGACCCTCCCCGAGACACCGCCCACCGGACCCTCCCCGAGGCACCGCCCACCGCCCTTCCCCAGAGGCACCGCCCACAGGACCCTTCCCCAGAGGCACCGCCCACCGGACCCTCCCCGAGGCACCGCCCACCGGACCCTCCCCGAGGCCCGCCCACAGGACCCTTCCCCAGAGGCACCGCCCACAGGACCCTTCCCCAGAGGCACCGCCCACGGACCCTTCCATCAGAGGCACCGCCCACAGGACCCTTCCATCAGAGGCACCGCCCACCGGACCCTCCCCGAGACACCGCCCACCGGACCCTCCCCGAGGCACCGCCCACCGGACCCTCCCCGAGGCACCGCCCACCGGACCCTCCCCGAGACACCGCCCACCGGACCCTCCCCGAGACACCGCCCACCGGACCCTCCCCGAGACACCGCCCACCGGACCCTCCCCGAGACACCGCCCACCGGACCCTCCCCGAGGCACCGCCCACCGGACCCTCCCCGAGGCACCGCCCACCGGACCCTCCCAGAGGCACCGCCCACCGGACCCTCCCAGAGGCACCGCCCACCGGACCCTCCCGAGACACCGCCCACCGGACCCTTCCCCAGAGGCACCGCCCACCGGACCTCCCCGAGGCACCGCCCACCGGACCCTCCCGAGGCACCGCCCACCGGACCCTCCCCGAGACACCGCCCACCGGACCTCCCCGAGACACCGCCCACCGGACCCTCCCCGAGACACCGCCCACCGGACCCTCCCCGAGACACCGCCCACCGGACCCTCCCTGAGGCACCGCCCACCGGACCCTCCCCGAGGCACCGCCCACCGGACCCTCCCCGAGACACCGCCCACCGGACCCTCCCGAGGACACCGCCCACCGGACCCTCCCCGAGACACCGCCCACCGGACCCTCCCTGAGGCACCGCCCACCGGACCCTCCCCGAGACACCGCCCACCGGACCCTCCCGAGACACCGCCCACCGGACCCTCCCCGAGACACCGCCCACCGGACCCTCCCCGAGGCACCGCCCACAGGACCCTTCCATCAGAGGCACCACCCACCGGACCCTCCCTGAGGCACCGCCCACCGGACCCTCCCCGAGACACCGCCCACCGGACCCTCCCCGAGACACCGCCCACCGGACCCTCCCCGAGGCACCGCCCACCGGACCCTCCCCGAGGCACCGCCCACAGGACCCTTCCATCAGAGCACCGCCCACCGGACCCTCCCCGAGGCACCGCCCACCGGACCCTCCCCGAGGCACCGCCCACCGGACCCTCCCCGAGACACCGCCCACCGGACCCTCCCCGAGACACCGCCCACCGGACCCTCCCCGAGGCACCGCCCACCGGACCCTCCCCGAGGCACCGCCCACCGGACCCTCCCCGAGGCACCGCCCACCGGACCCTCCCGAGACACCGCCCACCGGACCCTCCCCGAGACACCGCCCACCGGACCCTCCCCGAGGCACCGCCCACCGGACCCTTCCCCAGAGGCCACCGCCCACCGGACCTTCCCCAGAGGCACCGCCCACCGGACCTTCCCCAGAGGCTCCGCCCACCGGACCCTCCCCGAGACACCGCCCACCGGACCCTCCCCGAGGCACCGCCCACCGGACCCTTCCCCAGAGGCACCGCCCACCGGACCCTCCCGAGGCACCGCCCACCGGACCCTCCCCAGAGGCACCGCCCCACCGGACCCTCCCCGAGGCACCGCCCACCGGACCCTCCCCGAGGCACCGCCCACCGGACCCTTCCCCAGAGGCACACCCACCGGACCTTCCCCGAGGCACCGCCCACCGGACCCTCCCCAGAGGCTCCGCCCACCGGACCCTCCCCGAGGCACCGCCCACCGGACCTTCCCCAGAGCTCCGCCCACCGGACCCTCCCCGAGACACCGCCCACCGGACCCTCCCCAGAGGCTCCGCCCACCGGACCCTCCCCGAGGCACCGCCCACCGGACCCTCCCCAGAGCTCCGCCCACCGGACCTTCCCCGAGGCACCGCCCACCGGACCTTCCCCAGAGGCACCGCCCACCGGACCCTCCCCAGAGGCACCGCCCACCGGACCTTCCCAGAGGCACCGCCCACCGGACCCTCCCCGAGACACCGCCCACCGGACCCTCCCCGAGGCACCGCCCACCGGACCCTCCCCGAGCACCGCCCACCGGACCCTCCCCGAGGCACCGCCCACCGGACCTCCCAGAGGCACCGCCCACCGGACCCTCCCCGAGACACCGCCCACCGGGCCCTTCCCCAGAGGCACCGCCCACCGGACCCTCCCGAGGCACCGCCCACCGGACCTTCCCCAGAGGCACCGCCCACCGGACCCTCCCCGAGACACCGCCCACCGGGCCCTTCCCCAGAGGCACCGCCCACCGGACCCTCCCCGAGGCACCGCCACCGGACCTTCCCCAGAGGCATCACCACCAGTCATCACGCAGTATACGCACCAGCTCCCAGTCGATGGACTTGAAGAAGGGGTTGGTTGACGATGTCCTGGAAGCCGGTCTCCGGTGGCAGCCGAGGCGCTCGCCCGGTTCTTGTTGAGGAATCCCTTCAGGATGCTGCACGCCTTCACCGACAGTGAGCGCGGGATGCGAATCGTCTTCTCGAGATCACTGGCGGTGGTGACGGTGACGAAAGGTCAGCGGGATGATGGTGCCGGTGACGATGGTGGGGAGTGTTGCAGTGCTGATGGCTGATGAGAATGATGATGATGGTGGCAGTGGCTTACGGTTAGAGGACGATGGCGATGATGGCGCTGGTGAGAACCATCATGATGATGATGATTTGATGGTGGTCTCTATGATTGGGGTGACGATCTGGGTATGATAGTGACGATGATACTTCTGAGGGTGATCGTGAACATTGCTAAACAAAAGATCATATGACAAAAATGACACGGAGAAGTTGGTAGACATCGTAGGGAAATACCGTATTGAAATCAGCGCATCAAAATTGTGTAAACAAAAGAGAAGCTGGCTGAAATCGATATATAGATCATTCAGATCAAGTTCAGTTCAAAGCGTCGCGCTGTCTAAAACATCAGGTAAAATAGGGTTCAAAATAAGCTCGAAAACTTAAAGGAAATCGGTCACTTGTATGATGGGGTTTTAAACTGAGATAGCAGTTTTGAAGGTCATGTCGAGAAATCACTTACGACATACTCCGTTTGGTTGTAAGGACTCTACTGCCGAATATATGTTATGTTTTATCCTTAAATTTGGTGCGTTGTCGAAAATGTTGCCACTTTGACGAAAAGCTTCATATGGTAGCAGGTGTAAAAAGCAGCGTTACTGGACCAGCGAGCGAACCTTTCGCCATTGACAATAGTATGCAAGCTATGTAAACAAATATAGGATAATCATTACATTCGTACTTACTCATTTTATAAATAATTATTTTTACATAAATTCAGAGTCTTTTATATCTTCTTTCGAAGCACACAATGTCATAACAACATGCGCCACTTTATGCGCCACTTTTGAAATCCGCGCCACTTCTGGCAATCTATACTGAATATGCGAGTCAGATGAAGATGCTTTCGAAATATACTGCTAAAAAATGGGTATATCTTGATAATTTAGCGAAACCAATGTCATATTCAACATTTTCGGGTACGAATACCCCTCATTAGCACATTCGCAGCGATTTGGCAAAGTGACTGGTTTCCTTTAAAAGCCGGCAATCTGGCTTTTGTGAGAGGCAGAGAATGCCATGTTGTTGGGCAGAGAGACGACATGGAGACGCAGGGGGGAGGGGGGGGGGGGGGGGGACGACTTATCACAAAAACACACTGATCGGATCAACGAAATGCGAGCTATGGCTAAGTATATACACACATTCCCGTTCAAAAATGGGTTTGTTGACAAATCAGGCAGGGTTATACTGCGAAACAGACAGCAAAAGTCCTATCAGTCAGTCACTGAACGTTCAACACAGAACCACGACGAAAACTCTGCTGATGACGCTCACAGCCTCACTCAAATACGTCACACCGAATTATCACAACAACCCAGTCAGTTGTTAGGTAAGCTCTCCTCGCTGTCAGGTCACACAAAACCCACACTGATGTTAGCCGCGCTTTAGACGCCCACAGCACCGGCCGTAAAACACTCAGCCGCAGCCGCACTCGCGTCACGCAGACGTCAGTGACGTTACAACGTCACAACGACGTCAAAGCCACGTGTCAATGACGTCATACAGACGCCACACCATCATAGTGACGTCACTGTGACGTGGCAAAGTCACACGGCTGACCGGTGACGTGAGCCATCAGGCCCGGCGGACGGGGGGAGCCAAGGCGGCAGTCAGCTCCGGCGACAGCAGGCTGGCCCGCAGGGCGGTCAGGCTGAGGCGGAACCCTGCCACAGTCCGGCCGGCACCGCTAACATTACCCAGTACCGCGACACACATACACAGCAGCGATCAATGCTAATATGGAACACAGGCCGACACACGCCGGAGGTAAACGACACAAAGTTGGAAACAGCGGCGTGCATCGTGCTAACAAACGCGTAAGGTATGTCAATGTCACAGTTACCTTAACTGATAAGCATCAAATATCCGTCAAAAGCTTACGAAAAATCAATGACTGGAGAATTTTGAAACGCCACCTATATGTTCCTTATAGTACATTCAGGATTTTCCGAAATTTTCTAGTAGTTTTGTGATTTTTCAGTTCAAAAGCAACAACGCTCTACCTCCGCAACCCCCATCAATGCTGACTGAAGACACATGGCGATGCAACTGGGATAAAACTCGGTTCGTCGCGTCGCACACTGAAGCTGTTATTGTTGTTGCTGTTGTTGTTACACTGGAGCTCGCACGCCCGCTCCTAATACGCATTTTAAGCCGCCGCTGTCACCAGTACCACTAATCATCGGACCTGCTACCAAGAATGGCGGAGATCCCGGCGTTCTACCGACCTTGGAAGAGGTAGTCCTCGGTGTTCTGGTCGGGTGACTCTGAGTAGACGCCGATATCGAACGGACTCCGCCCGGCCAGCATCTCGTACATCAGCACTCGAGCGCCCACCAGTCCACACTGCCGGCACACACAGCGACATCTATACAGCGCCAACACAACTAAAGCTTCCTTTCCACGGCACTGAGCGGCGTTGCTCGGAAAGAGCATCCTCGTACGGAACAAAATGGATACCTGCAAGTTGCTTCTGATTGCCATCTCATACCTAATGCGTTCGTACACATGCACAACTTGCAAACGTTAATAACCAAATGAGGGAACCAAAATAAAACGAGGAAATTTTTATGTTCCAGGCCGTCATCAGGGACTGGCTACCAGTGCCGCCTTATGGTACTAGTAACCATCGAGTTTGTACAACACAACGGATGGGCATCACACGATCGATTGATTTGGCTTTATAGTTTCAGGACGCGACAACTATTAAGTTCAATTTACACCATGTCATGCGGTCACAATTATGATAATTCTGACTTACGGGCGACACAACTGCCCACGTTATATAGCGCCCATGTGTCACGTGGTCAGCAGCAAATCATCCCATGCGCCCTCCCCGCCCCCTCCCCACACCGCACCCCTCACCTGAAGCCGTAGTCCTCTCCGCGCAGGATCTCCGGAGCGATGTAGTTGGGCGTGCCGCAGAAGGTCGAGGTCGAGTCGCCCTGACGGATGCCCTCCTTGCACATGCCGTAGTCGGTCAGTTTGATGTGGCCCTCGTGGTCGATCAGCACGTTGTCCAGCTTCAGGTCACGGTAGATGATGCCTGCCAGGCGGCGTACAGAGGGAGCCGGGTTAGGATGGTACCTATCAGGCGTCTGATGTACACTGGTACACTATCAGATAACGAAGCCCCGGCCACTGTGGACGACGTACAATGTCCTGCGCTCGGCAGTAAAGTTCCAAATTAGACCGTACTTATGGTGATCTCTACAGGTCCTACAAGTTTCAATACAGATACATACTGTAAGATTCAAGGTTTAAAACATAAACGTAACCACTTATTGTTCAGCACTGTACGCACGAGTCGACAATAAGCGACGAGCACAGCTCTATGATTCGATCTACAGACTGCTGCGCGCTAATGAGCGCGTTTCTGGCCACTTACCTCTCTCGTGCAGGAAGTTGAGGGCGAGGCAGATCTCGGCCGTGTAGAACTTGGCGTGCTCCTCCGGCAGTTTTCGCTGCCGCTGCATGTGGAACATCAGGTCTCCGCCCCGTACAAACTCTGCAACATGTGCAACATCAGGTCTCCGCCTCGCACACACCCTGCAACATGTGCAACGTCAGGTCTCCGCCCCGCACAAACTCTGCAACATATGCAACGTCAGGTCTCCACTCTCCACCCGCACAAACTCTGCAACATGTGTAACGTCAGGTCTCCGCCCCGCACAAACTCTGCAACATGAGTAAGTCAGGTCTCCGCCCGCACAAACTCTGTAAAATGTAAAATACCCTGCCTCTGCCTAGCACAGACTCCGTACTTGGTGCAACACAGATACGCGACTCTCGTAAACTGTCTGGCAAGACCAGCGTACGACATTCCCCTCCTGTGCTAACATTCCCCTCCTGACGACATTCATTCCCTCCTGTGCTAACTCGGCAGCGTACGACATTCCCCTCCTGTGCTAACTCGGCAGCGTACGACATTCCCCTCCTGTCCGAACTCGCAGAGGTACGACATTCCCCTCCTGTGCTAACTCGGCAGCGTAAGACATTCCCTCCTGTGCTAACTCGGCAGCGTACGATATTCCCTCCTGTGCTAACTGGCAGCGTACGACATTCCCCTCCTGTGCTAACTCGGCAGCGTACGACATTCCCCTCCTGTGCTAACTCGGCAGCGTACGACATTCCCCTCCTGTGCTAACTCGGCAGCGTACGACATTCCCCTCCTGTGCTAACTCGGCAGCGTACGACATTCCCCTCCTGTGCTAACTCGGCAGCGTACGACATTCCCCTCCTGTCCTAACTCGGCAGCGTACGACATTCCCCTCCTGTGCTAACTCGGCAGCGTACGACATTCCCCTCCTGTGCTAACTCGGCAGCGTACGACATTCCCCTCCTGTCCTAACTCGGCAGCGTACGACATTCCCCTCCTGTGCTAACTCGGCAGCGTACGACATTCCCCTCCTGTGCTAACTCGGCAGCGTACGACATTCCCCTCCTGTGCTAACTCGGCAGCGTAAGACATTCCCCTCCTGTGCTAACTCGGCAGCGTACGACATTCCCCTACTGTACTAACTCGACAGCGTACGACATTCCCCTCCTGTGCTAACTCGGCAGCGTACGACATTCCCCTCCTGTGCTAACTCGGCAGCGTACGACATTCCCCTCCTGTCCTAACTCGGCAGCGTACGACATTCCCCTCCTGTGCTAACTCGGCAGCGTACGACATTCCCCTCCTGTGCTAACTCGGCAGCGTACGACATTCCCTCTGTCCTAACTCGGCAGCGTACGACATTCCCCTCCTGTGCTAACTCGGGAGCGTACGACATTCCCCTCCTGTCCTAACTCGGCAGCGTACGACATTCCCCTCATGTCCTAACTCGGCAGCGTACGACATTCCCCCTCCTGTGCTAACTCGGCAGCGTACGACATTCCCCTCCTGTGGTAACTCGGCAGCGTACGACGTTCCCCTCCTGTGCTAACTCGGCAGCGTACGACAATCCCCTCCTGTGCTAACTCGGCAGCGTACGACATTCCCCTCCTGTGCTAACTCGGCAGCGTACGACATTCCCCTCCTGTGCTAACTCGGCAGCGTACGACATTCCCCTCCTGTGCTAACTCGGCAGCGTACGACATTCCCCTCCTGTGCTAACTCGGCAGCGTACGACATTCCCCTCCTGTGCTAACTCGGCAGCGTACGACATTCCCCTCCTGTGCTAACTCGGCAGCGTACGACATTCCCCTCCTGTGCTAACTCGGCAGCGTACGATATTCCCCTCCTGTGCTAACTGGCAGCGTACGACATTCCCCTCCTGTGCTAACTCGGCAGCGTACGACATTCCCCTCCTGTGCTAACTCGGCAGCGTACGACATTCCCCTCCTGTGCTAACTCGGCAGCGTACGACATTCCCCTCCTGTGCTAACTCGGCAGCGTACGACATTCCCCTCCTGTGCTAACTCGGCAGCGTACGACATTCCCCTCCTGTGCTAACTCGGCAGCGTACGACATTCCCCTCCTGTGCTAACTGGCAGCGTACGACATTCCCCTCCTGTGCTAACTCGGCAGCGTACGACATTCCCCTCCTGTGCTAACTCGGCAGCGTACGATATTCCCCTCCTGTGCTAACTGGCAGCGTACGACATTCCCCTCCTGTGCTAACTCGGCAGCGTACGACATTCCCCTCCTGTGCTAACTCGGCAGCGTACGACATTCCCCTCCTGTGCTAACTCGGCAGCGTACGACATTCCCCTCCTGTGCTAACTCGGCAGCGTACGACATTCCCCTCCTGTGCTAACTCGGCAGCGTACGACATTCCCCTCATGTGCTAACTCGGCAGCGTACGACATTGCCCTCCTGTGCTAACTCGGCAGCGTACGACATTGCCCTCCTGTGCTAACTCGGCAGCGTACGATATTCCCCTCCTGTGCTAACTGGCAGCATACGACATTCCCCTCCTGTGCTAACTCGGCAGCGTACGACATTCCCCTCCTGTGCTAACTCGGCAGCGTACGACATTCCCCTCCTGTGCTAACTCGGCACATTGTGAATACCAGACGTTCTAGGAAACGCACCAGCTCCGCGCAATGTAAAATAGGACACATCAAACGCACACAAACACGGACAAGATACACAGACACGTCTATAATGCTTACACACTGACAACATCTCTTGCTTTAGCAAAGCCACGGCGCAATCCTACACATTCACAAAAGTTTATTTACGCCTCGCATATACAAGCTGAACAATATCTACCAGGCGGTGCAAAACGAACTCGCGGCTACACGTCATTTATCAAACACCAGGTAAAACTAGCTCCACGTTTGCAAACGGTGAAACGTTCTCTGGCTGGCAGTGGGGTGGCCACTGGTGTCGGACAACAAACGCGCTGTATAAATCCCGCCGATCAATCCTTTCCAGCGCTCGGGCGCACACCCTTGGGCGCTCCCCGTGTGGAAACTACAGACGGATGGAACCTGCAGCGCGAGCCCCCAGGGCCGCATACATATTTCATGCGATATTTTATGCCCATAATTCGAGCATTTCCACCGCCTCGCCGATTCGACGACTTTAGTTCGCAGTATAGCACGCCAGCGGCTCGCTTCGCAACAACGCTGCAATGGCCGACGGGCACGCTCCCAAGAGCGTTTCAGAACGTTTCAGAACAATGTTTCAGAACAATGTTTCAGAACAATGTTTCAGAACAATGTTTCAGAACAATGTTTCAGAACTACGTTTCAAACCAACGCTTCAGAGTAACGCTCCCGACGGAAACGCTCCCACGACCATTTCAGATCAGTGTTTCAGTACAACGTTTCAGATAAGTGTTTCAGTACGTTTCAGATCAGTGTGTCAGTACAACGTTTCAGATCAGGGTTTCAGTACAACGTTTCAGATCAGTGTTTCAGCACAACGTTTCAGATCAGTGTTTCAGTACAACGTTTCAGATCAGTGTTTCAGTACAACGTTTCAGATCAGTGTTTCAGTACAACGTTTCAGATCAGTGTTTCAGTACAACGTTTCAGAACGATGTGTTAGAGCAACGTTTAAGAAAAACGTTTCAGATCAAGACTTCAGTAACCTACGAAAACACTCTCTTGAGCCACGAAACACTAGCTTGAAGCGCATTACAGCAACACCGCCGCTACCAGCGCATTCCGGAAGAACCCTCCGGACGCCCTCGGCATTTGCCGTATGATTATCCCTTCCGACATGATTACCGACCCAAATCGCGTCGTCGCATGTTCCGCCACCGTGATGCAAACGGAGCGGACAGCGACGACAATGCCGAGCTAATTAGATCGTTCCCTGTGATTGCCCGCATGCGAAAGTGACCTTTATTGGTGGCTCGGTTGTGTACTTTGTACCGACCACTGTCTGCCGTAATCATGTCCTATGCCGGCTCATAACAATGCCCATAATATGGCTGGTGTTCATGTCCTATACTGGTTGCGGGGACTGACGCGACTTCTGCGGTTACCGTTTAAGTTCTATCAGTGTTTAAAGCCAATAGTTTTTTACAAATGCTGATGTCCGTTCGTTGGTTCTGATTGATTCCAGGTGGGTGCTGAGACGGTGGAGAGACGATTCGCTACCGCGTGTAAGCCATGCCCACGTGATCAGCTATCAGTCAGTGCAGTACATTGTGGCCAGGGTCACGTGACCGGTACCAGCCCCGGTCATAGTAGTGTCAGCGGTAGGCGGGAGCGAGAAATGATGACAAAACCGGCCAGATGTCGTCACGCGCATCCGGATTACGTCACACAAATAACGCACAAGGTAGTTTGACGAGAAGCTCTTCATAACTCTTCCACTCCTTCCACATGCAACCAGTGTGTACTTAATTTATTGCAGCACGACCTCAAACACTGCCAACCTTTCGCAGCCTGTCCACCACCAGGGCGGGCGGCGGGCGGCGGCGGCGGTGTCTCCTCTCCCGGGGCGGTGTTACCTCGTGTCTCCGCCGCTAATGGAGCCTGCCGTCCGTGCGATGTCCGGCACTCGGCCGGCCGGCTCACAGAGAAACACGAGCCGCCCCCGCCCCCGCCGCTCCCGCTGCCGCCCCGCCCCCGCCACTGTCTCCGGGCCGCCGCCCCCGCCCCCGCCGCCTCCGTCGCTGCTCCCGCCGCCCCCGCCGCCGTTGCCGTCGTGCCAGCCACAGCCGCCGCCGCCGCGCCTCAGGGCAGTCTATGCGCTGAGTGAAGGATATCTGTATATTGTGCATGGGGCCATGATGACATTACAGGCAGGTGTTTGCGTGATACAGTTTTCATTCGAAACGTCTCCAGGGAGGGCTTGAGATGACCATCTTTGTGCTGCCTTGCACGCCATACTACCTACGCAGCCCACGTGAAGGGTGTAGTATCGAATGTCGAATGTTCTTCAGCCTTGCTTATCGATATAGCCAAACATCGATGTTCGAAGTACCGCCGGGCAAACCAGGCATCAGTGATGATTGTTCGAACGAGCTAAGCTGTACAGAATGGATTGCGGTGTTCCCAAATCAACCGAAAATATATAATTTTCCCAAACCTGTCCTTTCACACCCCAAATTTCACCAGGCAAACCAAGCGACTGCCACTGCGCGCGTGTCAAATCACCAATGTTGCTAGCGAGTTGGCGCTGCCGGCCCGTTAGTTGATTCCGCCCCGAGGGTGAGATCTATACCAGGTGGCCCAGCCTCCGACAGAAGCCAGAGGCCGACATTACGGTACATAGATCCCCGCCCGTCCCATGACAGCAGCCGTAGCTCAGTCCGACACCGCGACACCACAGGTGGCAAGACAAATCGGCCAAAACCTGCTGCAGGCCATCATGGACACTCTCGACACATGCTACACAAACAACACATACGAATAGCACATACACAAATAGCATATATGTACGAGGAACTTGCTTATCAAATATTTAGGAGGGATGAACGTCGGACGGTTTAAATTGTGCTCAAAAGAATTAAACAGTTTCCACGAACGTGTAACAAAGTTGCGTTACTACCTGTTATCTGAGATCAGTGATCATATAACAATGTTTTGTTGAGTTTTGTTTTATCCCTGCATTCTGCGACCAGGCACGGTCGACTGGGTTGCCAGGTGAGTTCGAATAGACGAGCGAGCCGCCATGCGGACCGACTAACGGCACCCGGGGGTCTCCCAGCGCCAGACGCTGGCAGAGTCCGTATGGCGACAACCGATATAGAACTGCCGATTCGTTCAGCTCGTCACACACACGATGAACGGTAGTCACAAGAATAAACGCAGGACGCCTCGCGCCTATCATGTCAGAGGACAGTGACAATAGGCAAACACGAATATCAACGCAATTAGATGAATAACAATTAATGTACTATGATAAAGGAAAGGAAAACAGCTAATAACACAATGGTAAACACGGTATATCATTAGTAATATCATGTAGCATCCCGACATAAATCACGACAGTAAAATCCCTAAGGTCACCCGGTGGTATCAGCGACAGAAATAACCTAGCCATATTCAACATCATTTGCTGTGCAGGTAGTCGCGTCATTGCTAGGGCAATTACGCTACAAAGAGCTAGTATGCTTCGCACCAAAATAATGCATGCTTAAAATATAATAAGCTACCAGTCATCAACGATTTTCCATTATAATATCGTATAAATGCACCACACAATTCCACCACATCAGGTCACAAAATCTACCACCAAACACACCAATCAGGATTTCATAGAGAGAGGGACAACCAACGGAGAGTCCAAAGGACAATCAGCGGACATTCCACTTACCGATGACGAAGAACAGCCGGCTGGGGCTCTGGAAACATGAATGCAGTCCCACAAGGAACGGGTGGTTGGAGGCCGTCTCGAATACGTGTTTCTCCGTCTGCACCCAGTCAATGTCCTCGTCATCGGTGACCAGCTCCTTCTTAATCACCTGTCACAGACAAACGACAAGTCAAACCGCGTCCGTCCGCGTCATTCTGAATCACCTGTCATAGACAAACGACAAGTCAAACCGCGTCCGTCCGCGTCATTCTGAATCACCTGTCATAGACAAACGACAAGTCAAACCGCGTCCGTCCGCGTCATTCTGAATCACCTGTCATAGACAAACGACAAGTCAAACCGCGTCCGTCCGCGTCATTCTGAATCACCTGTCATAGACAAACGACAAGTCAAACCGCGTCCGTCCGCGTCATTCTGAATCACCTGTCATAGACAAACGACAAGTCAAACCGCGTCCGTCCGCGTCATTCTGAATCACCTGTCATAGACAAACGACAAGTCAAACCGCGTCCGTCCGCGTCATTCTGAATCACCTGTCACAGACAAACGACAAGTCAAACCGCGTCCGTCCGCGTCATTCTGAATCACCTGTCCCACGGCAGAAGAACGCGGCTGCTTGCAGCTGCTCAAACCGTACGTGTTTGTTTGTTTGTTGGGGCTTAAGGGCGCGACGACTGCATGGTCAATTTGCGCCCATTTGAACCGTACGTGAGTGACTTTACTATCTACTCTATCTGAGTACCTATTATACTATTTAATCATTTCATAACTTAAGTACTGTTCTGTTCTATTAACGGAAGTGGGGGAGGGGTTATTCGGTCCAGTACCTCAGTAACGTGAAACCAAGTATGCGTTATCACCTAATCATTCACACATCGCACACACCGCGCACCACACACACACACACACACACACACACACACACACACACACACACACACACACACACACACACACACACACACACGCGCGCGCACGCACGCACGCACGCACGCACGCACGCACGCACGCACGCACGCACGCACGCACGCACGCACGCACGCACGCACACACACACACACACACACACACACACACACACACACACACACACACACACACACACACACACACACACACACACACACACACACACACACACACACACACATACACACACACACACACACACACACACACACACACACACACACACACACACACACACACACACACACACACACATATCACACAGCGCACAGCGCACAGCGCACAGCGCACAGCGCACAGCGCACAGCGCACAGCGCACAGCGCACAGCGCACAGCGCACAGCGCACAGCGCACAGCGCACAGCGCACAGCGCACAGCGCACAGCGCACAGCGCACAGCGCACAGCGCACAGCGCACAGCGCACAGCGCACATATCACATATCACACATCACACATCATGCATCACACGTCACACATCACACATTACACATCACACACAAAACATCATACACAAAACACCACACACAAAACATCACACACAACATCACACACACAACATCACACACACAACATCACACACAAAATATCACACACAAAAGATCACACACAAAACATCACACACAAAAGATCACACACAAAAGATCACACACAAAAGATCACACACAAAAGATCACACACAAAAGATCACACACAAAAGATCACACACAAAAGATCACACACAAAAGATCACACACAAAACATCACACACAAAACATCACACACAAAAGATCACACACAAAACATCACACACAAAACATTACACACAAGACATCACACACAAAACATCACACACAAAACATCACACACAAAAGATCACACACAAAACATCACACACAAAAGATCACACACAAAACATCACACACAAAAGATCACACACAAAAGATCACACACACAACATCACACACAACACATCACACACAAAACATCACACACAACACATCACACACAAAACATCACACACAAAACATCACACACAAAAGATCACACACAGAACATCACACACAAAACATCACACACAAAACATCACACGCAAAACATCACACACAAAAGATCACACACAAAAGATCACACACACAACATCACACACAAAAGATCACACACAAAAGATCACACACAAAACATCACACACAAAACATCACACATGAAACATCACTTTTTTCGCATTGTCCTGGTTGTGGCGGCGGTGGGATTCGAACCACTGACCTTCATGGCGTAAACCCGCTTGGTACGCTTCAGCTCCACCATCAGCACCTTGGCGTAGCTGCCACGCCCGATGACACGAATCAGCTCGAAGTCGGCCAGAGAGTACTGACGCTGGCCGCCCGGCTCCAAATCTGTCGATGGGGAGGTCAGGTCAGGTCAGGTCAGGTCACGTCAGTACACAGCAGGGCAGGTCACAGCAGGGCGGGTCACATCAGGGCGGGTCACAGCAGGGCAGGTCACAGCAGGGCGGGTCACAGCAGGGCAGGTCACAGCAGGGCGGGTCACAGCAGCGCAGGTCACAACAGGGCAGGGCAGGTCACAGCAGGGCAGGGCGGGTCACAGCAGGGCAGGTCACAGCTTGGCAGGTCACAGCAGGGCAGGTCACAGCAGGGCAGGTTACAGCAGGGCGGGTCTCAGCAGGGCAGGTCACAGCAGGGCAGGTCACAGCAGGGCAGTACCATACACGTCAACAGCCGAGTTGCAGTCGAGGTCAACTCAACACTGCAGCTCATCGCCCGCCCCCTTCAAACCAAATAGGAGGAAGTCGAACAAGACGTACGGCACAACTGCGAAAACTTGTGTTAAATTTGCGTCATGAGAATTACTGTTGTGAAAACACGAGACACACAGGTCATGGAAGCTTCCCATAATTATTAAATACTCGTCAACTGTTTTTATAGCGTGAATTCGAAAACGTTCGTAGTCTTATCGCACGTTTCCTTTTCCCTCTGTTCTGAGCTCCTCCTTCCGACCTGCCCCGCCTCCCTACCCCTCCTAGGGGGGGGGGGGGGGGCACACCGCCCTGCCGGAGCCCCGGCTGGTGCCTGGCTGGAGCCGGCGGTACAGGTGGCCACAGCGGCCTAGCTCGTCTCCCAGAGGAGCGTTTGAGTGGGCCGGGCCGGGCCGGGTCGGGTCGGCTCGCTCACCTGGGCTCCGATCGATAGAAACGAGCACAGCAGCGGCGCACGACTGCTGCTACCGAGCCACCGCCGCCGCCGCCGCCACGGGCGTCGCGGGCAATACTGCTGCCGCCGCTGCTGGCGATAATACCACTACTGCCGCCGCCGCCGCCGCTGTGCCTACCACCGCCACAGCTGCCGACGGGCAGAGCGCCACCAGGGCAGCTCTCCGGCAGCTCTCTGGCAGCTCTCTGGCAGGTCTCTGGCAGCTCTCTGGCAGCTCTCTAGCAGCTCTCTGGCAGCTCTCTGGCAGCTCTCTGGCAGCTCTCTGGCAGCTCTCTGGCAGCTCTCTGGCAGCTCTCTGGCAGCTCTCTGGCAGCTCTCTGGCAGACACTGGGTAGCGTCGGTCTGACAAGGAGGCAGCTCTCTCCTGATGCGACCAACGAGTCGTGGTAAATGACCCCTACAGCCACCGGCGGTGGGTCAGACGCCATCCGTCATCCCTTTCACCGTCAGTGAATAGAGTGACGGGATGCTCTCTCGGAAGTGAGGGCATTCCGTTCCAGCGGACGCCGACAAACACTGTTGAATACTCCGCTGGAAGCACTCTAACTCCACTATACGCAGTAGACAGTCAGCAACTCTACTCAGTTGAAGGCGTCCACTAACACTACGGCAGACTCACACCAACTCCGCTCCGCCGAAGACGCACACTAACTCCACTCCGCCGAAGACGCACACTAACTCCACTCCACCGAAAACGCCCACTAACTCCACTCCACCGAAGACGCACACTAACTCCACTCCGCCGAAGACGCACACTAACTCCACTCCGCCGAAGACGCACACTAACTCCACTCCACCGAAGACGCACACTAACTCCGCTCCGCCCGAAGACACACACTAACTCCACTCCACCGAAGACGCACACTAACTCCGCTCCGCCCGAAGACACACACTAACTCCACTCCGCCGAAGACGCCCACTAACTCCACTCCACCGAAGACGCACACTAACTCCACTCCGCCGAAGACGCACACTAACTCCACTCCGCCGAAGACGCACACTAACTCCGCTCCGCCGAAGACGCACACTAACTCCGCTCCGCCCGAAGACACACACTAACTCCACTCCGCCGAAGACGCCCACTAACTCCGCTCCGCCGAAGACGCACACTAACTCCACTCCGCCGAAGACGCACACTAACTCCACTCCGCTGAAGACGCCCACTAACTCCACTCCGCCGAAGACGCACACTAACTCCGCTCCGCCCGAAGACACACACTAACTCCACTCCGCCGAAGACGCCCACTAACTCCGCTCCGCCGAAGACGCACACTAACTCCGCTCCGCCCGAAGACACACACTAACTCCACTCCGCCGAAGACGCCCACTAACTCCACTCCACCGAAGACGCACACTAACTCCACTCCGCCGAAGACGCACACTAACTCCACTCCGCCGAAGACCCCCACGAACTCCACTCCACCGAAGAGCCCACAACTCCACTCCACCGAAGAGCCCACTAACTCCACTCCGCCGAAGACGCCTAGTAACTCCACTCCACCGGACCCCCACTAACTCCACTCCACCGAAGACGCCCACTAACTCCACTCCACAGAAGATGCCCACTAACTCCACTCCACCGAGAACGACCACAACTCCACTCCACAGAAGACGCCCACTAACACCACTCCACAGAAGATGCCCACTAACTCCTCTCCACCGAAGACGCCCACTAACTACACTCCACAGAAGATGCCCACTAACTCCACTCCACCGAAAACGACCACAACTCCACTCCACAGAAGACGCCCACTAACTCCACTCCACAGAAGATGCCCACTAACTCCTCTCCACCGAAGACGCCCACTAACTCCACTCCACAGAAGATGCCCACTAACTCCACTCCACCGAAAACGACCACAACTCCACTCCACAGAAGACGCCCACTAACTCCACTCCACCGTCAGCCGAACGATGCGTTTAGCCGGGATCGACAGCGCAGAGGCAGCGCGTGAGAGCGATGAAGAGGAATCGCCACCGCAGCCCATCCCGTCACCATCCTATCCTTATTCCTCAACATCCCGCGTCCCGACAGGCACGTCAGGGACTGGATACAACCACGCAGTGGCACAGATAGAGGAAAATATACCGAAATTTTACTCAGATTCATGACAACTTATGACTTAATGGACGGCCTCTCGATGAGCGAATAATACTCTCTTCGTGATGTTTTGCATAGCAGAAATTCAGAAGTTTCGTGGACGTGTAGAAAATGATTGCCAATTGTTCATCTCTGGCGAGACGTTCTAGGCGGACAGTGTTCATGCTGGTTACTGAACCATTGCATGAATATCCATCGCGAAACGAAGAACATCCGGGCGGCGGGGACCAAGCGTCAGGCCTAAATCAACGAGTTTAGCAAACATTCCAACATCACCCAGCTCCAGTGTGGTCTACCGAAGCTCACGCCGCCACCAGGGCTAACATTAGACGGTGCCGAGCGGAGGCCATCGCAGGCGAGCCGCCAGACAGCCGAGCCGAGCTGTTGGTTAAATATATATATATATATATATATATATATATATATATATATATATATATATATATATATATATATATATATATATGTATATATGTATATATGTATATGTATATGTATATGTATATGTATATGTATATGTATATGTTTATGTATATGTATATGTATATGTATATGTATATGTATATGTATATGTATATGTATATGTATATGTATATGTATATGTATATGTATATGTATATGTATATGTATATGTATATGTATATGTATATGTATATGTATATGTATATGTATATGTATATGTATATGTATATGTATATGTATATGTATATGTATATGTATATGTATATGTATATGTATATGTATATGTATATGTATATGTATATGTATATGTATATGTATATGTATATGTATATGTATATGTATATGTATATGTATATGTATATGTATATGTATATTCATATTCATATTCATATTCATATTCATATTCATATTCATATTCATATATATATATATTTGAACACTTCCAGAGTACTGGCTTTTCTGTGATCATGTAACAATAGGTATAACACTGATCAAGACAAGATTGAACAGGATATACATAGTGCATATAACATGCAACACAGGTACACGATATGTTGACAATTCCATCGAAGAAAACAGACAACATTCTTAGAACAATTCATCACTCTTGAATTTCGTATCTCATTTCGTGTTGTCTGTACTCAGGTATCAAGTCATTCCAATTTTTAAGAGCTCTGTAAGAGAAAGACCTTCGTTTAAGCTCCGTTCGCACCTGCGGGAGCTGCAAAAGGGGAGCCGTAGATGAGCGTGACGAACGATCTGTCACCTCACTTCGAAAAGAGAGCAGGTCAATCAGCGCAGGTGGTGCATACTCGCTGGCCAATAGTCGATTAATCAGGGAAATGTCAGAATCAACGACCATGTTGTCAATGGACGGCCATCCGAGCTCAGCCAGTGTTCCGGATATATGGTCGCTCTTTTTCAAGTTTGAAATAATTATCGCTGCAAAATGAACGACTTTTTGCAGTCTCCACTTCTGAATGGAACACGCGCCACACCATACACAGGCGCAATACCTGATGAGAGGGAAAACTAATGCTTCAATCAGGAACACCCTTAGTTCACGCGGTAGCCTATTTCGTAATCTGCACATGCCTACGAGCACCTGATAGCAGCGCTGCACGGTCAATGATATGTGGTCTTCCCAGGTAAGGGCGGGAGCAAGCACGACTCCTAGCACTTTAGCTTTAGAAGTAGCTACAAGGGTATGGTCACCAAAACGGATACTTATTTCGCTGATTATCCTACGTCTTGTTTTAAACACTATAAATTCAGTCTTTGATGGGTTGATTTTCAGACCATTTTGAGTAAACCAGGTCAAAGCGGTAGCTAAGGTGCGTTCAATTCTGATTTTAAGCAAATCTAAGTTGCTTGGTTCGTCTGAGTCGATGAACTGTGTATCATCTGCATACATAATGACCTTACTGTCTGAAATATGTGAGGCGAAATCATTGGTGAAAATAAGGAAAAGAACCGGTCCAAGCACCGAACCCTGAACGACACCGTGAGTAACTGGCACGAGGTTCGACGAACCACCACGAACAGACTGACAACGATGCGACAACCAATCCTCAAACCAATGTCTGTCTACGCCATACCAACCGAGCTTATCCAGCAACATATCATGGCGTACGCTATCAAACGCTTTGGACGTGTCAGCAGTCACCAGTGTGGCTACCCGTCCTGCATCAATCTGGTTTGTTATGCCCGTGACAGCATCCAACATGGCAAGCTCAGTTGAGTGGTTTTGACGAAAGCCATACTGTTGAGAGTACAGTATGTAGTTAGATTGCAGAAATTGCTCTAACTGCCTGTATATCTAACTGCCTGTATATGTATATGTATATGTATATGTATATATGTATATATGTGTATATATATACATACATACATACATACATACATACATACATACATACATACATACATACATACATACATACATACATAGATAGACACAGACACAGACACAGACACAGACACAGACACAGACACAGACACAGACACAGACACAGACACAGACACAGACACAGACACAGACACAGACACAGACAGAGACAGAGACAGAGACAGAGACAGAGACAGAGACAGAGACAGAGACAGAGACAGAGACAGAGACAGAGACAGAGACAGAGACAGAGACAGAGACAGAGACAGAGACAGAGACAGAGACAGAGACAGAGACAGAGACAGAGACAGAGACAGAGACAGAGACAGAGACAGAGACAGAGACAGAGACAGAGACAGAGACAGAGACAGAGACAGAGACAGAGACAGAGACAGAGACAGAGACAGAGACAGAAACAGAGACAGAGACAGAGACAGAGACAGAGACAGAGACAGAGACAGAGACAGAGACAGAGAGAGATAGATAGATAGATAGATAGATAGATAGATATGTATATATATATATATATATATATATATGTATATATATATATATATATATATATATATATATATATATATATATATATATATATGTATATATATATATATATATATATATATATATATATATATATATATATATATATATATATATATATATATATATATATATATATATATATATATATATATATATATATATATATATATATATATATATATATATATATATATATATATATATATATATATATATATATATATATATATATATATATATATATATATATATATATATATATATATATATATATATATATATATATATATATATATATATATATATATATATATATATATATATATATATATATATATATATATATATATATATATATATATATATATATATATATATATATATATATATATATATATATATATATATATATATATATATATATATATATATATATATATATATATATATATATATATATATATATATATATATATATATATATATATATATATATATATATATATATATATATATATATATATATATATATATATATATATATATATATATATATATATATATATATATATATATATATATATATATATATATATATATATATATATATATATATATATATATATATATATATATATATATATATATAGCCGTCCGTGGCCAGCAGGGGGTGGGGGGGGGGGGGGGGTGGCAGCGCACGGCTGTGGCCGACTGAACAGGGTCACCGATGGTGAAGGCAGTGGGCGGGTGGGTGAAGGCAGTGGGCGGGTGGGTGAAGGCAGTGGGCGGGTGGGGTGTCCGATGATGAAGGCAGTGGGCGGGTGGGGTGTCCGCGATGGTGAAGGCAGTGGGCGGGTGGGGTGTCCGATGGTGAAGGCAGTGGGCGGGTGGGTGAAGGCAGTGGGCGGGTGGGTGAAGGCAGTGGGCGGGTGGGTGAAGGCAGTGGGCGGGTGGGGTGTCCGATGATGAAGGCAGTGGGCGGGTGGGGTGTCCGCGATGGTGAAGGCAGTGGGCGGGTGGGGTGTCCGATGGTGAAGGCAGTGGGCGGGTGGGTGAAGGCAGTGGGCGGGTGGGGTGTCCGCGATGGTGAAGGCAGTGGGCGGGTGGGGTGTCCGCGATGGTGAAGGCAGTGGGCGGGTGGGTATGGGGCAGTGGGCGGGTGGGTGAAGGCAGTGGGCGGGTGGGTGAAGGCAGTGGGCGGGTGGGGTGTCCGCGAAACACGCCGCGGTGGTGCTGGCTGGAAACGCCGAGGATGAATTCCCTGTTATGGCTACTGAAAAGTATTGTTTGCTGAAGCCAAACGAGTGAAGCGCCTTTCCAGCATCAGGTTGTGAGAATCTGAGCGAAGTTAAGCTGAGCACATATCGTCTTCCCGCGTTTGAACTTATATTGTTTGCCTCGATTCATCAGTTTACCGACATAACAATCCTAACGAACACAAAAGGATATCAAATAATTCCGAGAGTTTCCGCATGTTCCACATGTCATCTTCCGAGTTAGAAGCAGACTTAAAAGTTGTTTTCTCACAATATCCCCCCCCCCCCCGATTATTGCCACTTGGTCGGAGAAATACGTTACTCATCATTCTTGAGAAAGTAAACCAGTAAAACGCCTGTTTGGGCGATGACCGAGCGGGCGCGCACTGGTAAAGCTAAAACAGGTTTGAAATATGAAACGGTACGGGAGCACACGTGGTAGCAACACATAGTCCTGTTGGTCCTTGTAATCCCCCATACAAATTGCCAGGCCTCCATGCAGGCCAACATACAAATTAAGTTTTATTCAATTGTCCATGACCTCCTTTCTCGAATCCGCCAAAAGGGAGTACGTCCCGAGCGTTGCATGCTTCAACGTATACAAAACGAATGTTTAGATAAATCAAGCCATTTTTGATCAAAAATTATTTGTGTTCATTTCAACGTCTGCGGATGCCACGCGCTGTAGTACCACCCCTATCAGAACGCACCATAACCAAATCCAAAATTGATTTGATGGTCCTATCCAATGGTGAAAACCCGATATCAATCGGAGCAGTGGTTGCAAAGTTATTAGCTTCCGAAACGCGTCTGTACGGCCGGGTCGGGCTGGGTCGGGTCAAATGTAAATTTGTCTAGTAAGTTGACAAGAATGCTCACGGACGCTTCGCGCCCGCTCGGTAATAAATAATAAACTTAAGTTTATGAACTAATAAGATTATTATGATGAATTATTAAAAACATTTTATTAAATTAATTAAAATTAAATTAATTATATATACATATATATATATACACATCTTTTAAAAACATGCACAAATGTATTAAATAAATGCAATAAATAGACGAATTATTATTGCATTAAATTGTTATAATTACATCCAGTACAACTCATATTTCTTTAAAATATATATATATATATATATATATATATATATATATATATATATATATATATATATATATATATATATATATAAAATTATGTGTATTTGTATTACGAATAAATGAGTCCAATGTCTCCAATACTTTTTCCGACCCTGTCGCTTGCGATACTTCAATAACTTCATAAATACCGATATTGAAGATAGCCGACCGTATTACGTTATATATGCCTGCCGTGAGTGCAATACGCTAGGAGTACACGATATCTAGTCGTTTCCTTTTTAATCAGCGTTCCAGAGGCAGACGTTTTTGCAGACGCTTCTGGCACTTTTAAAGCCCGTGTCTTAACTTATATAGCATCTCTTTAGCACTACGGTGTCTTTTATGAACGCTGCTTTTAACCTTTACCTTGTATCATTTTTTATACTTATATTTTTAACTTTTGTCCTAAATATGCATTATTTTATAGTGTATTTATAGCGTGTTGTACTAATATTGAGATATATATGTTATATTTTTATCTTGTAAGTGCGCTGTCTGATGTCCGTGTCTTTTTGGCTTCACCTGTTAGTGGGAGCGTATGTATGTATGTATTGACAGTAAAAACACTCCGATGCATAAAACGGCTATTCTGAGTGTCGCGTCATGGTTAAAAGGTAGAGACATGTTAAAAACGACACTCAGCAACATGCATACTAGAAACTAAAATACACTCCATGATCACACACACACTCACACAGCGACCGACATAAACATACACGACACCCATCATACACCATGTAAAAGATCACCGAGCTGACGTTTAAAAGAAGCTAAAGACGCCTCGCGCAGGTCCGGCGGCAACGCGCTGTAGCGCTGCGCTACACTGTATAAAAAGCGTCTCTTGCCGGCTTCGGTTCTCACGCGCGGGAGGGCCAAATCAGCGTCCTGGCGTGTTCTTCTAGCTCGAAACTCAGAGTTTGTCGAAAGCCGGGAAGCGAGAGCCTGTGGTTCCCCGGTGGTGCGAATTTTGTGAAGAAGATTGAGGGATTGGAGTTCGTACAGCTGCCGGGCGGTGAGCCAGCCCAGTTCATCTCGCACGTCCGATATGTGATCAAATTTACGCCGGCCAGAGACAGCGCGCAAGCCAAAATTGAGGATCTTTTGGAGGCGCTGCATGTTTTTCTCTGAGCCGTTGCGGAACACCGTCAAACAGTATCGGACGTGCGAGATGACAAGGGCGTCGACTATGACAGGAAGAAGTGACGAAGGGATCTGATGACGCACGTGGGTCAGGCCGATGAGGATACCGTTACATGTTTTGACGAGGGCAGATACGTGTGAGTCCCACGAGAGGTGCTTGTCGAACAGTACGCCAAGATTCCTCACCGTGGGGCTCTCACGCACTATGTCCTCACGGAACCGAATAGTGGTCGTGGTCATGCCACGACAATTTTGACGGGAACCACCGACAATGAGCTCTGTTTTCGCGGTATTTACTTTCAAACCATGGGAATGGAACCAGGTGTCGAGAGATGATAAAGCCTGTTCCATGGTAGCAATGAGCTGAGGGAGGGATTATTTTCTGCCTGAGACCAGAATTTGGGTATCGTCAGCGTACTGCACCACGTGCGCCTCAGGGGCAAAGAGGGATAAGTCATTGGCAAAAATCTGGAATAGGAGTGGGCCGAGTGAGGATCCTTGGAAAACACCGATAGGGTTTGGTAGGGATCGGGAAAGGTGGCGGTTCCCACGCCCGTCAGCTGTACAAACAGATTGAGTATGGCCAGTGAGATAAGAGGAAAACCACTCTGCGACTCCGTTGGTGATCACTTGAATACATCATACATAATAAAATAAGTATAATACCCCTCACGTACGCCCGCTTAGGGCTTTAAATTGTTTTGTTTCCTCAGTAGGTGCTTACCCATTCGGATTCCCAACGCCTGACTTCAGCCGCAGCGACAACCAACACGGTGACCAACGCTTCACTAACACCAGTAAAACACCTTTTTGGGGCGATGATCGAGCGAGCGCGCTCTGGTAAAGCTAAAACAGGTTTGAAATATGAAACGGTAAGGGAGCACACGTGGTAGTAACAGTCATTTTAGTCCTCCAGAAAAATTGCCAGGCCTCAATGCATGCCAACATAAAAATTAAGTTGTATTAAATTGTTAATGATATCCTTTCTCAAATCCGCCAAAAGGGAGTACGTCCTGAGCGCTCCATGCTTCAGCGTATAAATTAATTACCGAGCAGGCGCGAGGCGCCCGTGAGGTTCTCGTCAACTTACAAGACAAATTTACATTTGACCCGGCCATACAGACGCTTTTGGAAGCTAATAACTTAGCAACCACTGCTCCGATTGAGATTGGGTTTTCACCATTGGATAGGTCCATCAAATCCATTTTGTTTTTGGTATGGTGCGTTCTGATAGAGGTGGTACACAGCGCGTGGCAGTTGGCACACGCGAACGTCGAAATGAACAAAAAACCTTGCAAAAATTATCCTTGATAAAAAATGACTGTATTATTCTAAGCACTAATTTTTACGCTGAAGCATGCAGCGCTCAAAATTGATTTGATGGTCCTATCCAATGGTGAAAACCCGATATCAATCGGAGCAGTGGTTGCAAAGTTATTAGCTTCCGAAAAGCGTCTGTACGGCAGGGTCGGGCCGGGTCAAAATTCGGGCCGGGTCAAAATTGGAATCACTCGGAAGGCTCAGGACGCACTCCCTTTTGGCGGATTTGAGAAAGGAGATCATGAACAATTTAATACATTTGTTTTATGTTGGCATGCATTGAGGCCTGGCAATTTTCTGCGTTCATATTTCAAACCTCTTTTAGGTTTACCAGAGCGCGCTCGCTCGGTCATCGCCCAAAAAGGCGTTTTACTGGTGCTTAGAATAATACAGCCATTTTTAATCAAGAATAATTTTTGCAAGGTTTTTGTTCATTTCGATTTTCGCGTGTGCCAACTGCCACGCGCTGTGGTACCACCCCATCAGAACGCACCATACCAAAAACAAAATTGATTTGATGGACCTATTCAATGGTGAAACCCTAATCTCAATCGGAGCAGTGGTTGCAAAGTTATTAGCTTCCGAAAAGCGTCTGTATGGCCGGTTCGGGCCGGGTCAAATGTAAATTTGTCTAGTAAGTTGGCGAGAAACCTCACGGGCGCTTCGCGCCCGCTCCGTAACACATTTTTAAACCACACTTTAGTGAGACCTCATTTCGCAAAAAGGTCTTCCGAAATCGAGATCAGAGCTCACATTGAACAGTGAAACTCATTATCGAATAGACACAGAGACAAATAGCCGCCAGAGGTCCGTCTTCTGCCACTGAGAGCCTTTAAACGTGCGGTACATGACCTTTCAGTAGTATGATGTGAATTAGTTTGTCTTTTCGAATGGGTATGTCTCAGCGAGTGACTTCTGTATGTTTGTGTGTGTAATGTGTTTATTGTGTATGCTATGTGAATTGTGACTGCGTGGTGTGTGTGTGTGCGCGCGCGTGTTTGTGAGTATGGGGATTTGTCTCTGCTTTTACTTTCTCTGATCTTATTGTGTGCAATGTGCTGAGTGTCGTTTTTAACATGTCTTCTCTTTCTAATCATGTCACGACACTCGGAATAGCCTTTGTAACATTGGAGTGTTTTAATTGTTAAAGGGAAATAATGACCTTTTGATTTTGTTAGCAACAATTTCTTAGGCTACCGTTATGGTTTTAAAATTATTTTATTTAAATTTAAGAATTAAATAAAATTATTCCCAAATTCAAAGTTGTAAGTTTGGAAAAAATACAAAACAAGTACCTTGTGTACTTCATGAAGGTCATTGACAAATTCGTCCTTCCCTACCATTGTTTACATCGAGTGCGGCATTTTTGGAGGCTCTGTGACGTTTCCGATCAAACTGAGCGCTGCTCGGACACACGCTAGTAGCGCTAGTAGCGCTTTCGTTCTCCATGGCAACCAGGCGTCAGCCAATCAAAAGCCAGAAAGGGAATACGGTCTGGCTTTTCATTGGCTCACGCCTGGTTGCCATGGAGAACGAAAGCGCTAATAGCGTGCGTTCGAGCAGCGTTCTGATCCGTGAAGCAATCCGTGAAGCATCCGTGATGCATGACTGACTATCAGTATAAGTCATGAATAACAACAACATGCAAACTATACCAACTCGAATAAAATAAGGGCGGAATGAATTGAACCCCAGGCAAGCTAGTATTCGCAAAGCACTCGGCACTGCGCCACAATAGCAAAAGGTGAGGGAAATGCATATTGGATACAATATTATTACGTCACAAGTTTCTGAAGTGTCAACTACTATGAAATACAGTGATAAAATACCTTTAATAATGATTAACAAGAAAATTCAAACTTAAAAACAATAATTTGAATAAGTCTTTAATTAGCTTTCAACTCAAAATCAGATATATTTTGCAATGCTACACAAGAATGGCACCAGTGACGTCATTAACAAAGCCTGCTACGGGACTTGGGTATACTAATCAGGAACAACTCGCCACAATGGTTAAGTGCGCCGAGAAGCATGACAATGACTTTGTAAACAAATCGCTGACGCTAAATAGGTCGCCGTCGATGTGCATCGATGAGCTTCCGATTTAATTGCCAGTTTTGTGTTATTGTTTGTTAGTTTTTTGGGGGAAAATTAGAATTTTTCATGATAATATACAGCATAGTGTTATATACAGCCACATACAAATTATACAATACTCCTAATGTTGAAAACAAATGAATCGATTTTCAAAAATTGAGGGTCGCAACCACTAACTATGCCGCCGTTGATGTGCATCGATGAGCTTCCGATTTTATTGCCACTTTTTCCAATCGCTGTTAGTTTTAGAAGATCGCCGGGCATATAATCACAACAAGCAGAACGCACAATATATTTTCCACTCCATTGCGTAAACAAACAATACGGAAAAAGCCCGCAGTTTGATGAGGACCAAAAGTACTTGCAAGTACCGGTCGTTAAAAGTGTGGAACGCTTATCAACTTTAACTTGAAATATCTTTCGGTAGGAAAGTTTTCATGCAAAATGTGATGAATTTACAATATATTTTGGTCTCGTCTGGCGATTTCAAGTGCTAACTCCATTTTTGTGGAAAAAGGTAATTATTTCCCTTTACATTTTTTCCCTTGAAAAACATCCAATATTAGTAAAGTCCTTGAGAACAGCTTTTCGGATAGCTTCCAGGAAGGGCAGGGAAAACAATTTAATCGCGACGCAAACGCTCACAGTTATTGAGCATTCCAGTTGTAAGGCGCCGACAATAAAAAGATATCGGCGAACAAGTCGCTGTCATGACTTAGAAACAACCAACGAGATTTCAGCAACAACCCAATATTTCACTCAATTAAAACCCCTGATTCGGCTCTCACGACCCAAAATCCACGTATTTTCACCAAAAATACGCTTTATATGTTTCGGCGTAAACGTGCAATGTTCCAATATAGCCGAGCACGACGGCGATGCGTCTCGACTGTCGTCGGTGCGCTGAGCGATCGGTGGCCGGGTCGCCGGTCGGCCCGAGGGTACCTCAGATCATTACCTCTCACAAGCAGGACCACGCACTATCACGACTATAGCGAGAGAGCTCCGGTGATTCCAGGGTCGCGAGCCTCACCTCGAATACGTCCCACTCCGTGAGTCTGAAGACAACTCGCAGTTCACGAACAGCCAGCAGAATGTCACTTAAGGCCCCAGGGGGAGGGTGTTTTTCCTCAACAGCGCTGGACTTGCCGTCCTCGGGCCTAGCATACGCTGTTTTTCGCAGCACGAATTCAAATAGTTCCGAGTTTTGGTGTCAGCGAGTTACCGCCAAGTTGTCTGCGACGTCGGAGCCGAGC
Source organism: Chirona hameri (assembly GCA_036785665.1). Classification (NCBI taxonomy): domain Eukaryota; kingdom Metazoa; phylum Arthropoda; class Thecostraca; order Balanomorpha; family Balanidae; genus Chirona; species Chirona hameri. Next base: position 16,547 of record JAXIVJ010000140.1, on the reverse strand, counting down.
GACCCTGTGTCTGCGTCGGAGTCGAGCGACCCTGTGTCTGCGCGTCGGAGCCGAGCGACCCTGTGTCTGCGCGTCGGAGCCGAGCGACCCTGTGTCTGCGACGTCGGAGCCGAGCGACCCTGTGTCTGCGCGTCGGAGCCGAGCGACCCTGTGTCTGCGACGTCGGAGCCGAGCGACCCTGTGTCTGCGACGTCGGAGCCGAGCGACCCTGTGTCTGCGACGTCGGAGCCGAGCGACCCTGCGTCTGCGTCGGAGCCGAGCGACCCTGTGTCTGCGACGTCGGAGCCGAGCGACCCTGTGTCTGCGACGTCGGAGCCGAGCGACCCTGTGTCTGCGGCGTCGGAGCCGAGCGACCCTGTGTCTGCGGCGTCGGAGCCGAGCGACCCTGTGTCTACGACGTCGGAGCCGAGCGACCCTGTGTCTGCGACGTCGGAGCCGAGCGACCCTGTGTCTGCGCGTCGGAGCCGCGCGACCCTGTGTCTGCGGTGTCGGAGCCGAGCGACCCTGTGTCTGCGCGTCGGAGTCGAGCGACCCTGTATCTGCGCGTCGGAGCCGAGCGACCCTGCGTCTGCGTCGGAGCCGAGCGACCCTGTGTCTGCGACGTCGGAGCCGAGCGACCCTGTGTCTGCGACGTCGGAGCCGAGCGACCCTGTGTCTGCGTCGGAGCCGAGCGACCCTGTGTCTGCGCGTCGGAGCCGAGCGACCCTGTGTCTGCGACGTCGGAGCCGAGCGACCCTGTGTCTGCGACGTCGGAGCCGAGCGACCCTGTGTCTGCGCGTCGGAGCCGAGCGACCCTGTGTCTGCGACGTCGGAGCCGAGCGACCCTGTGTCTGCGTCGGAGCCGAGCGACCCTGTGTCTGCGGCGTCGGAGCCGAGCGACCCTGTGTCTGCGACGTCGGAGCCGAGCGACCCTGTGTCTGCGACGTCGGAGCCGAGCGACCCTGTGTCTGCGACGTCGGAGCCGAGCGACCCTGTGTCTGCGTCGGAGCCGAGCGACCCTGTGTCTGCGGCGTCGGAGCCGAGCGACCCTGTGTCTGCGCGTCGGAGTCGAGCGACCCTGTCTCTGCGGCGTCGGAGCCGAGCGACCCTGGGCAATCGGACCCACACAGGGCTGCCGGGACGGCCACGGCGGCGGTGTCAGGGCCCAGGGAGGCGAAGTCACAGGGCCCAGGGAGGCGGAGTCACAGGGCCCTGGGAGGCGGAGTCACAGGGCCATGTGAGGCGGAGTCACAGGGCCCTGTGAGGAGGAGTCACAGGCCTCAGGGAGGCGGAGTCACAGGGCCCTGTGAGGCGGAGTCACAGGGCCCTGTGAGGAGTCACAGGGCCCTGTGAGGAGTCACAGGGCCCAGGGAGGCGGAGTCACAGGGCCCAGGGAGGCGGAGTCACAGGGCCCAGGCAGGCAGAGTCACAGGGCCCAGGGAGGCGGAGTCACAGGGCCCAGGGAGGCGGAGTCACTGGACCCAGGGAGGCGGAGTCACTGGACCCAAGGAGGTGGAGTCACAGGGCCCTGGGAGGCGGTAATACTGGACCCAGGGAGGCGGAGTCACAGGGCTCAGGGAGGCGGAGTCACAGGACCCTGGGAGGCGGAGTCACTGGACCCAGTGAGGCAGAGTCACTGGACCCAGGGACACGGAGTCACAGGGCCCTGTGAGGCGGAGTCACAGGGCCCTGTGAGGAGGGGTCACAGGACCCAGGGAGGCGGAGTCACAGGGCCCAGGGAGGCGGAGTCACAGGGCCCAGGGAGGCGGAGTCACAGGGCCAAGGGAGGCGGTCACAGGGCCCAGGGAGGCGGAGTCACAGGGCCCTGTGAGGAGGAGTCGCATTCCTCAGGGAGGCGGAGTCACAGGGCACAGGGAGGCGGAGTCACAGGGCCCAGGGAGGCGGAGTCACTGGACCCAGGGAGGCGGAGTCACATGGCCAAGGGAGGCGGAGTCACTGGACCCAGGGAGGCGGAGTCACAGGGCCCAGGGAGGCGGCGTCACAGGGCCCAGGGAGGCGGAGTCACAGGGCCCAGGGAGGCGGCGTCACAGGGCCAAGGGAGGCGGAGTCACAGGGCCCAGGGAGTCGGAGTCACAGGGCCCAGGGAGGCGGAGTCACAGGGCCCAGGGAGGCGGAGTCACAGGGCCCAGGGAGGCGGCGTCACAGGGCCCAGGGAGGCGGAGTCACAGGGCCAAGGGAGGCGGAGTCACAGGGCCCAGGGAGGCGGAGTCACAGGGCCATGGGAGGCGGAGTCACAGGGCCCTGGGAGGCGGAGTCACAGGGCCCTGGGAGGCGGAGTCACTGGACCCAGGGAGGCGGAGTCACAGGGCCACGACGATGTCAATCAACCAGCGGCTGAACAGAAGGGGCGAATACAATAACCGTTGAACAGACGAGGAAGATGCATAGATTGGCCAGCGTCGGACAGTATCGACTGGTTGCTAGGTTACCGCACTGCAACAACGCTACCTCGAACAGACCAACCATAACAGCTAATAAATCTCATTACCCGGCTGCCAACAATGCTGCCAATTGAGTCTTTACTCGGTTGTCAACAGTGCTGATGGTTTAGATTCAATCAGACCATTGTTTACTGGCGCGAGTCGAAAGCCAAAAGCTCAGTCCAGACGAATCACAAGAAGCTGAAGGCGCCAGCTAATCGCGCAACAATCTGTGTAAGATGAAGTGTTGGAACAAAGCGTCTTCAAATGTCCAAACTGACACTTTGTTAAACTTCAGACCCGTACTCTTCAGTCAAATCACCGCCAAATCTAGTCAACGTCTTCGAAATTGCCTGAATCGGCTCAGGAGCCATCCATCTCACAAGTTCAGTGCCGCTGGCGAACATCCCCGTCGATATATGAGACACCCAAAGGAGCCTGACGGCGGCCCAGACCTTCCTGTGACGTCACCAGCGGACTTTTGACGTCATCGCCGCGGCCATTACTTCCAAATTTGGACAGTCCAAATAGTGAGATGGCAAAACGGATTTATGCCGATGGCATCATTCGTCACTTGGTGGCCTCAATGGCCCTCCCTCAATGGTGTCGATACATAACGGATGAACATAATTTACAGCTCAAATGATCCCACAGCTGTATAGCAGTGCGGACAAAATCAGCAGCACGTTAGCATGTGTGAGAAGCTGTTATGAAGCATCCCATTCTTTGATGATTGTGGGGTCAAGTTTAGGCGTATCACGAGTGAATGAGTTTACACACTGCCTGTGGGGCATTCGCCCTGCAGCCTGCCGGATTAAACAAAACAAACATGAAGGTTCCCATTTTCCCTTCAAAATTCTGATCTGTTCTGTTCTCTTCAATGTTCTGTTCTGTTCAATGTTCTGATCACAGGCACTGCTCGGAACCGAAATTCTCTGAATTTTTCGAATCTGGCATTGATTTTCCCCGTTAACCTTTGCTAGCATATGAAAAACGCGACCGAAACTGAAGTTTGTGGACGGAAGCGCCAGATCACCCGTTTCAGGCGAAATACATGCACAACATTTGGCTGGTTGTACGTTCATTTTCCTTGACTAATTTTAACAAAACCGCTCTTTTCACTTTTCATTTTATTTCACTTAATTGCAAATCTTAACAACCCAAGCAAAATCCCCTGAGTTTTGCATACACTGAGCTCTGCTTTAAAATGAGGATCAACCCTAACATGTAAATGTAAGTTTATATAAAGTTTGACGGCGGGCGACGCTTCGACACATACCAGCGTAGTCGCCAGAATGTTCTGATCTTGCCCCAAACCAGAAACCGCGCCCCTACTCGCCACTTGTATTGCTACATCAAATTTTCTGGAAATTTGAAATTTCGAAATTTCGAAAATTGGAAATGAAAAAATCTGGAAATTTGAGAGGGCCGTCTTTTGATGGCAATCGCAATGTCTTCGAGAAAAAAAAAAATAGGCGTCATATGTTAATTACGGCACGTCAGTACCATACAAATCGACAAACAAAGCAAAACGTTAACCCGCGCCGTGCCGGTGCTCGGCGCCACCTTCGCCGTGCCAGGGAGGGGCGTTTAGACCCCCTATAACTCCAAAACTAAAAGGGATAGAAAGACGCGGAAAAGGCGTTCGAAAACTCTCGACAAGCAAATTCGAAAGTACTTGAGATATGTTTTCCACAAGTCAATATTGAGGTCACCAGAGGTCATCGAAGGTCAAATTTTCCAGTCTTAGGACTTCGCTCCAGAACCCCCCCCCCCCCCAGATATCACAGGAACTATGATAGTTAGGAACAAACGGAAAGAAGCAATGGAAAGCTCTTCAAAAATGCAATCGCCGAGGTGTCCTCAGATTTTAGCTCAGGCCAATAGTTTAGGCTTCAGAGCTCATCAATGTCAAAAAGGCTATTTTTACAAAACAGTTTCCACGAATAGCTTTTTACCTAATAACGACAAGGCAATAATTTTGATACCATCGTGTTTGTCTCGTCAAGGCGCTTCGACTCATATTAGTGTTGACCAGGTTAGGTCAACTTAAAAATTTGACCTCAGGTCAAGGTCAAGTGGTGACCCAAGTAGGTCATGTTGCATATGTGAAGACGTGCCTCGACGAGACAAACACATAGGTGTCGGTTTCACTTCTCTATCGTCATTATTTCGAGAGTTATTGACACAACTGTTGGTGACTTCCGATGACCTCGGCTGACCCTGTAGGGGTCACTGAACAAAAATAACACATAGGTCATCAAGAATGGTTTATAATAACATGATCCAAGAAGGAATTGGACTGATATCTTGCGTATCCTTGGAATAGGAACATATGCAAATTTCCCCATTGACTTATAATGGGGAGGTCACGAAATTGACCCGACCTTAGGTTAGGTCGCTGATATACAAAATCAAAGATAAACGAATTGTAGATACATATGACCTTATGCAGTCCTGTAAGTGTAAAACCGAACATCCAAAAACTGTGACTGTGGTACGACCACAAGTGTTTTTGGAGGTGTGGTCACGTGCCCTGGTCTGGTGACCTGACCTGAGATGACCCGATGTATTTTTTACATAGTGTGGGCAATTGATGCCCAAACAGATGTGCCAAAAATGGAGGCGCTGCGCGCCGCCGTTTTTCCGCTATCCTCGAAAAACCTGAGGGGGGGGGGGGGTTAAACACCCCCGGCACGGCGCGGGTTAAGCAACATCAAATGGCTCCTCAGTGATCTGACATGACCTTGGCCGGTGACCTGATGATTCTCATGACTGGCTATCAACAGCCGAATCTGACCATCATGACCATCCTGAGTCCAAACTGACACCATCCTGAGTCCAAACTGACGCAAATATAGCGGCTGCAGCGCGAACACACCTTACGGCGCTCAGACTACCGTGCAGACCTTGCAGTATAACGTCATTACTCTGTGACATGACCTGAACTTAAACTGTTTTTGTTGTCAAAATGTGCGCAATTGATTCCTCTTCCGATATGCCGCAGCTGGTTAAGCTGGCATACTTCAGCTGGTTGCACTGCGGTTGACGGCGTGGCCGTCATGCATTAATTCCGGCTAATCGGCAAAAGGACTCTGATGAAGCCGCAATGGTGAAATATTAGTTAATATATCTCTCTTTGTAATTTTCGAATTTATCTACTTTACCATGAGCAAAGGCTATATAAACACGATTTTTAAAGTAATCGGCAAAAGGCCCCACTGTGCGCTGACAAAGGGTTTAGTTAAATGGCTTATTCCATTTTTGCTTATAATAGAGCAATGACCAATTAAACCATTGGATAACACATGAAAATGGGGAAAATTTAGAGAGCGTTTCTGCTACCATATGCGCGACTAAACACAAATGACACCAAATACCACTGTAGCCACCACAACCACCTACACATTTATATGATCGTCCATCTCGTTTAACTAACAAAATCGATAACGACAAGGCACCACGAAACTGTCAGGGTCGAGGGGTCGACTACTACAAAAACAACTACCTGTGACGGGAATCGAGCCGGCGACTCCCGGTCCCCGCGCGCCTCGCTGCGCGCTACCTACCTGCCGACGGCGTGTCGACGCTGACCACCTCCGTCGGAGTCGACGATGTGTCCTCGATCGGCACCGGCATGTGCACCTTGGTCGGAAGCACCACACTGCCCGCCTCTGGAACAGCAGGCACACGCGCAGAGTGAAACAGAGGCTGACGGCGAGAGACACCAGGAATGAGTGTGTGTTTTGGGGGTTTTAGGGCTCCGCAACTCCGGGGTTGTGTGGCACACATTGACGAGGCATGACATGGGACGACCAGGAAGCACTGGGAGCGACGGGGAGCGACGGGGAGCGACGGGGAGCGACGGGGAGCGACGGGGAGCGACGGGGAGCGACGGGGAGCGACGGTGAGCGACGGGGAGCGACGGTGAGCGACGGGGAGCGACGGGGAGGAGAGTGGTGGCAAGACAGAGGTGGAAAAATCGACGAAAGCGCGATTACTACGCGATTACGGAAATGTTGAGCTAAACAACAGTACATAGAAGGTATTTGCATATGGAAAGCCTTTGAGGGCAGCAAGTCCGAGAGCATATCGGAGAGGAAGATGATAATCTGGGCTTCGGGGCGCTCCCTCTACTTTGGTCGTATGGCGACCAGAGCTCATCGAAAGACTCCCAACACAGTGGGTCCGATTGGGTCCGAGGGCTTCGGTTTGCAATACCTCCTATAAGCTGTTTTCATACCATCATTGTAAAAGTAGCCGCAATAGTGTCTTTTCTTTTCGTTGACCTTTCAGTCTGTTTGGGACGGCGAGGAGCGGCAGGGGTCTGAACAAGACAGCGGCAGGGGTCTGAACAAGAGAGCGGCAGGGGTCTGAACAAGACAGCGGCAGGGGTCTGAACAAGACAGCCGCAGGGGTCTGAACAAGACAGCCGCAGGGGTCTGAACAAGACAGCAGCAGGGGTCTGAACAAGACAGCGGCAGGGGTCTGAACAAGACAGCGGCAGGGGTCTGAACAAGACAGCGGCCTGAACAAGACAGCGGCAGGGGTCTGAACATTACAGCGGCAGGGTCTGAACAAGACAGCGGCAGGGGTCTGAACAAGACAGCGGCAGGGGTCTGAACAAGACAGCGGCAGGGGTCTGAACAAGACAGCGGAGTGACCGGCAGGGGTCTGAACAAGACAGCGGCAGGGGTCTGAACAAGACAGCGGCAGGGGTCTGAACAAGACAACAGCAGGGGTCTGAACAGGCCAGCGGCAGGGGTCTGAACAGGCCAGCGGCAGGGGTCTGAACAAGACAACGGCAGGGGTCTGAACAAGACAGCGGCAGGGGTCTGAACAATACAAGGCAGGTAGAAGGTACTCTGGGCGGGACAGTTGAAAGTCGGCGACCAGTCAGGACCCCGCACCGACATCCGCGTGCGGTGTGAGACGCCGGCCAGTTGTCAGCTGGTTTAGGAGACAGCTGCTCCAGTGGAGCGGATGTTGGGAGAGCTGACAGACAGGGGACGCCAGGCAGTGCCCACCCAACTACGGCAGTAGAAAGAAGATGGGCTACGGCAGTTTGACAATGGTCAAGCCAACTTTCCTTCAGAAAAGGCACGCCTTAAACATTTCCACATCGTAAGATGTCCATCCAGACAGTTTTAAAGCGACTACTTTTCTCTCCAGTCTCAAACGACGGGAAAGAGCATATGACCCCGTACAAAATGTCACATTCTCCCGTCGAAAATACACTAGTACATTAATGAGCGATTCAAAGAGCCACTGCTGGTCATCGCTTCATCAAATTGACACCAACAAACACATTTACCAATCGAACTCATTCTCACCAGATGCTGCAGCCTATACATTCTACAACGCTGGCCGGTCAAATAGGACGCCACACCACACCATTAAAAGCGATCTTAGTACATCCACTAACATAATTACAGCCACGCCACCAACCCGTCAAAATATGTTGGGAAACCAAACGGGAGGCAGGACACGCTTCACCGACCCATCTTTTCCCATCGTGGCAGCACCCCTCAGTCCCTCACCCAACCATCGCAGCACCCCGCCGCACCCTTCCCCCACCAACGGAGCACATCCTCCCCCAGCCCACCAGCGCTCCTCATTCCGTCCCACCGGTGCAGTAGGTACCTTCACCCCAGCATAGCACCCCTCTCCACCCACCCCCAGTTAAGCCCCACCCTTCCCCCACCCTCTACCACGCCCCCGGCGCTATACCGCCACCCGGCCGCGCCGCGCGCGAACGCGCCTCACTGCCAGCTCCAATTTACGAGCGGGCGGCGTTTTATTCATCGCCGGGAGGCATATTTGGCGGGAGGCGGCCGGCGCTGAAAGTGGCGGCGCGTGGCAGTGCCGATAAGCGGCAGGGTCGCGGCCACGAGACGCATGGCAGACTGATCGACGACAGCACAAGTCATCCAACGACGGGGTTCAATCGATCCATAGTCTCAGTAGTATGTCGCGCTCGCGTGCATAATGCACGTTTGAAGGTGGTTGACAATATGACTTGGTGCATTTGGCGGGTTTTCAAGAAGTCTAAGAGAGGATCAGATACTGTTTCAAGTTACAAGATCCGAACATTTAATGCACTAAACAATTTTGTTTCATTAAGTCCGAATGTTTTGATGGGATGGATTTCCATTGTAGCCTCGAAACACTTATTTTTGTATAAAGGGAGAGTGAAACCAGAAAGGCCAGAAGGACACGTTTAAAAATGACCAAGACATCGCGCGAGGAGTCGCTGCATCAACAGTAAGCACAATCTGTACATAATGGACAGTGAATGTAATTCAACGCGACGTTAGCTTTAACACCGCAGTTAATCCTCTCAAACACTTAAAACTCTCGCCGCGATAACAGTGCAAATAAATCTCCTTATCTACTATCCAACTACTATGGCACAAGTTGCGAGTTGGCAGCTTCTGTTGTTGCCCCTCCCCTGCCGCCGTCACCACGGGGGGGGGGGGGGGGGGGCGGTGTTCGCTTGCGTGAAAGCCGTCACCGTTAGCCATCATTACCATCAGTGTTGGCACGCGAGGCAGGCAGCCGGCCGCTGCCTGCCCACTGTCCGCCGCCGGCGGCGCCCCTCCCCTCCTTCTCTTCCTCCTCCTCCCCGGGAGTGTGAATAGCCACGCCTGATGCGCGTCCAGTGGTGGGAGAGAGATTCATTTGTCAGCCAGTTCGGGGTTGTTTTGTTCGTGTCACAAAAAGCAAAAGATCCTGGACGTAAAAATTCCAGAAATTATAAGACCAAACGTCACCCATCAGTTGCTTTACATAGCATGCACGACTTAAAATCACAACAAATCCAGAAAAAAAAATCGTCGCTTTTCTCTCTCTGCTGTCTACCGTCAGTCCGCTGCACATGAACCGATCTGTTCTGCCAGGTGAACCGATCTGTTCTGCCAGGTGAACCGATTTGTTCTGCCAGGTGAACCGATCTGTTCTACCAGGTGAACCGATCTGTTCTGTCAGGTGAACCGATATGTTCTGCCAGGTGAACCGATTTGTTCTGCCAGGTGAACCGATCTGTTCTGCCAGGTGAACCGATCTGTTCTGACAGGTGAACCGACCTGTTCTGCCAGGTGAACCGATCTGTTCTTCCAGGTGAACCGATCTGTTCTGCCGGGTGAACCGATCTGTTCTGCCAGGTAACCCATCTATTCTGCCAGGTGAACCGACCTGTTCTGCCAGGTGAACCGATCTGTTCTGCCAGGTGAACCGATCTGTTCTGTCAGGTGAACCGATATGTTCTGACAGGTGAACCGATCTGTTCTGCCAGGTGAACCTATCTGTTCTGACAGGTAAACCTATCTGTTCTGCCAGGTGAACCGACCTGTTCTGCCAGGTGAACCGATATGTTTTGCCAGGTGAACCGATCTGTTCTGCCAGGTGAACCGATCTGTTATGCCAGGTCAGGATGCACATGAACCGATCTGTTCTGCCAGGCCAGGCTACACATGAATCGATCTGTTCTGCCAGGCCAGGCTGCACATGAACCGATTTGTTCTGCCAGGCCAGGCTACACATGAACCGATCTGTTCTGACAGGCCAGGCTGCACATGAACAGATCTGTTCTGCCAGGTCAGGCTGCACATGAACCGATCTGTTCTGCCAGGCCAGATGTGACAAATTGACGATAGCTTTTTACGCAATTGCGGAACTTAAACTTATGCTGAAATACAACAGACACAGATACTGGCGCACGCTACACATGCGTTTCCGAGACACAGCGAGACACAAAGACGGGAGACAACGCCGAGACAACGCCGAGACAACTCCCGAGGCACCGCCGGCTCGGTGACGGGACAAAACAGCGGCCAGGAAGCGTCTCCGGACGGAAGGGGAAGCCGCACGCACGCTGGGCGGTAAAAGCCGACACTTTTTGAGGCGACGATGGCCCGGCAGATGATGGCTGTTTTTGTGACCACGGGTGATACATTTGTCACTGTTGTCTCCGCTGGATGCTGAACGCTAGCGGCGTCATACCGGGCGCCCAAACAAAGACGGGAAATACGCCGGAAGCGTGCTAGTATAAGGCGCGGTGCACAGGAACGACTGAGTGACGCTTTTCAGTCTCTGAATACAGATATATATATATATATATATATATATATATATATATATATATATATATATATATATATATATATATATATATATATATATATATATGTAAGGTTATGGTCTGGCTGATTCTCGGCCGGGCGCTCGGACCGGTCCCCGGCGACCATGCTCGGGCGCGTGCGTGGTCCGGTGGCCTGAGGCGCTGGTCCGGTCAGCCTGCACGTGACCAGGCTGAGCGGTGATTGGGTGGGGGTCCCGGCCGCGCTCGGCGGGGGGGATTCTGGCGGAGACCGTGACGCGGTGCGGATGTGCTGTGACGCGCTGTGTGAGTGTGGTGCGGATTGCGGTTGTTAACGGCAATAAAGGCCCAAAACGAAGCTGCGTATTAAGCAAGATTACATTGGTGACAGCGTCTTAAATCGAACCCGCGCTCTTTCGTGATCAACTGGTACACGACTGCTGCTGGTGCAAGACGTCTGCGGGTGCACATCTGGTGAACGTCGTCTGCCGACCCGCTCGTCTATCGCAGCCGCTCGTCTGTCGGCCCGCTCGTCTGCCGGCCCGCTCGTCTGTCGACCGCTCGTCTGTCGACCGCTCGTCTGTCGACCGCTCGTCTGTCGACCACTCGTCTGTCGGCCGCTCGTCTGTCGGCCGCTCGTCTGTCGGCCGCTCGTCTGCCGGCCCGCTTGTCTGTCGGCCACTCGTCTGTCGGCCGCTCGTCTGTCGGCCGCTCGTCTGTCGACCGCTCGTCTGTCGGCCGCTCGTCTGTCGGCCACTCGTCTGTCGGCCGCTCGTCTGTCGGCCGCTCGCCTGTCGGCCGCTCGTCTGTCGGCCGCTCGCCTGTCGGCCGCTCGCCTGTCGGCCGCTCGCCGGTCGGCCGCTCGCCTGTCGGCCGCACGCCTGCTGTTGCCGGTGGTGCCACGCCTGCTGTTGCCGGTGGTGCCACGATCAGCTGTCTGGTGCCCCGATCAGCTGTCTGGTGCCCCGATCAGCTGTCTGGTGCCCCGATCAGCTGTCTGGTGCCCCGATCAGCTGTCTGGTGACTCCGTAAAAGCTAAGTGTGTGTTCATATTTTCTTGTCACCATGAAAAATGAGGGGGCTGAAGGTCATGGTGGGACCGAGGGAACTGCTGGTGGGGCACAGGGAGCGAGGGTACGGTTAGGAGGGATCACGATGGCATCTCCCAAGTTCTCCGGGGAGGGGAAGTTTTCCCGATTCCTGTCCGATTTCGAGGGATTTTCCTCTCTTCATAATTGGAATGATGATACACGCCTCACGTTTTTGCCGCTTTGTCTGTTAGGGGTGGCTCGAGATGCATACGAGTCTCTGACGGGAGAGCAGCGGAAATCGTATAAGCAGACCGTGGATGGTCTGAGCGCTTTGTTCGAGAAGCCCAGTGCTCTCGATGCTCATGCCAAACTCAGACAGTTGCGGTTCGATCCCCACGAATCCCTGGACGTTTTTGTCATAAAATTTCGAAAGCTAGTGCAAGATGCATTTCCGGGCAGCGACAATGACATGCTCCGGTTAAATTGCTTCCTGGCAGCCCTGCCAGAGTCATATCAAATTGATGTGGTATCCAATGGCATTGATTCGTTCCCGGCTGCTGTCGAGAGGGTCCGAAGCATGATGCGGGGCGAAAGTTTGCGCTCGCACCCTGTAAGACAGGTCGCCGACGATCAGCCGTCGGTGCTGCAGCAGATCCTGACCCGCCTAGAGCAGCTTGAGCGACGCGTTAGCGCGCCGAACCCAGCAGGTGTACCGGTCTCGGCAGAGGCGGCTCCGCCCTCCGATACGACTCGCCTCGGACCTGTTGATGGGCGCCACCGGGGCCCAACCAGAGCGTGTTTCGTCTGTGGTTCCCTGGGGCACTTGGCGGCTTCGTGCCGATTGCGTAATCGCATGTGCTACAGCTGCGGACAAGCAGGACATTTGGCTCGTGTCTGTCGCACCGATCGTTCGGAAAACGGGCCGGGGGCCCCCGCTCACGGTCCCGGAGCGGGAGGCCCCAGCCGCGCGCGGCAGAGCCAGTAGGGAGCGGCGGCTGTCCAGATGGGGCGACAGGCAGCATTCACTTGCGGGATGACTTGACATTTGAAGCTAGAGTGTCTGGTACAGTCACCAGATGTTTGCTTGACACAGGCTCTACGATCAGCATATTGCATCAGTCTGTATTCGATTCCTTCACTGGCGTGAAACTGCTCAAAACCAGTACTCGGGCTAGGACAGCCTCCAAAGATCCTCTTTCCCTGTCAGGAAGAGTGACCGTTAAATTCGAATTGGGAGGAATCTCTCATATGATTCCGTTTTTTGTTTCCGAGGCCATTGATACCCCATGCCTTCTGGGCTTGGACTTTCTGCAACATGTTCCTTGTGTGATCGATCTCCGCAGGAGAGTGCTGCTGGTTGCCCCCGGAGAGTCTGTTCGGACGGTATCGGCTGAGATGACTTCTGTGGGAAAGATGGTGGTGGGGAAAGATTTTTCGGTTCCGCCGGGGTCAGAGCTGATTATTCCGACATACGTCCACAACTGTGGGTACAGCGGGCCGGCGGTGGCAGAGCCCACGTGGAGCCACCCTGGGGTGGAGGTGGTGCGGTGCATTGTGGATGTAGGTCGCTCAACGGTGCCCCTCCTGGTGCGTAATGTCACAACTGAGCACATCACTATTCCAAAACACTCTGAAGTTGCTGATCTTGAGGTTGGTTTTGTAGAGCAGTTGTTGCCGGACAATGAGCCCGCGTCTTTGTCCAGTTTGGAGGGCATGATTGATTGGGACGGTTGTGCACTCTCAGACGGGCAGCGTAAAGCGTTTCTTGCTGTGCTGAAAAAATACGAACCGATGTTTGATGGTCATATAGGTGTTACAGACGCGGTGAGCCACAAAATTGAAACCGGAGATCATCCTCCCATCAGGCAGACCCCACGTCGCTTGCCGCCTCATCTGAGAGACGAAGTGCGGGCTCAGCTGGACGAGCTAGTGGGTCAGGGAATTTTAGAAAAATCTGATAGTAGCTGGGCATCACCCATTTGTGTGGTCAAAAAGAAAAATGGTGACAATAGAATTTGTGCTGATCTTAGAAGGCTCAACTCGATCACCAGACTTCCCGCTTATCCAATAGCCCGCATTGACGACTCGCTGGAGGCTTTGGCTGGTTCTTCGTTGTACTGCACACTTGACATGAACTCGGCGTATCACCAGATGCCCATAGACCCAGCTGATCAAGACAAAACTACCATTACCACTCCGTTCGGTAACTTCCGGTACACCCGAGTTTGCTTTGGGCTCAGCTCAGCACCCTTCACTTGCGCGAAGCTGCTCGATATCGTTCTCGGCGACCTGACCCCGAAAACGTGCGTGACTTATTTTGACGACATAATTGTACACGGCAACAGTTTCACAGAGGTATTGAATGGATTGGACTCAGCACTGTCCCGCCTCAACTCAGCAGGTCTCACGTTAAATCTTCGAAAGTGCCAGTTCTTTCGGAAGCGGGTGACATTTCTTGGTCATGTAGTGTCTGGCGACGGCATGGCCACAGATCCCGAGAAAATCAAGAAGGTGCGTGAGTGGCCAGTGCCACGGACAGCAAAGCAGCTCTCTGGCTTCTTGGGTTTGTCGTCTTATTTTAGAAAGTATGTGGAAAAATTTGCGCAAATTTCTGCTCCCCTCTTCCGCCTAACTGCTCGGGACACGCAATTCCGGTGGACTGATGAGGCTCAGCGTGCCTTCGAGAGCTTAAAGCGGTCTCTCAGTGAGGCTCCTCTGGTGGCATTTCCCCGGTTCGGTGACGACGCGGCCGCCTTTACACTGGACTGCGACGCCAGCGACGAAGGGATTGGCGCTGTCCTGCTCCAGGAGCAAGACGGTGTAGAGCGAGTCGTAGCATTTGGGAGCCATCGCTTGTCGAAAGCGCAGAGAAATTACTCTACTACTAAAAAGGAACTTCTTGCCTGTGTTGTATTTACTCAGGAGTTCTCGCATTACCTTTTAGGCAAGAAATTTCGGCTTAGAACGGACCACAGCAGCCTTCAATGGTTGCTAAATTTTAAAAACCCTTCAGGTATGCTCGCTAGGTGGCTAGATATTCTCGGTGGCTTTCAGTTCGACATTGTTTTCAGGCCTGGTGCCCAAAATGTAGTTGCAGACGCTTTGAGTAGACGCCCATCTGAGGTCAGAGATGCGTCGTGTCAAACTGACACCGCTGATGCATGTCGCCACGTGTCCAGCGATGACTGGTCGATGAGTTTCATCCAGGTCGAACAGAAGAATGATCAGTTGATAGCAGATATTTGCCGTCATTTGAGTTCTGGGAAGCCGACCGCTGAAGCGTGATGTGGCAGCTGAAATGCGGCCTCTGTTGCGGCAGTGGGACAGATTCCGCTTGCTGGAGGGCGTTTTGTTCAGGGTGTGTCGAACGCGCCCTCACGGACCGGAGCAGCTCCAGATCGTAGCTCCCAGGTCGCTGGTGCCAGGCATTTTGACTTCCATGCATTCGGGTCCCACAGGCGGCCACTTCAGCGCGGAAAAGTTGCTTGCACAGGCGCGGCTTCGCTTCTGGTGGCCTGCAATGACTGCAGACTTTCGCAGGTTCTGTGCAGAGTGTGACAAGTGCGGTTCGCGCCAGTCGCCAATTCCTCAGCCACGAGCACCGATGGGGGAATTGCATGCTTCTGAGCCCTGGGAAATCGTGTCGATCGATTTCCTGACTTCCCTCCCCTCCACAGCGCACGGAAACAAGCATTTGCTAGTATGTTGTGACCACTTCACCAGGTGGGTGGAGGTTTTCCCTCTCCCAGACATGACTGCTACTACGGTAGCCCGTGTTCTCACTCATGAGCTGTTCTCTCGATTTGGTTGTCCCAAACAACTGCATTCAGATTGTGCGGCAAATTTCAGAGGTGAGTTGATCGCAGAGGTGTGTCGACTCATGGGTATTCGCAAAACCAGCACCACCAGCTTTCATCCTCGGGGTAATAGCCGGTGTGAACGGATGATGAGGACCGTTCTCGGTATGTTGTCCAAATACCTGGACGACAACCACAATGAGTGGGATCAGCACCTACCTCTCCTGATGTTGGGCTATCGTTCACAGGTGCACAAGTCGTTGGGCTATAGTCCGTTCTTTCTAATGCTCGGTCGTGAGCCCTCGCCTGCCTGTCGACGTCGAAATCGACGCAGCTCGTGCGTCGAAGTCTACCTCTGTGGCGTCCTATGTCGACAAATTGTGTGCGGGGCTACGTACTGCTTATCGCGAGGCTATCCGTATGTCCCCACTCTAGTAACGCGAGAAACAAGCGGATCTATGAGAAAAAGTTGAACACGTTTTCTTATCAAATTGGAGACAAAGTGTCTCTGTTCAAAAACGTTCCGAAACGAGGAGAATATTACAAATTTGTTCGGCCATGGAAGCCGGCCGTTATTGTGTCCATTCACGGAGAGCTTAATACACTATACGCCTGGAGGGTACTGGCCAAATATTGAGGGTTCACCACAATAGGCTCAAGCCGCGCCAGTGCCCGGAACAGGAGCTGGAAAATATGAACAGCGAGGCGGGAAACGCAGGTGGGACTGATCCTTCGTCAGGGGTGGAAGGGGTAGTGGATGGGCCGGTTGATGCTGGCCGGCAACGGTCTGGGCGTGCAAAGAAACCTATAATGACTCGTGATGACGCAGGATTTATCTGACGTTAACCTGAGCCTAGTTGGGTCACCTTTGAGGACACAGAGTGACCTTCCACAGTCTGGTCCTGGCGCGGGGGCGTCGCAGGGCGCTGGTAGTGATCCCAACGTGACGCCGCAGGATGCTGGTGCTGATCCCGGTGTGGAGACGCCGCTGGGCGCGGGTGGTGATCCCGGTGTGGAGACGCCGCGGAGCACTAGCGGAGATCCAGATGTGGTGACATCTCGGAGCACTAGCCCTGATCCCGGAGTGGGGGGCGCCGCTCACGGTGGTGATTCCGGAGTTGTGACGCCGCAAAATGTGGATACTGAGTCAGAGGGAGCGGCAGCCGTCGCTGATGGCACAGCTGCTGGTCCTAGGCGGTCT
>JAXIVJ010000139.1:385000-387441 GCA_036785665.1 Chirona hameri | reverse complement strand
CTCCGGGCATACAACACCGCCTCCGGGCATACTACACCGCCTCCGGGCATACCACACCGCCTCCGGGCATACAACACCGCCTCCGGGCATACAACACCGCCACCGGGCATACCACACCGCCTCCGGGCATACAACACCGCCTCCGGGCATACCACACCGTCTCACGTCATCATCAGCAACATCATCAGCAACATCATCAGCAACATCATCAGCAACATCATCATCAACATCATCATCAACAACATCATCAACATCATCATCAACATCAACATCATCATCAACATCATCATCAACATCATCATCAACATCATCATCAACATCATCATCAACATCATCATCAACATCATCATCAACATCATCATCAACATCATCGTCAACATCATCATCAACATCATCAGCAACATCATCAGCAACATCATCATCAACATCATCAGCAGCATCATCAACAACATCATCGTCAGCAACATCATCCTCAGCAACATCATCATCAGCAACATCATCATCAGCAACATCATCATCATCATCATCATCATCATCATCATCATCATCATCATCATCATCATCATCATCATCATCATCATCATCATCATCATCATCATCATCATCATCATCATCATCATCATCATCATCATCATCATCATGCCCGGAGGCGGTGTTGTACCGCCTCCGGGCATACCACACCGCCTCCGGGCATACAACACCGCCTCCGGGCATACTACACCGCCTCCGGGCATACCACACCGCCTCCGGGCATACAACACCGCCTCCGGGCATACTACACCGCCTCCGGGCATACCACACCGCCTCCGGGCATACAACACCGCCTCCGGGCATACAACACCGCCTCCGGGCATACCACACCGCATCCGGGCATACCACACCGCCTCCGGGCATACCACACCGTCTCACGTCATCTTCAGCAACATCATCAGCAACATCATCAGCAACATCATCAGCAACATCATCATCAACATCATCATCAACAACGTCATCAACATCATCATCAACATCAACATCATCATCAACATCATCATCAACATCATCATCAACATCATCATCAACATCATCATCAACATCATCATCAACATCATCAGCAACATCATCAGCAACATCATCATCAACATCATCAGCAACATCGTCAACAACATCATCGTCAGCAACATCATCCTCAGCAACATCATCATCAGCAACATCATCATCAGCAACATCATCATCATCATCATCATCATCATCATCATCATCATCATCATCATCATCATCATCATCATCATCATCATCATCATCATCATCATCATCATCATCATCATCATCATCATCATCATCATCAACATCATCATCAACATCATCATCAACATCATCATCAACATCATCAGCAACATCATCAGCAACATCATCCTCAACATCATCAGCAACATCATCAACAACATCATCGTCAGCAACATCATCCTCAGCAACATCATCATCAGCAACATCATCATCAGCAACATCATCATCATCATCATCATCATCATCATCATCATCATCATCATCATCATCATCATCATCATCATCATCATCATCATCATCATCATCATCATCATCATCATCATCATCATCATCATCATCATCATCATCATCATCATCATCATCATCATCATCATCATGCCCGGAGGCGATGTTGTACCGCCTCCGGGCATACCACACCGCCTCCGGGCATACAACACCGCCTCCGGGCATACAACACCGCCTCCGGGCATACCACACCGCCTCCGGGCATACAACACCGCCTCCAGGCATACCACACCGTCTCACGTCATCATCAGCAACATCATCAGCAACATCATCAGCAACATCATCAGCAACATCATCATCAACATCATCATCAACAACATCATCAACATCATCATCAACATCAACATCATCATCAACATCATCATCAACATCATCATCAACATCATCATCAACATCATCATCAACATCATCATCAACATCATCATCAACATCATCATCAACATCATCATCAACATCATCATCAACATCATCATCAACATCATCATCAACATCATCATCAACATCATCGTCAGCAACATCATCCTCAGCAACATCATCATCAGCAACATCATCATCAGCAACATCATCATCATCATCATCATCATCATCATCATCATCATCATCATCATCATCATCATCATCATCATCATCATCATCATCATCATCATCATCATCATCATCATCATCATCATCATCATCATCATCATCATCATCATCATCATCATCATCATCATCATCATCATGCCCGGAGGCGGTGTTGTACCGCCTCCGGGCATACCACACCGCCTCCGGGCATACAACACCGCCTCCGGGCATACTACACCGCCTCCGGGCATACCACACCGCCTCCGGGCATACAACACCGCCTCCGGCATACTACACCGCCTCCGGGCATACCACACCGCCTCCGG
>JAXIVJ010000139.1:370000-375000 GCA_036785665.1 Chirona hameri | reverse complement strand
TCATCATCAACATCATCATCAACATCATCATCAACATCATCATCAACATCATTATCATCATCATGCCCGGAGGCGGTGTTGTACCGCCTCCGGGCATACCACACCGCCTCCGGGCATACAACACCGCCTCCGGGCATACAACACCGCCTCCGGGCATACAACACCGCCTCCGGGCATACCACACCGCCTCCGGGCATACAACACCGCCTCCGGGCATACCACACCGTCTCACGTCATCATCAGCAACATCATCATCAACATCATCATCAACAACATCATCAACATCATCATCAACATCAACATCATCAGCAACATCATCAGCAACATCATCAGCAACATCATCATCATCATCATCATCATCATCATCATCATCATCATCATCATCATCATCATCATCATCATCATTATCATCATCATGCCCGGAGGCGGTGTTGTACCGCCTCCGGGCATACCACACCGCCTCCGGGCATACAACACCGCCTCCGGGCATACTACACCGCCTCCGGGCATACCACACCGCCTCCGGGCATACAACACCGCCTCCGGGCATACTACACCGCCTCCGGGCATACCACACCGCCTCCGGGCATACAACACCGCCTCCGGGCATACTACACCGCCTCCGGGCATACCACACCGCCTCCGGGCATACAACACCGCCTCCGGGCATACAACACCGCCTCCGGGCATACCACACCGCCTCCGGGCATACAACACCGCCTCCGGGCATACCACACCGTCTCACGTCATCATCAGCAACATCATCAGCAACATCATCAGCAACATCATCAGCAACATCATCATCAACATCATCATCAACAACGTCATCAACATCATCATCAACATCAACATCATCATCAACATCATCATCAACATCATCATCAACATCATCATCAACATCATCATCAACATCATCATCAACATCATCAGCAACATCATCAGCAACATCATCATCAACATCATCAGCAACATCGTCAACAACATCATCGTCAGCAACATCATCCTCAGCAACATCATCATCAGCAACATCATCATCAGCAACATCATCATCATCATCATCATCATCATCATCATCATCATCATCATCATCATCATCATCATCATCATCATCATCATCATCATCATCATCATCATCATCATCATCATCATCATCATCATCATCATCATCATCATGCCCGGAGGCGGTGTTGTACCGCCTCCGGGCATACCACACCGCCTCCGGGCATACAACACCGCCTCCGGGCATACTACACCGCCTCCGGGCATACCACACCGCCTCCGGGCATACAACACCACCTCCGGGCATACTACACCGCCTCCGGGCATACCACACCGCCTCCGGGCATACAACACCGCCTCCGGGCATACTACACCGCCTCCGGGCATACCACACCGCCTCCGGGCATACAACACCGCCTCCGGGCATACAACACCGCCACCGGGCATACCACACCGCCTCCGGGCATACAACACCGCCTCCGGGCATACCACACCGTCTCACGTCATCATCAGCAACATCATCAGCAACATCATCAGCAACATCATCAGCAACATCATCATCAACATCATCATCAACAACATCATCAACATCATCATCAACATCAACATCATCATCAACATCATCATCAACATCATCATCAACATCATCATCAACATCATCATCAACATCATCATCAACATCATCATCAACATCATCATCAACATCATCGTCAACATCATCATCAACATCATCAGCAACATCATCAGCAACATCATCATCAACATCATCAGCAGCATCATCAACAACATCATCGTCAGCAACATCATCCTCAGCAACATCATCATCAGCAACATCATCATCAGCAACATCATCATCATCATCATCATCATCATCATCATCATCATCATCATCATCATCATCATCATCATCATCATCATCATCATCATCATCATCATCATCATCATCATCATCATCATCATCATCATCATCATCATCATGCCCGGAGGCGGTGTTGTACCGCCTCCGGGCATACCACACCGCCTCCGGGCATACAACACCGCCTCCGGGCATACTACACCGCCTCCGGGCATACCACACCGCCTCCGGGCATACAACACCGCCTCCGGGCATACTACACCGCCTCCGGGCATACCACACCGCCTCCGGGCATACAACACCGCCTCCGGGCATACAACACCGCCTCCGGGCATACCACACCGCATCCGGGCATACCACACCGCCTCCGGGCATACCACACCGTCTCACGTCATCTTCAGCAACATCATCAGCAACATCATCAGCAACATCATCAGCAACATCATCATCAACATCATCATCAACAACGTCATCAACATCATCATCAACATCAACATCATCATCAACATCATCATCAACATCATCATCAACATCATCATCAACATCATCATCAACATCATCATCAACATCATCAGCAACATCATCAGCAACATCATCATCAACATCATCAGCAACATCGTCAACAACATCATCGTCAGCAACATCATCCTCAGCAACATCATCATCAGCAACATCATCATCAGCAACATCATCATCATCATCATCATCATCATCATCATCATCATCATCATCATCATCATCATCATCATCATCATCATCATCATCATCATCATCATCATCATCATCATCATCATCATCATCATCATCAACATCATCATCAACATCATCATCAACATCATCATCAACATCATCAGCAACATCATCAGCAACATCATCCTCAACATCATCAGCAACATCATCAACAACATCATCGTCAGCAACATCATCCTCAGCAACATCATCATCAGCAACATCATCATCAGCAACATCATCATCATCATCATCATCATCATCATCATCATCATCATCATCATCATCATCATCATCATCATCATCATCATCATCATCATCATCATCATCATCATCATCATCATCATCATCATCATCATCATCATCATCATCATCATCATCATCATCATCATCATCATCATGCCCGGAGGCGATGTTGTACCGCCTCCGGGCATACCACACCGCCTCCGGGCATACAACACCGCCTCCGGGCATACAACACCGCCTCCGGGCATACCACACCGCCTCCGGGCATACAACACCGCCTCCAGGCATACCACACCGTCTCACGTCATCATCAGCAACATCATCAGCAACATCATCAGCAACATCATCAGCAACATCATCATCAACATCATCATCAACAACATCATCAACATCATCATCAACATCAACATCATCATCAACATCATCATCAACATCATCATCAACATCATCATCAACATCATCATCAACATCATCATCAACATCATCATCAACATCATCATCAACATCATCATCAACATCATCATCAACATCATCATCAACATCATCATCAACATCATCATCAACATCATCGTCAGCAACATCATCCTCAGCAACATCATCATCAGCAACATCATCATCAGCAACATCATCATCATCATCATCATCATCATCATCATCATCATCATCATCATCATCATCATCATCATCATCATCATCATCATCATCATCATCATCATCATCATCATCATCATCATCATCATCATCATCATCATCATCATCATCATCATCATCATCATCATCATCATGCCCGGAGGCGGTGTTGTACCGCCTCCGGGCATACCACACCGCCTCCGGGCATACAACACCGCCTCCGGGCATACTACACCGCCTCCGGGCATACCACACCGCCTCCGGGCATACAACACCGCCTCCGGCATACTACACCGCCTCCGGGCATACCACACCGCCTCCGGGCATACTACACCGCCTGCGGGCATACCACACCGCCTCCGGGCATACAACACCGCCTCCGGGCATACAGCACCGCCTCCGGGCATACCACACCGC
Organism: Chirona hameri; assembly: GCA_036785665.1. NCBI lineage: Eukaryota > Metazoa > Arthropoda > Thecostraca > Balanomorpha > Balanidae > Chirona > Chirona hameri. The sequence continues at coordinate 371,123 of JAXIVJ010000139.1, read as the reverse complement.
CTCCGGGCATACAACACCGCCTCCGGGCATACCACACCGTCTCACGTCATCATCAGCAACATCATCAGCAACATCATCAGCAACATCATCAGCAACATCATCATCAACATCATCATCAACAACATCATCAACATCATCATCAACATCAACATCATCATCAACATCATCATCAACATCATCATCAACATCATCATCAACATCATCATCAACATCATCATCAACATCATCATCAACATCATCATCAACATCATCATCAACATCATCATCAACATCATCATCAACATCATCAGCAACATCATCATCAACATCATCAGCAACATCATCAACAACATCATCGTCATCAACATCATCCTCAGCAACATCATCATCAGCAACATCATCATCAGCAACATCATCATCATCATCATCATCATCATCATCATCATCATCATCATCATCATCATCATCATCATCATCATCATCATCATCATCATCATCATCATCATCATCATCATCATCATCATCATCATCATCATCATCATCATCATCATCATCATCATCATCATGCCCGGAGGCGGTGTTGTACCGCCTCCGGGCATACCACACCGCCTCCGGGCATACAACACCGCCTCCGGGCATAATACACCGCCTCCGGGCATACCACACCGCCTCCGGGCATACAACACCGCCTCCGGGCATACTACACCGCCTCCGGGCATACCACACCGCCTCCGGGCATACAACACCGCCTCCGGGCATACTACACCGCCTCCGGGCATACCACACCGCCTCCGGGCATACAACACCGCCTCCGGGCATACAACACCGCCTCCGGGCATACCACACCGCCTCCGGGCATACAACACCGCCTCCAGGCATACCACACCGTCTCACGTCATCATCAGCAACATCATCAGCAACATCATCAGCAACATCATCAGCAACATCATCATCAACATCATCATCAACAACATCATCAACATCATCATCAACATCAACATCATCATCAACATCATCATCAACATCATCATCAACATCATCATCAACATCATCATCAACATCATCATCAACATCATCATCAACATCATCATCAACATCATCATCAACATCATCATCAACATCATCGTCAGCAACATCATCCTCA
>JAXIVJ010000139.1:362500-365000 GCA_036785665.1 Chirona hameri | reverse complement strand
TCATCATCATCATCATCATCATCATCATCATCATCATCATCATCATGCCCGGAGGCGGTGTTGTACCGCCTCCGGGCATACCACACCGCCTCCGGGCATACAACACCGCCTCCGGGCATACTACACCGCCTCCGGGCATACCACACCGCCTCCGGGCATACAACACCGCCTCCGGGCATACTACACCGCCTCCGGGCATACCACACCGCCTCCGGGCATACAACACCGCCTCCGGGCATACTACACCACCTCCGGGCATACCACACCGTCTCACGTCATCATCAGCAACATCATCAGCAACATCATCAGCAACATCATCAGCAACATCATCATCAACATCATCATCAACAACATCATCAACATCATCATCAACATCAACATCATCATCAACATCATCATCAACATCATCATCAACATCATCATCAACATCATCATCAACATCATCATCAACATCATCATCAACATCATCATCAACATCATCATCAACATCATCAGCAACAACATCAGCAACATCATCAGCAACATCATCAGCAACATCATCAACAACATCATCGTCAGCAACATCATCCTCAGCAACATCATCATCAGCAACATCATCATCAGCAACATCATCATCATCATCATCATCATCATCATCATCATCATCATCATCATCATCATCATCATCATCATCATCATCATCATCATCATCATCATCATCATCATCATCATCATCATCATCATCATCATCATCATCATCATCATCATCATCATCATGCCCGGAGGCGATGTTGTACCGCCTCCGGGCATACCACACCGCCTCCGGGCATACAACACCGCCTCCGGGCATACTACACCGCCTCCGGGCATACCACACCGCCTCCGGGCATACAACACCGCCTCCGGGCATACTACACCGCCTCCGGGCATACCACACCGCCTCCGGGCATACAACACCGCCTCCGGGCATACTACACCGCCTCCGGGCATACCACACCGCCTCCGGGCATACAACACCGCCTCCGGGCATACAACACCGCCTCCGGGCATACCACACCGCCTCCGGGCATACAACACCGCCTCCGGGCATACCACACCGTCTCACGTCATCATCAGCAACATCATCAGCAACATCATCAGCATCATCATCAGCAACATCATCATCAACATCATCATCAACAACATCATCAACATCATCATCAACATCAACATCATCATCAACATCATCATCAACATCATCATCAACATCATCATCAACATCATCATCAACATCATCATCAACATCATCATCAACATCATCATCAACATCATCATCAACATCATCATCAACATCATCAGCAACATCATCAGCAACATCATCATCAACATCATCAGCAACATCATCAACAACATCATCGTCAGCAACATCATCCTCAGCAACATCATCATCAGCAACATCATCATCAGCAACATCATCATCATCATCATCATCATCATCATCATCATCATCATCATCATCATCATCATCATCATCATCATCATCATCATCATCATCATCATCATCATCATCATCATCATCATCATCATCATCATCATCTTCATCATCATCATGCCCGGAGGCGGTGTTGTACCGCCTCCGGGCATACCACACCGCCTCCGGGCATACAACACCGCCTCCGGGCATAATACACCGCCTCCGGGCATACCACACCGCCTCCGGGCATACAACACCGCCTCCGGGCATACTACACCGCCTCCGGGCATACCACACCGCCTCCGGGCATACAACACCGCCTCCGGGCATACTACACCGCCTCCGGGCATACCACACCGCCTCCGGGCATACAACACCGCCTCCGGGCATACAACACCGCCTCCGGGCATACCACACCGCCTCCGGGCATACAACACCGCCTCCGGGCATACCACACCGTCTCACGTCATCATCAGCAACATCATCAGCAACATCATCAGCAACATCATCAGCAACATCATCATCAACATCATCATCAACAACATCATCAACATCATCATCAACATCAACATCATCATCAACATCATCATCAACATCATCATCAACATCATCATCAACATCATCATCAACATCATCATCAACATCATCATCAACATCATCATCAACATCATCATCAACATCATCATCAACATCATCATCAACATCATCGTCAGCAACATCATCCTCAGCAACATCATCATCAGCAACATCATCATCAGCAACATCATCATCATCATCATCATCATCATCATCATCATCATCATCATCATCATCATCATCATCATCATCATCATCATCATCATCATCATCATCATCATCATCATCATCATCATCATTATCATCATGCCCGGAGGCGGTGTTGTACCGCCTCCGGGCATACCACACCGCCTCCGGGCATACAACACCGCCTCCGGGCATACTACACCGCCTCCGGGCATACCACACCACCTCCGGGCATACAACACCGCCTCCGGGCATACTACACCGCCTCCGGGCATACCACACCGCCTCCGGGCATACAACACCGCC
>JAXIVJ010000139.1:342500-345000 GCA_036785665.1 Chirona hameri | reverse complement strand
CATCAACATCATCATCAACATCATCATCAACATCATCATCAACATCATCATCAACATCATCATCAACATCATCAGCAACATCATCAGCAACATCATCATCAACATCATCAGCAACATCGTCAACAACATCATCGTCAGCAACATCATCCTCAGCAACATCATCATCAGCAACATCATCATCAGCAACATCATCATCATCATCATCATCATCATCATCATCATCATCATCATCATCATCATCATCATCATCATCATCATCATCATCATCATCATCATCATCATCATCATCATCATCATCATCATCATCATCATCATCATCATCATCATCATCATCATCATCATCATCATCATCATCATCATCATGCCCGGAGGCGGTGTTGTACCGCCTCCGGGCATACCACACCGCCTCCGGGCATACAACACCGCCCCCGGGCATACTACACCGCCTCCGGGCATACCACACCGCCTCCGGGCATACAACACCGCCTCCGGGCATACTACACCGCCTCCGGGCATACCACACCGCCTCCGGGCATACAACACCGCCTCCGGGCATACTACACCGCCTCCGGGCATACCACACCGCCTCCGGGCATACAACACCGCCTCCGGGCATACAAAACCGCCTCCGGGCATACCACACCGCCTCCGGGCATACAACACCGCCTCCGGGCATACCACACCGTCTCACGTCATCATCAGCAACATCATCAGCAACATCATCAGCAACATCATCAGCAACATCATCATCAACATCATCATCAACAACATCATCAACATCATCATCAACATCAACATCATCATCAACATCATCATCAACATCATCATCAACATCATCATCAACATCATCATCAACATCATCATCAACATCATCATCAACATCATCATCAACATCATCATCAACATCATCATCAACATCATCAGCAACATCATCAGCAACATCATCATCAACATCATCAGCAACATCCTCAACAACATCATCGTCAGCAACATCATCCTCAGCAACATCATCATCAGCAACATCATCATCAGCAACATCATCATCATCATCATCATCATCATCATCATCATCATCATCATCATCATCATCATCATCATCATCATCATCATCATCATCATCATCATCATCATCATCATCATCATCATCATCATCATCATCATCATGCCCGGAGGCGGTGTTGTACCGCCTCCGGGCATACCACACCGCCTCCGGGCATACAACACCGCCTCCGGGCATACTACACCGCCTCCGGGCATACCACACCGCCTCCGGGCATACAACACCGCCTCCGGGCATACTACACCGCCTCCGGGCATACCACACCGCCTCCGGGCATACAACACCGCCTCCGGGCATACTACACCGCCTCCGGGCATACCACACCGCCTCCGGGCATACAACACCGCCTCCGGGCATACAACACCGCCTCCGGGCATACCACACCGCCTCCGGGCATACAACACCGCCTCCGGGCATACCACACCGTCTCACGTCATCATCAGCAACATCATCAGCAACATCATCAGCAACATCATCAGCAACATCATCATCAACATCATCATCAACAACGTCATCAACATCATCATCAACATCAACATCATCATCAACATCATCATCAACATCATCATCAACATCATCATCGACATCATCATCAACATCATCATCAACATCATCAGCAACATCATCAGCAACATCATCATCAACATCATCAGCAACATCGTCAACAACATCATCGTCAGCAACATCATCCTCAGCAACATCATCATCAGCAACATCATCATCAGCAACATCATCATCATCATCATCATCATCATCATCATCATCATCATCATCATCATCATCATCATCATCATCATCATCATCATCATCATCATCATCATCATCATCATCATCATCATCATCATCATCATCATCATCATCATCATCATCATCATCATGCCCGGAGGCGGTGTTGTACCGCCTCCGGGCATACCACACCGCCTCCGGGCATACAACACCGCCTCCGGGCATACTACACCGCCTCCGGGCATACCACACCGCCTCCGGGCATACAACACCGCCTCCGGGCATACTACACCGCCTCCGGGCATACCACACCGCCTCCGGGCATACAACACCGCCTCCGGGCATACTACACCGCCTCCGGGCATACCACACCGCCTCCGGGCATACAACACCGCCTCCGGGCATACAAAACCGCCTCCGGGCATACCACACCGCCTCCGGGCATACAACACCGCCTCCGGGCATACCACACCGTCTCACGTCATCATCAGCAACATCATCAGCAACATCATCAGCAACATCATCAGCAACATCATCAGCAACATCATCATCAACATCATCATCAACAACGTCATCAACATCATCATCAACATCAACATCATCATCAACATCATCATCAACATCATCATCAACATCATCATCAACATCATCATCAACATCATCATCAACATCATCAGCAACATCATCAGCAACATCATCATCAACATCATCAGC
>JAXIVJ010000139.1:317500-322500 GCA_036785665.1 Chirona hameri | reverse complement strand
TCATCATCAACATCATCATCAACATCATCATCAACATCATCATCAACATCATCATCAACATCATCATCAACATCATCATCAACATCATCATCAACATCATCATCAACATCATCATCAACATCATCATCAACATCATCAGCAACATCATCAGCAACATCATCATCAACATCATCAGCAACATCATCAACAACATCATCGTCAGCAACATCATCCTCAGCAACATCATCATCAGCAACATCATCATCAGCAACATCATCATCATCATCATCATCATCATCATCATCATCATCATCATCATCATCATCATCATCATCATCATCATCATCATCATCATCATCATCATCATCATCATCATCATCATCATCATCATGCCCGGAGGCGATGTTGTACCGCCTCCGGGCATACCACACCGCCTCCGGGCATACAACACCGCCTCCGGGCATACTACACCGCCTCCGGGCATACCACACCGCCTCCGGGCATACAACACCGCCTCCGGGCATACTACACCGCCTCCGGGCATACCACACCGCCTCTGGGCAAACAACACCGCCTCCGGGCATACTACACCGCCTCCGGGCATACCACACCGCCTCCGGGCATACAACACCGCCTCCGGGCATACAACACCGCCTCCGGGCATACCACACCGCCTCCGGGCATACAACACCGCCTCCGGGCATACCACACCGTCTCACGTCATCATCAGCAACATCATCAGCAACATCATCAGCATCATCATCAGCAACATCATCATCAACATCATCATCAACAACATCATCAACATCATCATCAACATCAACATCATCATCAACATCATCATCAACATCATCATCAACATCAGCATCAACATCATCATCAACATCATCATCAACATCATCATCAACATCATCATCAACATCATCATCAACATCATCATCAACATCATCAGCAACATCATCAGCAACATCATCATCAACATCATCAGCAACATCATCAACAACATCATCATCAGCAACATCATCCTCAGCAACATCATCATCAGCAACATCATCATCAGCAACATCATCATCATCATCATCATCATCATCATCATCATCATCATCATCATCATCATCATCATCATCATCATCATCATCATCATCATCATCATCATCATCATCATCATCATGCCCGGAGGCGGTGTTGTACCGCCTCCGGGCATACCACACCGCCTCCGGGCATACAACACCGCCTCCGGGCATGCTACACCGCCTCCGGGCATACCACACCGCCTCCGGGCATACAACACCGCCTCCGGGCATACTACACCGCCTCCGGGCATACCACACCGCCTCCGGGCATACAACACCGCCTCCGGGCATACTACACCGCCTCCGGGCATACCACACCGCCTCCGGGCATACAACACCGCCTCCGGGCATACAACACCGCCTCCGGGCATACCACACCGCCTCCGGGCATACAACACCGCCTCCGGGCATACCACACCGTCTCACGTCATCATCAGCAACATCATCAGCAACATCATCAGCAACATCATCAGCAACATCATCATCAACATCATCATCAACAACGTCATCAACATCATCATCAACATCAACATCATCATCAACATCATCATCAACATCATCATCAACATCATCATCAACATCATCATCAACATCATCATCAACATCATCAGCAACATCATCAGCAACATCATCATCAACATCATCAGCAACATCGTCAACAACATCATCGTCAGCAACATCATCCTCAGCAACATCATCATCAGCAACATCATCATCAGCAACATCATCATCATCATCATCATCATCATCATCATCATCATCATCATCATCATCATCATCATCATCATCATCATCATCATCATCATCATCATCATCATCATCATCATCATCATCATCATCATCATCATCATCATCATCATCATCATCATCATCATCATCATCATCATGCCCGGAGGCGGTGTTGTACCGCCTCCGGGCATACCACACCGCCTCCGGGCATACAACACCGCCTCCGGGCATACTACACCGCCTCCGGGCATACCACACCGCCTCCGGGCATACAACACCGCCTCCGGGCATACTACACCGCCTCCGGGCATACCACACCGCCTCCGGGCATACAACACCGCCTCCGGGCATACTACACCGCCTCCGGGCATACCACACCGCCTCCGGGCATACAACACCGCCTCCGGGCATACAACACCGCCTCCGGGCATACCACACCGCCTCCGGGCATACAACACCGCCTCCGGGCATACCACACCGTCTCACGTCATCATCAGCAACATCATCAGTAACATCATCAGCAACATCATCAGCAACATCATCATCAACATCATCATCAACAACATCATCAACATCATCATCAACATCAACATCATCATCAACATCATCATCAACATCATCATCAACATCATCATCAACATCATCATCAACATCATCATCAACATCATCATCAACATCATCATCAACATCATCATCAACATCATCATCAACATCATCAGCAACATCATCAGCAACATCATCATCAACATCATCAGCAACATCCTCAACAACATCATCGTCAGCAACATCATCTTCAGCAACATCATCATCAGCAACATCATCATCAGCAACATCATCATCATCATCATCATCATCATCATCATCATCATCATCATCATCATCATCATCATCATCATCATCATCATCATCATCATCATCATCATCATCATCATCATCATCATCATCATCATCATCATGCCCGGAGGCGGTGTTGTACCGCCTCCGGGCATACCACACCGCCTCCGGGCATACAACACCGCCTCCGGGCATACTACACCGCCTCCGGGCATACCACACCGCCTCCGGGCATACAACACCGCCTCCGGGCATACTACACCGCCTCCGGGCATACCACACCGCCTCCGGGCATACAACACCGCCTCCGGGCATACTACACCGCCTCCGGGCATACCACACCGCCTCCGGGCATACAACACCGCCTCCGGGCATACAACACCGCCTCCGGGCATACCACACCGCCTCCGGGCATACAACACCGCCTCCGGGCATACCACACCGTCTCACGTCATCATCAGCAACATCATCAGCAACATCATCAGCAACATCATCAGCAACATCATCATCAACATCATCATCAACAACGTCATCAACATCATCATCAACATCAACATCATCATCAACATCATCATCAACATCATCATCAACATCATCATCAACATCATCATCAACATCATCATCAACATCATCAGCAACATCATCAGCAACATCATCATCAACATCATCAGCAACATCGTCAACAACATCATCGTCAGCAACATCATCCTCAGCAACATCATCATCAGCAACATCATCATCAGCAACATCATCAGCAACATCATCAGCAACATCATCAGCAACATCATCATCAACATCATCATCAACAACATCATCAACATCATCATCAACATCAACATCATCATCAACATCATCATCAACATCATCATCAACATCATCATCAACATCATCATCAACATCATCATCAACATCATCATCAACATCATCATCAACATCATCATCAACATCATCAGCAACATCATCAGCAACATCATCATCAACATCATCAGCAGCATCATCAACAACATCATCGTCAGCAACATCATCCTCAGCAACATCATCATCAGCAACATCATCATCAGCAACATCATCATCATCATCATCATCATCATCATCATCATCATCATCATCATCATCATCATCATCATCATCATCATCATCATCATCATCATCATCATCATCATCATCATCATCATCATCATCATCATGCCCGGAGGCGGTGTTGTACCGCCTCCGGGCATACCACACCGCCTCCGGGCATACAACACCGCCTCCGGGCATACTACACCGCCTCCGGGCATACCACACCGCCTCCGGGCATACAACACCGCCTCCGGGCATACTACACCGCCTCCGGGCATACCACACCGCCTCCGGGCATACAACACCGCCTCCGGGCATACTACACCACCTCCGGGCATACCACACCGTCTCACGTCATCATCAGCAACATCATCAGCAACATCATCAGCAACATCATCAGCAACATCATCATCAACATCATCATCAACAACATCATCAACATCATCATCAACATCAACATCATCATCAACATCATCATCAACATCATCATCAACATCATCATCAACATCATCATCAACATCATCATCAACATCATCATCAACATCATCATCAACATCATCATCAACATCATCAGCAACATCATCAGCAACATCATCATCAACATCATCAGCAACATCATCAACAACATCATCGTCAGCAACATCATCCTCAGCAACATCATCATCAGCAACATCATCATCAGCAACATCATCATCATCATCATCATCATCATCATCATCATCATCATCATCATCATCATCATCATCATCATCATCATCATCATCATCATCATCATCATCATCATCATCATCATCATCATCATCATCATCATCATCATCATCATGCCCGGAGGCGATGTTGTACCGCCTCCGGGCATACCACACCGCCTCCGGGCATACAACACCGCCTCCGGGCATACTACACCGCCTCCGGGCATACCACACCGCCTCCGGGCATACAACACCGCCTCCGGGCATACTACACCGCCTCCGGGCATACCACACCGCCTCCGGGCATACAACACCGCCTCCGGGCATACTACACCGCCTCCGGGCATACCACACCGCCTCCGGGCATACAACACCGCCTCCGGGCATACAACACCGCCTCCGGGCATACCACACCGCCTCCGGGCATACAACACCGCCTCCGGGCATACCACACCGTCTCACGTCATCATCAGCAACATCATCAGCAACATCATCAGCATCATCATCAGCAACATCATCATCAACATCATCATCAACAACATCATCAACATCATCATCAACATCAACATCATCATCAACATCATCATCAACATCATCATCAACATCATCATCAACATCATCATCAACATCATCA
>JAXIVJ010000139.1:302500-307500 GCA_036785665.1 Chirona hameri | reverse complement strand
CGCCTCCGGGCATAATACACCGCCTCCGGGCATACCACACCGCCTCCGGGCATACAACACCGCCTCCGGGCATACTACACCGCCTCCGGGCATACCACACCGCCTCCGGGCATACAACACCGCCTCCGGGCATACTACACCGCCTCCGGGCATACCACACCGCCTCCGGGCATACAACACCGCCTCCGGGCATACAACACCGCCTCCGGGCATACCACACCGCCTCCGGGCATACAACACCGCCTCCGGGCATACCACACTGTCTCACGTCATCATCAGCAACATCATCAGCAACATCATCAGCAACATCATCAGCAACATCATCATCAACATCATCATCAACAACATCATCAACATCATCATCAACATCAACATCATCATCAACATCATCATCAACATCATCATCAACATCATCATCAACATCATCATCAACATCATCATCAACATCATCATCAACATCATCATCAACATCATCATCAACATCATCATCAACATCATCATCAACATCATCGTCAGCAACATCATCCTCAGCAACATCATCATCAGCGACATCATCATCAGCAACATCATCATCATCATCATCATCATCATCATCATCATCATCATCATCATCATCATCATCATCATCATCATCATCATCATCATCATCATCATCATCATCATCATCATCATCATCATCATCATCATCATCATCATCATCATCATCATGCCCGGAGGCGGTGTTGTACCGCCTCCGGGCATACCACACCGCCTCCGGGCATACAACACCGCCTCCGGGCATACTACACCGCCTCCGGGCATACCACACCACCTCCGGGCATACAACACCGCCTCCGGGCAAACTACACCGCCTCCGGGCATACCACACCGCCTCCGGGCATACAACACCGCCTCCGGGCATACTACACCGCCTCCGGGCATACCACACCGCCTTCGGGCATACAACACCGCCTCCGGGCATACAACACCGCCTCCGGGCATACCACACCGCCTCCGGGCATACAACACCGCCTCCGGGCATACCACACCGTCTCACGTCATCATCAGCAACATCATCAGCAACATCATCAGCAACATCATCAGCAACATCATCATCAACATCATCATCAACAACATCATCAACATCATCATCAACATCAACATCATCATCAACATCATCATCAACATCATCATCAACATCAACATCAACATCATCATCAACATCATCATCAACATCATCATCAACATCATCATCAACATCATCATCAACATCATCATCAACATCATCATCAACATCATCAGCAACATCATCAGCAACATCATCATCAACATCATCAGCAACATCATCAACAACATCATCATCAGCAACATCATCCTCAGCAACATCATCATCAGCAACATCATCATCAGCAACATCATCATCATCATCATCATCATCATCATCATCATCATCATCATCATCATCATCATCATCATCATCATCATCATCATCATCATCATCATCATCATCATCATCATCATCATCATCATCATCATCATCATCATGCCCGGAGGCGGTGTTGTACCGCCTCCGGGCATACCACACCGCCTCCGGGCATACAACACCGCCTCCGGGCATACTACACCGCCTCCGGGCATACCACACCGCCTCCGGGCATACAACACCGCCTCCGGGCATACTACACCGCCTCCGGGCATACCACACCGCCTCCGGGCATACAACACCGCCTCCGGGCATACTACACCGCCTCCGGGCATACCACACCGCCTCCGGGCATACAACACCGCCTCCGGGCATACAACACCGCCTCCGGGCATACCACACCGCCTCCGGGCATACAACACCGCCTCCGGGCATACCACACCATCTCACGTCATCATCAGCAACATCATCAGCAACATCATCAGCAACATCATCAGCAACATCATCATCAACATCATCATCAACAACGTCATCAACATCATCATCAACATCAACATCATCATCAACATCATCATCAACATCATCATCAACATCATCATCAACATCATCATCAACATCATCATCAACATCATCAGCAACATCATCAGCAACATCATCATCAACATCATCAGCAACATCGTCAACAACATCATCGTCAGCAACATCATCCTCAGCAACATCATCATCAGCAACATCGTCATCAGCAACATCATCATCATCATCATCATCATCATCATCATCATCATCATCATCATCATCATCATCATCATCATCATCATCATCATCATCATCATCATCATCATCATCATCATCATCATCATCATCATCATCATGCCCGGAGGCGGTGTTGTACCGCCTCCGGGCATACCACACCGCCTCCGGGCATACAACACCGCCTCCGGGCATACTACACCGCCTCCGGGCATACCACACCGCCTCCGGGCATACAACACCGCCTCCGGGCATACTACACCGCCTCCGGGCATACCACACCGCCTCCGGGCATACAACACCGCCTCCGGGCATACTACACCGCCTCCGGGCATACCACACCGCCTCCGGGCATACAACACCGCCTCCGGGCATACAACACCGCCTCCGGGCATACCACACCGCCTCCGGGCATACAACACCGCCTCCGGGCATACCACACCGTCTCACGTCATCATCAGCAACATCATCAGCAACATCATCAGCAACATCATCAGCAACATCATCATCAACATCATCATCAACAACATCATCAACATCATCATCGACATCAACATCATCATCATCATCAACATCATCATCAACAACATCATCAACATCATCATCAACATCAACATCATCATCAACATCATCATCAACATCATCATCAACATCATCATCAACATCATCATCAACATCATCATCAACATCATCATCAACATCATCATCAACATCATCATCAACATCATCATCAACATCATCATCAACATCATCGTCAGCAACATCATCCTCAGCAACATCATCATCAGCAACATCATCATCAGCAACATCATCATCATCATCATCATCATCATCATCATCATCATCATCATCATCATCATCATCATCATCATCATCATCATCATCATCATCATCATCATCATCATCATCATCATCATCATCATCATCATCATCATCATCATCATCATCATCATCATCATCATCATCATCATCATCATCATCATGCCCGGAGGCGGTGTTGTACCGCCTCCGGGCATACCACACCGCCTCCGGGCATACAACACCGCCTCCGGGCATACTACACCGCCTCCGGGCATACCACACCACCTCCGGGCATACAACACCGCCTCCGGGCATACTACACCGCCTCCGGGCATACCACACCGCCTCCGGGCATACAACACCGCCTCCGGGCATACTACACCGCCTCCGGGCATACCACACCGCCTTCGGGCATACAACACCGCCTCCGGGCATACAACACCGCCTCCGGGCATACCACACCGCCTCCGGGCATACAACACCGCCTCCGGGCATACCACACCGTCTCACGTCATCATCAGCAACATCATCAGCAACATCATCAGCAACATCATCAGCAACATCATCATCAACATCATCATCAACAACATCATCAACATCATCATCAACATCAACATCATCATCAACATCATCATCAACATCATCATCAACATCAACATCAACATCATCATCAACATCATCATCAACATCATCATCAACATCATCATCAACATCATCATCAACATCATCATCAACATCATCAGCAACATCATCAGCAACATCATCATCAACATCATCAGCAACATCATCAACAACATCATCATCAGCAACATCATCCTCAGCAACATCATCATCAGCAACATCATCATCAGCAACATCATCATCATCATCATCATCATCATCATCATCATCATCATCATCATCATCATCATCATCATCATCATCATCATCATCATCATCATCATCATCATCATCATCATCATCATCATCATCATCATCATCATCATCATCATCATCATCATCATCATCATCATCATCATCATCATCATCATCATCATCATCATGCCCGGAGGCGGTGTTGTACCGCCTCCGGGCATACCACACCGCCTCCGGGCATACAACACCGCCTCCGGGCATACTACACCGCCTCCGGGCATACCACACCGCCTCCGGGCATACAACACCGCCTCCGGGCATACTACACCGCCTCCGGGCATACCACACCGCCTCCGGGCATACAACACCGCCTCCGGGCATACTACACCGCCTCCGGGCATACCACACCGCCTCCGGGCATACAACACCGCCTCCGGGCATACAACACCGCCTCCGGGCATACCACACCGCCTCCGGGCATACAACACCGCCTCCGGGCATACCACACCGTCTCACGTCATCATCAGCGACATCATCAGCAACATCATCAGCAACATCATCAGCAACATCATCATCAACATCATCATCAACAACGTCATCAACATCATCATCAACATCAACATCATCATCAACATCATCATCAACATCATCATCAACATCATCATCAACATCATCATCAACATCATCATCAACATCATCAGCAACATCATCAGCAACATCATCATCAACATCATCAGCAACATCGTCAACAACATCATCGTCAGCAACATCATCCTCAGCAACATCATCATCAGCAACATCATCATCAGCAACATCATCATCATCATCATCATCATCATCATCATCATCATCATCATCATCATCATCATCATCATCATCATCATCATCATCATCATCATCATCATCATCATCATCATCATCATCATCATCATCATCATCATGCCCGGAGGCGGTGTTGTACCGCCTCCGGGCATACCACACCGCCTCCGGGCATACAACACCGCCTCCGGGCATACTACACCGCCTCCGGGCATACCACACCGCCTCCGGGTATACAACACCGCCTCCGGGCATACTACACCGCCTCCGGGCATACCACACCGCCTCCGGGCATACAACACCGCCTCCGGGCATACTACACCGCCTCCGGGCATACCACACCGCCTCCGGGCATACAACACCGCCTCCGGGC
>JAXIVJ010000139.1:282500-297500 GCA_036785665.1 Chirona hameri | reverse complement strand
GGGCATACTACACCGCCTCCGGGCATACCACACCGCCTTCGGGCATACAACACCGCCTCCGGGCATACAACACCGCCTCCGGGCATACCACACCGCCTCCGGGCATACAACACCGCCTCCGGGCATACCACACCGTCTCACGTCATCATCAGCAACATCATCAGCAACATCATCAGCAACATCATCAGCAACATCATCATCAACATCATCATCAACAACATCATCAACATCATCATCAACATCAACATCATCAT
The DNA here is from genome assembly GCA_036785665.1 of Chirona hameri. Taxonomy (NCBI): domain Eukaryota; kingdom Metazoa; phylum Arthropoda; class Thecostraca; order Balanomorpha; family Balanidae; genus Chirona; species Chirona hameri. The sequence goes on along the minus strand of JAXIVJ010000139.1, from coordinate 297,246 downwards.
CAACATCATCATCAACATCATCATCAACATCAACATCAACATCATCATCAACATCATCATCAACATCATCATCAACATCATCATCAACATCATCATCAACATCATCATCAACATCATCAGCAACATCATCAGCAACATCATCATCAACATCATCAGCAACATCATCAACAACATCATCATCAGCAACATCATCCTCAGCAACATCATCATCAGCAACATCATCATCAGCAACATCATCATCATCATCATCATCATCATCATCATCATCATCATCATCATCATCATCATCATCATCATCATCATCATCATCATCATCATCATCATCATCATCATCATCATCATCATCATCATCATCATCATCATGCCCGGAGGCGGTGTTGTACCGCCTCCGGGCATACCACACCGCCTCCGGGCATACAACACCGCCTCCGGGCATACTACACCGCCTCCGGGCATACCACACCGCCTCCGGGCATACAACACCGCCTCCGGGCATACTACACCGCCTCCGGGCATACCACACCGCCTCCGGGCATACAACACCGCCTCCGGGCATACTACACCGCCTCCGGGCATACCACACCGCCTCCGGGCATACAACACCGCCTCCGGGCATACAACACCGCCTCCGGGCATACCACACCGCCTCCGGGCATACAACACCGCCTCCGGGCATACCACACCGTCTCACGTCATCATCAGCAACATCATCAGCAACATCATCAGCAACATCATCAGCAACATCATCATCAACATCATCATCAACAACGTCATCAACATCATCATCAACATCAACATCATCATCAACATCATCATCAACATCATCATCAACATCATCATCAACATCATCATCAACATCATCATCAACATCATCAGCAACATCATCAGCAACATCATCATCAACATCATCAGCAACATCGTCAACAACATCATCGTCAGCAACATCATCCTCAGCAACATCATCATCAGCAACATCATCATCAGCAACATCATCATCATCATCATCATCATCATCATCATCATCATCATCATCATCATCATCATCATCATCATCATCATCATCATCATCATCATCATCATCATCATCATCATCATCATCATCATCATCATCATCATCATCATCATCATCATGCCCGGAGGCGGTGTTGTACCGCCTCCGGGCATACCACACCGCCTCCGGGCATACAACACCGCCTCCGGGCATACTACACCGCCTCCGGGCATACCACACCGCCTCCGGGCATACAACACCGCCTCCGGGCATACTACACCGCCTCCGGGCATACCACACCGCCTCCGGGCATACAACACCGCCTCCGGGCATACTACACCGCCTCCGGGCATACCACACCGCCTCCGGGCATACAACACCGCCTCCGGGCATACAACACCGCCTCCGGGCATACCACACCGCCTCCGGGCATACAACACCGCCTCCGGGCATACCACACCGTCTCACGTCATCATCAGCAACATCATCAGCAACATCATCAGCAACATCATCAGCAACATCATCATCAACATCATCATCAACAACATCATCAACATCATCATCAACATCAACATCATCATCAACATCATCATCAACATCATCATCAACATCATCATCAACATCATCATCAACATCATCATCAACATCATCATCAACATCATCATCAACATCATCATCAACATCATCATCAACATCATCAGCAACATCATCAGCAACATCATCAGCAACATCATCAGCAACATCATCAACAACATCATCGTCAGCAACATCATCCTCAGCAACATCATCATCAGCAACATCATCATCAGCAACATCATCATCATCATCATCATCATCATCATCATCATCATCATCATCATCATCATCATCATCATCATCATCATCATCATCATCATCATCATCATCATCATCATCATCATCATCATCATCATCATCATCATCATCATCATCATCATCATCATCATCATCATCATGCCCGGAGGCGGTGTTGTACCGCCTCCGGGCATACCACACCGCCTCCGGGCATACAACACCGCCTCCGGGCATACTACACCGCCTCCGGGCATACCACACCGCCTCCGGGCATACAACACCGCCTCCGGGCATACTACACCGCCTCCGGGCATACCACACCGCCTCCGGGCATACAACACCGCCTCCGGGCATACTACACCGCCTCCGGGCATACCACACCGCCTCCGGGCATACAACACCGCCTCCGGGCATACAACACCGCCTCCGGGCATACCACACCGCCTCCGGGCATACAACACCGCCTCCGGGCATACCACACCGTCTCACGTCATCTTCAGCAACATCATCAGCAACATCATCAGCAACATCATCAGCAACATCATCATCAACATCATCATCAACAACGTCATCAACATCATCATCAACATCAACATCATCATCAACATCATCATCAACATCATCATCAACATCATCATCAACATCATCATCAACATCATCATCAACATCATCAGCAACATCATCAGCAACATCATCATCAACATCATCAGCAACATCGTCAACAACATCATCGTCAGCAACATCATCCTCAGCAACATCATCATCAGCAACATCATCATCAGCAACATCATCATCATCATCATCATCATCATCATCATCATCATCATCATCATCATCATCATCATCATCATCATCATCATCATCATCATCATCATCATCATCATCATCATCATCATCATCATCATCATCATCATCATGCCCGGAGGCGGTGTTGTACCGCCTCCGGGCATACCACACCGCCTCCGGGCATACAACACCGCCTCCGGGCATACTACACCGCCTCCGGGCATACCACACCGCCTCCGGGCATGGACGTGGTGAGCGCCTCCACTGGCAGCCGCCCCTCGCGTCGCTCCTCAGTTTGCTAGTGTTTTCGCGCGATTTTAAGTTTCGGCCACCTGCAAGATTTGCCTGGTATTCGCAAGAAGTGTTTTCGGAGCGACCGAAGTGATTTTCGTGCCTCTTTCTTCCGTGTTTAATATTGTTTTCCTCATTTAGTATTTTCAATATTTGGCCATGGGCCTCGCCCGTCGAAACTCCTCTCTACCGTTTCTGGAGGAGGCTACCACCGCCGTCTCCACCAATTGCAAGGCTGCGCACTCCCCTACCGTCTCAAGTCTACCGTCGGCGTCGACAGCAGCCCGCGCGCTGGACAGGGGAACTCTGTCCACATGGCCGACCCTCCTACCGCCATCAATCACTCGCCACCTGGCGCTCACCCGGGCAGTGGCGGCGCAAGGCGGCACCGCAGGGGGAGAAGAGCCGGCCATCGCGTCCAGGCACGTCGTCGTCACGCCATCGATGAGGAACATCAACGACGCCTGAACCAAGGCCGTGCTCTGATCCCCCTCACAGGCCCTGAATCCGCCTCTGGAACAGGGATCATGATCTCCAGTCGCCGGATCACGCCCATGGGGCGAGAACCGTCGGCTGAACCCGGCACTGGGGCACAGCCGCCCTGTCGTGTAGATTGCCAAACGCTCCCGCGCTGTCTGCTACGGCCGCCTCGGCTACCTCAACGCAACCAACCAGACCAAACAGCTATTCAAAGCCCGCTCAACATCTGTCACCTAAACATACGTTCACTCACTGCCAGACTTGAGGAAGTGAATGAACTATTAATCTCCCACAAACTCGACATATTGTGTCTGTCGGAAACATTCCTGACCGCAGAAGTGCGCACAGATTTTCTCGTTTTTCCGGGTTATAGAATTTACCGCTCCGATAGACGCCAACCTCGACGAGGAAGAGAGAAAGTGCGAGGTGGCGGCGTCGCCATCATCTGCCGTGAGTGTCTATCAGCAGAAAAACTATCAATAGTGAACTCTGAACCGACAGTGGACGCCCTCTGGCTCTCAGTGACACGCCGCGGCCGAACAGTGGTAGTGGGCGCCATCTACAGGCCACCAGACAGCGCCACCAGCGGATTCATCGAAACACTCCGAGACCAGCTCCAAGATACCATGACGCGAGGCACTCCAGTCTTTCTGCTCGGCGACACAAATCTAGATGTCTCGACACCAAATTCACCAAACATTCGAAAATATCTTCAACTCTTATCTGACCTCAACCTACACCAACTCGTCAGTGAACCGACGCACCTTTTACCGAGACCAACAATTTTAGACCATATTATCACTAATCAGTCCGATCTACACTCCTCAGCCCGCGTACTCCCTGACTCACTCAGTGACCACCAGCCTGTTACCCTTTCCGTATCACTCCCAAGAATCCGCACCGTGCCCGAAGTCCGCCACATCAGACGCTGGGATCGGACAGACTGGGACAGCGTCAGTCTCGACCTCCTGCTATCCGATTGGGGTCCATTGTATGCGGCCGGCGGCGTAGACGACAAGGTAGGAGAGTTTATGCGGATATGGAACGGAGTCATCGATCGCCACTGCCCCTTGGTACAGGTGCGATCAAGTCGAAAACGAGGCTGCCCATGGTTAACACAAGATTCGGAGCTCCGCGACCTCATGGCACAGCGGGACGTGGCGAGAAAAAAATGGAGAAAACACCTCACGGATGAAAATCACGCAATCTACAGGAGGCTGCACAACAGGGTCCGCAGTCGGCTAGTACGTGCCCGCAGGGACTTTCTGTGCAGCCAACTTACCAACAATGACTATCGTAGCTTTTGGTCTAGGTTCAATCAATTTGCAAAATGTGCTGATGCGGGGAGCGCGAACGCGGATATTAAAATCAGGGGTGAGATAGCCGACCAGTTTAATGAGTATTTTGCAAGTGTCGGTTCCAACATCGCAAATGACCTGCAATCAAGTGTTCATTCTGACCAGTCTGAGCCGCGTCCTCCGACTGTTTGCACGTCTCGTTTTCAACTTCAGCCTGCCACTCTTCCCGAACTTTCAAAAGCAGTGAGTCAAATGAGTGATACCAGATCTGTTGGTCTTGATGAGGTTCCAATACTGGCGGTGCGGCGCTGTTTCGATGTTATTGGTCCCCCCTTGCTACATGTGATAAATACCTCCCTCATTAGTGGAGTTTTCCCTTCGAAGTGGAAAACGGCTTGCGTGGTCCCATTGCACAAGGCAGGAGATCGCAGTGTAGCTAGTAATTACCGGCCAATCTCTCTTCTGTCGATCCTGTCAAAAATAGCCGAACGCATTGTCTGTACGCAACTTAGCCATTATCTGCGAGTCAACCACATTCTTAGCGACAGCCAGTACGCTTATCGACGTGGCCACTCCACGGAGGACGCTATCCTCGACGCTGTCTCATGGGTCAATTCTAAGATCGACAACGGAATGCTAGCTTCAATTATGGCAATTGACCTGAGCAAGGCCTTCGACAGCGTAGACCATAGCCTCCTCCTGCAAAAATTAGAATGGTATGGTATATCATTTCACTGGTTCGCCAGCTACCTTAGAGGACGCGAGCAGATGGTTCGTGGCGGCTCAGTGGTCCGTCCAGTGAATCATGGTGTCCCGCAGGGGTCTATCATCGGCCCTATTCTCTTCAGTCTATTTGTAAATGATATTGCGGGTTTTCTCGCTCATGGTCGACTACTATGTTATGCTGACGATACGCAGCTGCTCGATTGCTCGCCATCTGACAGTGACAGTCTGTCACAGCTAAAAATCCGCCTGGAAGAATCAGCAACATCAGTGCAACAATGGTTCAAAAATAACTCTCTGAAAATGAACGCAACAAAAACCGATTTCATCATTCTTGGAACCAAACAAAGGGTGGAAAAAGCGTCGAACTTCCAGTTTGATCTGTCTGGCACCACACTTCAGTCATCACATGCCATACAAATATTAGGAGTCACCATTGACCAGACCCTGTCCTGGGACCAGCAAATCTCTACCGTGGTGCGTCGATGCTATAGCATCCTCATCTCCCTGAACAGATTTCGGCGTCACTTCACACCAAGAGCTCTCATCACAATCATTCAAGCCCATGTATTCTCTCAAATAATTTATTGCCTTCCCGTTTGGGGTGGAGCAGCTGACTATCAATTGAATCGGATTCAAAAGGTGATTAACTTCGCAGCTCGAGTGGTCACCGGTGCAAGGCGCCGGGATCACATTACTCCAACGCTGAACGCACTGCACTGGAACCGGATCGGCGAACTAATCGAGCACCGTGACTGCATCAAGGTGTATCGAGCCCTCACAGACCAAAATACCCCATCCGCAGTAAGAGCAATGTTCACCCCCCGATCAGATGTTGCCATGCGGGACACCAGGCTGACGGACACGGCGCAACTCCACCTGCCGAGGGTACGGCTGACCGGCACTCAGCGCTCATTTGTGTACAGAGCAGCGGCCGCATGGAACACTCTTCCAACAGAGACCATGAATGCCCAAACTCTGGGGAGCTTCAAAGTGGCACTACGAAAACGAAAGCCTCATCAGTAAACTGTCATCTGTATTGCACTATGAAATGGATGTATCTTCCTGTATATTATAGGGTATTGTGCTATGTGTAAACCTATGTATATGCTGCCTAACCTATGTAGAAGCTGTCAAACCGATGTCCCGAAAAACTATGTTCGCATGGATGGACTGGTTAATACAATACAATACAACACCGCCTCCGGGCATACTACACCGCCTCCGGGCATACCACACCGCCTCCGGGCATACAACACCGCCTCCGGGCATACTACACCGCCTCCGGGCATACCACACCGCCTCCGGGCATACAACACCGCCTCCGGGCATACAACACCGCCTCCGGGCATACCACACCGCCTCCGGGCATACAACACCGCCTCCGGGCATACCACACCGTCTCACGTCATCATCAGCAACATCATCAGCAACATCATCAGCAACATCATCAGCAACATAATCATCAACATCATCATCAACAACATCATCAACATCATCATCAACATCAACATCATCATCAACATCATCATCAACATCAACATCAACATCATCATCAACATCATCATCAACATCATCATCAACATCATCATCAACATCATCATCAACATCATCATCAACATCATCATCAACATCATCAGCAACATCATCAGCAACATCATCATCAACATCATCAGCAACATCATCAACAACATCATCGTCAGCAACATCATCAGCAACATCATCAGCAACATCATCATCAGCAACATCATCATCAACATCATCATCAACAACATCATCAACATCATCATCAACATCAACATCATCATCAACATCATCATCAACATCATCATCAACATCATCATCAACATCATCATCAACATCATCATCAACATCATCATCAACATCATCATCAACATCATCATCAACATCATCATCAACATCATCAGCAACATCATCAGCAACATCATCATCAACATCATCAGCAACATCATCAACAACATCATCGTCAGCAACATCATCCTCAGCAACATCATCATCAGCAACATCATCATCAGCAACATCATCATCATCATCATCATCATCATCATCATCATCATCATCATCATCATCATCATCATCATCATCATCATCATCATCATCATCATCATCATCATCATCATCATCATCATCATCATCATCATCATCATCATCATCATCATCATCATCATCATCATCATGCCCGGAGGCGGTGTTGTACCGCCTCCGGGCATACCACACCGCCTCCGGGCATACAACACCGCCTCCGGGCATACTACACCGCCTCCGGGCATACCACACCGCCTCCGGGCATACAACACCGCCTCCGGGCATACTACACCGCCTCCGGGCATACCACACCGCCTCCGGGCATACAACACCGCCTCCGGGCATACTACACCGCCTCCGGGCATACCACACCGCCTCCGGGCATACAACACCGCCTCCGGGCATACAACACCGCCTCCGGGCATACCACACCGCCTCCGGGCATACAACACCGCCTCCGGGCATACCACACCGTCTCACGTCATCTTCAGCAACATCATCAGCAACATCATCAGCAACATCATCAGCAACATCATCATCAACATCATCATCAACAACGTCATCAACATCATCATCAACATCAACATCATCATCAACATCATCATCAACATCATCATCAACATCATCATCAACATCATCATCAACATCATCATCAACATCATCAGCAACATCATCAGCAACATCATCATCAACATCATCAGCAACATCGTCAACAACATCATCGTCAGCAACATCATCCTCAGCAACATCATCATCAGCAACATCATCATCAGCAACATCATCATCATCATCATCATCATCATCATCATCATCATCATCATCATCATCATCATCATCATCATCATCATCATCATCATCATCATCATCATCATCATCATCATCATCATCATCATCATGCCCGGAGGCGGTGTTGTACCGCCTCCGGGCATACCACACCGCCTCCGGGCATACAACACCGCCTCCGGGCATACTACACCGCCTCCGGGCATACCACACCGCCTCCGGGCATACAACACCGCCTCCGGGCATACTACACCGCCTCCGGGCATACCACACCGCCTCCGGGCATACAACACCGCCTCCGGGCATACTACACCGCCTCCGGGCATACCACACCGCCTCCGGGCATACAACACCGCCTCCGGGCATACAACACCGCCTCCGGGCATACCACACCGCCTCCGGGCATACAACACCGCCTCCGGGCATACCACACCGTCTCACGTCATCATCAGCAACATCATCAGCAACATCATCAGCAACATCATCAGCAACATCATCATCAACATCATCATCAACAACATCATCAACATCATCATCAACATCAACATCATCATCAACATCATCATCAACATCATCATCAACATCATCATCAACATCATCATCAACATCATCATCAACATCATCATCAACATCATCATCAACATCATCATCAACATCATCATCAACATCATCAGCAACATCATCAGCAACATCATCATCAACATCATCAGCAACATCATCAACATCATCGTCAGCAACATCATCCTCAGCAACATCATCATCAGCAACATCATCATCAGCAACATCATCATCATCATCATCATCATCATCATCATCATCATCATCATCATCATCATCATCATCATCATCATCATCATCATCATCATCATCATCATCATCATCATCATCATCATCATCATCATCATCATCATCATCATCATCATCATCATCATCATCATCATGCCCGGAGGCGGTGTTGTACCGCCTCCGGGCATACCACACCGCCTCCGGGCATACAACACCGCCTCCGGGCATACTACACCGCCTCCGGGCATACCACACCGCCTCCGGGCATACAACACCGCCTCCGGGCATACTACACCGCCTCCGGGCATACCACACCGCCTCCGGGCATACAACACCGCCTCCGGGCATACTACACCGCCTCCGGGCATACCACACCGCCTCCGGGCATACAACACCGCCTCCGGGCATACCACACCGTCTCACGTCATCATCAGCAACATCATCAGCAACATCATCAGCAACATCATCAGCAACATCATCATCAACATCATCATCAACAACGTCATCAACATCATCATCAACATCAACATCATCATCAACATCATCATCAACATCATCATCAACATCATCATCAACATCATCATCAACATCATCATCAACATCATCAGCAACATCATCAGCAACATCATCATCAACATCGTCAGCAACATCGTCAACAACATCATCGTCAGCAACATCATCCTCAGCAACATCATCATCAGCAACATCATCATCAGCAACATCATCATCATCATCATCATCATCATCATCATCATCATCATCATCATCATCATCATCATCATCATCATCATCATCATCATCATCATCATCATCATCATCATCATCATCATCATCATCATCATCATCATCATCATCATCATCATCATCATCATCATCATCATCATCATCATCATCATCATCATGCCCGGAGGCGGTGTTGTACCGCCTCCGGGCATACCACACCGCCTCCGGGCATACAACACCGCCTCCGGGCATACTACACCGCCTCCGGGCATACCACACCGCCTCCGGGCATACAACACCGCCTCCGGGCATACTACACCGCCTCCGGGCATACCACACCGCCTCCGGGCATACAACACCGCCTCCGGGCATACAACACCGCCTCCGGGCATACCACACCGCCTCCGGGCATACAACACCGCCTCCGGGCATACCACACCGTCTCACGTCATCATCAGCAACATCATCAGCAACATCATCAGCAACATCATCAGCAACATCATCATCAACATCATCATCAACAACATCATCAACATCATCATCAACATCAACATCATCATCAACATCATCATCAACATCATCATCAACATCATCATCAACATCATCATCAACATCATCATCAACATCATCATCAACATCATCATCAACATCATCATCAACATCATCATCAACATCATCATCAACATCATCATCAACATCATCATCAACATCATCAGCAAAATCATCAGCAACATCATCATCAACATCATCAGCAACATCATCAACAACATCATCGTCAGCAACATCATCCTCAGCAACATCATCATCAGCAACATCATCATCAGCAACATCATCATCATCATCATCATCATCATCATCATCATCATCATCATCATCATCATCATCATCATCATCATCATCATCATCATCATCATCATCATCATCATCATCATCATCATCATCATCATCATGCCCGGAGGCGGTGTTGTACCGCCTCCGGGCATACCACACCGCCTCCGGGCATACAACACCGCCTCCGGACATAATACACCGCCTCCGGGCATACCACACCGCCTCCGGGCATACAACACCGCCTCTGGGCATACTACACCGCCTCCGGGCATACCACACCGCCTCCGGGCATACAACACCGCCTCCGGGCATACTACACCGCCTCCGGGCATACCACACCGCCTCCGGGCATACAACACCGCCTCCGGGCATACCACACCGTCTCACGTCATCATCAGCAACATCATCAGCAACATCATCAGCAACATCATCAGCAACATCATCATCAACATCATCATCAACAACATCATCAACATCATCATCAACATCAACATCATCATCAACATCATCATCAACATCATCATCAACATCATCATCAACATCATCATCAACATCATCATCAACATCATCATCAACATCATCATCAACATCATCATCAACATCATCATCAACATCATCAGCAACATCATCAGCAACATCATCATCAACATCATCAGCAACATCATCAACAACATCATCGTCAGCAACATCATCCTCAGCAACATCATCATCAGCAACATCATCATCAGCAACATCATCATCATCATCATCATCATCATCATCATCATCATCATCATCATCATCATCATCATCATCATCATCATCATCATCATCATCATCATCATCATCATCATCATCATCATCATCATCATCATCATCATCATCATCATGCCCGGAGGCGGTGTTGTACCGCCTCCGGGCATACCACACCGCCTCCGGACATACAACACCGCCTCCGGGCATAATACACCGCCTCCGGGCATACCACACCGCCTCCGGGCATACAACACCGCCTCCGGGCATACTACACCGCCTCCGGGCATACCACACCGCCTCCGGGCATACAACACCGCCTCCGGGCATACTACACCGCCTCCGGGCATACCACACCGCCTCCGGGCATACAACACCGCCTCCGGGCATACAACACCGCCTCCGGGCATACCACACCGCCTCCGGGCATACAACACCGCCTCCAGGCATACCACACCGTCTCACGTCATCATCAGCAACATCATCAGCAACATCATCAGCAACATCATCAGCAACATCATCATCAACATCATCATCAACAACATCATCAACATCATCATCAACATCAACATCATCATCAACATCATCATCAACATCATCATCAACATCATCATCAACATCATCATCAACATCATCATCAACATCATCATCAACATCATCATCAACATCATCATCAACATCATCATCAACATCATCGTCAGCAACATCATCCTCAGCAACATCATCATCAGCAACATCATCATCAGCAACATCATCATCATCATCATCATCATCATCATCATCATCATCATCATCATCATCATCATCATCATCATCATCATCATCATCATCATCATCATCATCATCATCATCATCATCATCATCATCATCATCATCATCATCATCATCATCATCATCATCATCATCATCATCATCATCATCATCATCATCATCATCATCATGCCCGGAGGCGGTGTTGTACCGCCTCCGGGCATACCACACCGCCTCCGGGCATACAACACCGCCTCCGGGCATACTACACCGCCTCCAGGCATACCACACCGCCTCCGGGCATACAACACCGCCTCCGGGCATACTACACCGCCTCCGGGCATACCACACCGCCTCCGGGCATACAACACCGCCTCCGGGCATACTATACCGCCTCCGGGCATACCACACCGCCTCCGGGCATACAACACCGCCTCCGGGCATACAGCACCGCCTACGGGCACACCACACCGCCTCCGGGCATACAACACCGCCTCCGGGCATACCACACCGTCTCACGTCATCATCAGCAACATCATCAGCAACATCATCAGCAACATCATCAGCAACATCATCATCAACATCATCATCAACAACATCATCAACATCATCATCAACATCAACATCATCATCAACATCATCATCCACATCATCATCAACATCAACATCAACATCATCATCAACATCATCATCAACATCATCATCAACATCATCATCAACATCATCATCAACATCATCATCAACATCATCAGCAACATCATCAGCAACATCATCATCAGCATCATCAGCAACATCATCAACAACATCATCATCAGCAACATCATCCTCAGCAACATCATCATCAGCAACATCATCATCAGCATCATCATCATCATCATCATCATCATCATCATCATCATCATCATCATCATCATCATCATCATCATCATCATGCCCGGAGGCGGTGTTGTACCGCCTCCGGGCATACCACACCGCCTCCGGGCATACAACACCGCCTCCGGGCATACTACACCGCCTCCGGGCATACCACACCGCCTCCGGGCATACAACACCGCCTCCGGGCATACTACACCGCCTCCGGGCATACCACACCGCCTCCGGGCATACAACACCGCCTCCGGGCATACTACACCGCCTCCGGGCATACCACACCGCCTCCGGGCATACAACACCGCCTCCGGGCATACAACACCGCCTCCGGGCATACCACACCGCCTCCGGGCATACAACACCGCCTCCGGGCATACCACACCGTCTCACGTCATCATCAGCAACATCATCAGCAACATCATCAGCAACATCATCAGCAACATCATCATCAACATCATCATCAACAACGTCATCAACATCATCATCAACATCAACATCATCATCAACATCATCATCAACATCATCATCAACATCATCATCAACATCATCATCAACATCATCATCAACATCATCAGCAACATCATCAGCAACATCATCATCAACATCATCAGCAACATCGTCAACAACATCATCGTCAGCAACATCATCCTCAGCAACATCATCATCAGCAACATCATCATCAGCAACATCATCATCATCATCATCATCATCATCATCATCATCATCATCATCATCATCATCATCATCATCATCATCATCATCATCATCATCATCATCATCATCATCATCATCATCATCATCATCATCATCATCATCATGCCCGGAGGCGGTGTTGTACCGCCTCCGGGCATACCACACCGCCTCCGGGCATACAACACCGCCTCCGGGCATACTTCACCGCCTCCGGGCATACCACACCGCCTCCGGGCATACAACACCGCCTCCGGGCATACTACACCGCCTCCGGGCATACCACACCGCCTCCGGGCATACAACACCGCCTCCGGGCATACTACACCGCCTCCGGGCATACCACACCGCCTCCGGGCATACAACACCGCCTCCGGGCATACAACACCGCCTCCGGGCATACCACACCGCCTCCGGGCATACAACACCGCCTCCGGGCATACCACACCGTCTCACGTCATCATCAGCAACATCATCAGCAACATCATCAGCAACATCATCAGCAACATCATCATCAACATCATCATCAACAACATCATCAACATCATCATCAACATCAACATCATCATCAACATCATCATCAACATCATCATCAACATCATCATCAACATCACCATCAACATCATCATCAACATCATCATCAACATCATCATCAACATCATCATCAACATCATCAGCAACATCATCAGCAACATCATCATCATCATCATCATCATCATCATCATCATCATCATCATCATCATCATCATCATCATCATGCCCGGAGGCGGTGTTGTACCGCCTCCGGGCATACCACACCGCCTCCGGGCATACAACACCGCCTCCGGGCATACTACACCGCCTCCGGGCATACCACACCGCCTCCGGGCATACAACACCGCCTCCGGGCATACTACACCGCCTCCGGGCATACCACACCGCCTCCGGGCATACAACACCGCCTCCGGGCATACTACACCGCCTCCGGGCATACCACACCGCCTCCGGGCATACAACACCGCCTCCGGGCATACTACACCGCCTCCGGGCATACCACACCGCCTCCGGGCATACAACACCGCCTCCGGGCATACAACACCGCCTCCGGGCATACCACACCGCCTCCGGGCATACAACACCGCCTCCGGGCATACCACACTGTCTCACGTCATCA
>JAXIVJ010000139.1:265000-267500 GCA_036785665.1 Chirona hameri | reverse complement strand
CACCGCCTCCGGGCATACAACACCGCCTCCAGGCATACCACACCGCCTCCGGGCATACAACACCGCCTCCGGGCATACCACACCGTCTCACGTCATCATCAGCAACATCATCAGCAACATCATCAGCAACATCATCAGCAACATCATCATCAACATCATCATCAACAACATCATCAACATCATCATCAACATCAACATGATCATCAACATCATCATCAACATCATCATCAACATCATCATCAACATCGTCATCAACATCATCATCAACATCATCATCAACATCATTATCAACATCATCATCAACATCATCATCAACATCGTCAGCAACATCATCAGCAACATCATCAGCAACATCATCATCAACATCATCATCAACAACATCATCAACATCATCATCAACATCAACATCATCATCAACATCATCATCAACATCATCATCAACATCATCATCAACATCATCATCAACATCATCATCAACATCATCATCAACATCATCATCAACATCATCATCAACATCATCATCAACATCATCAGCAACATCATCAGCAACATCATCATCAACATCATCAGCAACATCATCAACAACATCATCGTCAGCAACATCATCCTCAGCAACATCATCATCAGCAACATCATCATCAGCAACATCATCATCATCATCATCATCATCATCATCATCATCATCATCATCATCATCATCATCATCATCATCATCATCATCATCATGCCCGGAGGCGGTGTTGTACCGCCTCCGGGCATACCACACCGCCTCCGGGCATACAACACCGCCTCCGGGCATAATACACCGCCTCCGGGCATACCACACCGCCTCCGGGCATACAACACCGCCTCCGGGCATACTACACCGCCTCCGGGCATACCACACCGCCTCCGGGCATACAACACCGCCTCCGGGCATACTACACCGCCTCCGGGCATACCACACCGCCTCCGGGCATACAACACCGCATCCGGGCATACAACACCGCCTCCGGGCATACCACACCGCCTCCGGGCATACAACACCGCCTCCAGGCATACCACACCGTCTCACGTCATCATCAGCAACATCATCAGCAACATCATCAGCAACATCATCAGCAACATCATCATCAACATCATCATCAACAACATCATCAACATCATCATCAACATCAACATCATCATCAACATCATCATCAACATCATCATCAACATCATCATCAACATCATCATCAACATCATCATCAACATCATCATCAACATCATCATCAACATCATCATCAACATCATCATCAACATCATCGTCAGCAACATCATCCTCAGCAACATCATCATCAGCAACATCATCATCAGCAACATCATCATCATCATCATCATCATCATCATCATCATCATCATCATCATCATCATCATCATCATCATCATCATCATCATCATCATCATCATCATCATCATCATCATCATCATCATCATCATCATCATCATCATCATGCCCGGAGGCGGTGTTGTACCGCCTCCGGGCATACCACACCGCCTCCGGGCATACAACACCGCCTCCGGGCATACTACACCGCCTCCGGGCATACCACACCGCCTCCGGGCATACAACACCGCCTCCGGGCATACTACACCGCCTCCGGGCATACCACACCGCCTCCGGGCATACAACACCGCCTCCGGGCATACTACACCGCCTCCGGGCATACCGCATACAACACCGCCTCCGGGCATACAACACCGCCTCCGGGCATACCACACCGCCTCCGGGCATACAACACCGCCTCCGGGCATACCACACCGTCTCACGTCATCATCAGCAACATCATCAGCAACATCATCAGCAACATCATCAGCAACATCATCATCAACATCATCATCAACAACATCATCAACATCATCATCAACATCAACATCATCATCAACATCATCATCCACATCATCATCAACATCAACATCAACATCATCATCAACATCATCATCAACATCATCATCAACATCATCATCAACATCATCATCAACATCATCATCAACATCATCAGCAACATCATCAGCAACATCATCATCAACATCATCAGCAACATCATCAACAACATCATCATCAGCAACATCATCCTCAGCAACATCATCATCAGCAACATCATCATCAGCATCATCATCATCATCATCATCATCATCATCATCATCATCATCATCATCATCATCATCATCATCATCATCATCATCATCATCATCATCATCATCATCATCATCATCATCATCATCATCATCATCATCATGCCCGGAGGCGGTGTTGTACCGCCTCCGGGCATACCACACCGCCTCCGGGCGTACAACACCTCATCCGGGCATACTACACCGCCTCCGGGCATACCACACCGCCTCCGGGCATACAACACCGCCTCCGGGCATACTACACCGCCTCCGGGCATACCACACCGCCTCCGGGCATACAACACCGCCTCCGGGCATACTACACCGCCTCCGGGCATACCACACCGCCTCCGGGCATACAACACCG
>JAXIVJ010000139.1:185000-190000 GCA_036785665.1 Chirona hameri | reverse complement strand
CAACATCATCAGCAACATCATCATCAACATCATCAGCAACATCGTCAACAACATCATCGTCAGCAACATCATCCTCAGCAACATCATCATCAGCAACATCATCATCAGCAACATCATCATCATCATCATCATCATCATCATCATCATCATCATCATCATCATCATCATCATCATCATCATCATCATCATCATCATCATGCCCGGAGGCGGTGTTGTACCGCCTCCGGGCATACCACACCGCCTCCGGGCATACAACACCGCCTCCGGGCATACTACACCGCCTCCGGGCATACCACACCGCCTCCGGGCATACAACACCGCCTCCGGGCATACTACACCGCCTCCGGGCATACCACACCGCCTCCGGGCATACAACACCGCCTCCGGGCATACTACACCGCCTCCGGGCATACCACACCGCCTCCGGGCATACAACACCGCCTCCGGGCATACAACACCGCCTCCGGGCATACCACACCGCCTCCGGGCATACAACACCGCCTCCGGGCATACCACACCGTCTCACGTCATCATCAGCAACATCATCAGCAACATCATCAGCAACATCATCAGCAACATCATCATCAACATCATCATCAACAACATCATCAACATCATCATCAACATCAACATCATCATCAACATCATCATCAACATCATCATCAACATCATCATCAACATCGTCATCAACATCATCATCAACATCATCATCAACATCATCATCAACATCATCATCAACATCATCATCAACATCATCAGCAACATCATCAGCAACATCATCAGCAACATCATCATCAACATCATCATCAACAACATCATCAACATCATCATCAACATCAACATCATCATCAACATCATCATCAACATCATCATCAACATCATCATCAACATCATCATCAACATCATCATCAACATCATCATCAACATCATCATCAACATCATCATCAACATCATCATCAACATCATCATCAACATCATCAGCAACATCATCAGCAACATCATCATCAACATCATCAGCAACATCATCAACAACATCATCGTCAGCAACATCATCCTCAGCAACATCATCATCAGCAACATCATCATCAGCAACATCATCATCATCATCATCATCATCATCATCATCATCATCATCATCATCATCATCATCATCATCATCATCATCATCATCATCATCATCATCATCATCATCATCATCATCATCATCATCATCATCATCATCATCATCATCATCATCATCATCATCATCATCATCATCATCATCATCATCATCATCATCATCATCATCATCATCATCATCATCATCATCATCAACATGATCATCAACATCATCAGCAACATCATCAGCAACATCATCATCAACATCATCATCAACATCATCATCAACAACATCATCAACATCATCATCAACATCAACATCATCATCAACATCATCATCAACATCATCATCAACATCATCATCAACATCATCATCAACATCATCATCAACATCATCATCAACATCATCATCAACATCATCATCAACATGATCATCAACATCATCAGCAACATCATCAGCAACATCATCATCAACATCATCAGCAACATCATCAACAACATCATCGTCAGCAACATCATCCTCAGCAACATCATCATCAGCAACATCATCATCAGCAACATCATCATCATCATCATCATCATCATCATCATCATCATCATCATCATCATCATCATCATCATCATCATCATCATCATCATCATCATCATCATCATCATCATCATCATCATCATCATCATCATCATCATCATCATCATCATCATCATCATCATCATCATCATCATCATCATCATGCCCGGAGGCGGTGTTGTACCGCCTCCGGGCATACCACACCGCCTCCGGGCATACAACACCGCCTCCGGGCATACTACACCGCCTCCGGGCATACCACACCGCCTCCGGGCATACAACACCGCCTCCGGGCATACAACACCGCCTCCGGGCATACCACACCGCCTCCGGGCATACAACACCGCCTCCGGGCATACCACACCGTCTCACGTCATCATCAGCAACATCATCAGCAACATCATCAGCAACATCATCAGCAACATCATCATCAACATCATCATCAACAACATCATCAACATCATCATCAACATCAACATCATCATCAACATCATCATCAACATCATCATCAACATCATCATCAACATCATCATCAACATCATCATCAACATCATCAGCAACATCATCAGCAACATCATCATCAACATCATCAGCAACATCGTCAACAACATCATCGTCAGCAACATCATCCTCAGCAACATCATCATCAGCAACATCATCATCAGCAACATCATCATCATCATCATCATCATCATCATCATCATCATCATCATCATCATCATCATCATCATCATCATCATCATCATCATCATCATGCCCGGAGGCGGTGTTGTACCGCCTCCGGGCATACCACACCGCCTCCGGGCATACAACACCGCCTCCGGGCATACTACACCGCCTCCGGGCATACCACACCGCCTCCGGGCATACAACACCGCCTCCGGGCATACTACACCGCCTCCGGGCATACCACACCGCCTCCGGGCATACAACACCGCCTCCGGGCATACTACACCGCCTCCGGGCATACCACACCGCCTCCGGGCATACAACACCGCCTCCGGGCATACAACACCGCCTCCGGGCATACCACACCGCCTCCGGGCATACAACACCGCCTCCGGGCATACCACACCGTCTCACGTCATCATCAGCAACATCATCAGCAACATCATCAGCAACATCATCAGCAACATCATCATCAACATCATCATCAACAACATCATCAACATCATCATCAACATCAACATCATCATCAACATCATCATCAACATCATCATCAACATCATCATCAACATCGTCATCAACATCATCATCAACATCATCATCAACATCATCATCAACATCATCATCAACATCATCATCAACATCATCAGCAACATCATCAGCAACATCATCAGCAACATCATCATCAACATCATCATCAACAACATCATCAACATCATCATCAACATCAACATCATCATCAACATCATCATCAACATCATCATCAACATCATCATCAACATCATCATCAACATCATCATCAACATCATCATCAACATCATCATCAACATCATCATCAACATCATCATCAACATCATCATCAACATCATCAGCAACATCATCAGCAACATCATCATCAACATCATCAGCAACATCATCAACAACATCATCGTCAGCAACATCATCCTCAGCAACATCATCATCAGCAACATCATCATCAGCAACATCATCATCATCATCATCATCATCATCATCATCATCATCATCATCATCATCATCATCATCATCATCATCATCATCATCATCATCATCATCATCATCATCATCATCATCATCATCATCATCATCATCATCATCATCATCATCATCATCATCATCATCATCATCATCATCATCATCATCATCATCATCATCATCATGCCCGGAGGCGGTGTTGTACCGCCTCCGGGCATACCACACCGCCTCCGGGCATACAACACCGCCTCCGGGCATAATACACCGCCTCCGGGCATACCACACCGCCTCCGGGCATACAACACCGCCTCCGGGCATACTACACCGCCTCCGGGCATACCACACCGCCTCCGGGCATACAACACCGCCTCCGGGCATACTACACCGCCTCCGGGCATACCACACCGCCTCCGGGCATACAACACCGCCTCCGGGCATACAACACCGCCTCCGGGCATACCACACCGCCTCCGGGCATACAACACCGCCTCCAGGCATACCACACCGTCTCACGTCATCATCAGCAACATCATCAGCAACATCATCAGCAACATCATCAGCAACATCATCATCAACATCATCATCAACAACATCATCAACATCATCATCAACATCAACATCATCATCAACATCATCATCAACATCATCATCAACATCATCATCAACATCATCATCAACATCATCATCAACATCATCATCAACATCATCATCAACATCATCATCAACATCACCATCAACATCATCGTCAGCAACATCATCCTCAGCAACATCATCATCAGCAACATCATCATCAGCAACATCATCATCATCATCATCATCATCATCATCATCATCATCATCATCATCATCATCATCATCATCATCATCATCATCATCATCATCATCATCATCATCATCATCATCATCATCATCATCATCATCATCATCATCATCATCATGCCCGGAGGCGGTGTTGTACCGCCTCCGGGCATACCACACCGCCTCCGGGCATACAACACCGCCTCCGGGCATACTACACCGCCTCCGGGCATACCACACCGCCTCCGGGCATACAACACCGCCTCCGGGCATACTACACCGCCTCCGGGCATACCACACCGCCTCCGGGCATACAACACCGCCTCCGGGCATACTACACCGCCTCCGGGCATACCACACCGCCTCCGGGCATACAACACCGCCTCCGGGCATACAACACCGCCTCCGGGCATACCACACCGCCTCCGGGCATACAACACCGCCTCCGGGCATACCACACCGTCTCACGTCATCATCAGCAACATCATCAGCAACATCATCAGCAACATCATCAGCAACATCATCATCAACATCATCATCAACAACATCATCAACATCATCATCAACATCAACATCATCATCAACATCATCATCCACATCATCATCAACATCAACATCAACATCATCATCAACATCATCATCAACATCATCATCAACATCATCATCAACATCATCATCAACATCATCATCAACATCATCAGCAACATCATCAGCAACATCATCATCAACATCATCAGCAACATCATCAACAACATCATCATCAGCAACATCATCCTCAGCAACATCATCATCAGCAACATCATCATCAGCATCATCATCATCATCATCATCATCATCATCATCATCATCATCATCATCATCATCATCATCATCATCA
>JAXIVJ010000139.1:150000-155000 GCA_036785665.1 Chirona hameri | reverse complement strand
CATCATCAACATCATCATCAACATCATCATCAACATCATCATCAACATCATCATCAACATCATCATCAACATCATCATCAACATCATCATCAACATCATCGTCAGCAACATCATCCTCAGCAACATCATCATCAGCAACATCATCATCAGCAACATCATCATCATCATCATCATCATCATCATCATCATCATCATCATCATCATCATCATCATCATCATCATCATCATCATCATCATCATCATCATCATCATCATCATCATCATCATCATCATGCCCGGAGGCGGTGTTGTACCGCCTCCGGGCATACCACACCGCCTCCGGGCGTACAACACCGCCTCCGGGCATACTACACCGCCTCCGGGCATACCACACCGCCTCCGGGCATACAACACCGCCTCCGGGCATACTACACCGCCTCCGGGCATACCACACCGCCTCCGGGCATACAACACCGCCTCCGGGCATACTACACCGCCTCCGGGCATACCACACCGCCTCCGGGCATACAACACCGCCTCCGGGCATACAACACCGCCTCCGGGCATACCACACCGCCTCCGGGCATACAACACCGCCTCCGGGCATACCACACCGTCTCACGTCATCATCAGCAACATCATCAGCAACATCATCAGCAACATCATCAGCAACATCATCATCAACATCATCATCAACAACGTCATCAACATCATCATCAACATCAACATCATCATCAACATCATCATCAACATCATCATCAACATCATCATCAACATCATCATCAACATCATCATCAACATCATCAGCAACATCATCAGCAACATCATCATCAACATCATCAGCAACATCGTCAACAACATCATCGTCAGCAACATCATCCTCAGCAACATCATCATCAGCAACATCGTCAACAACATCATCGTCAGCAACATCATCCTCAGCAACATCATCATCAGCAACATCATCATCAGCAACATCATCATCATCATCATCATCATCATCATCATCATCATCATCATCATCATCATCATCATCATCATCATCATCATCATCATGCCCGGAGGCGGTGTTGTACCGCCTCCGGGCATACCACACCGCCTCCGGGCATACAACACCGCCTCCGGGCATACTACACCGCCTCCGGGCATACCACACCGCCTCCGGGCATACAACACCGCCTCCGGGCATACTACACCGCCTCCGGGCATACCACACCGCCTCCGGGCATACAACACCGCCTCCGGGCATACTACACCGCCTCCGGGCATACCACACCGCCTCCGGGCATACAACACCGCCTCCGGGCATACAACACCGCCTCCGGGCATACCACACCGCCTCCGGGCATACAACACCGCCTCCGGGCATACCACACCGTCTCACGTCATCATCAGCAACATCATCAGCAACATCATCAGCAACATCATCAGCAACATCATCAGCAACATCATCAGCAACATCATCATCAACAACATCATCAACATCATCATCAACATCAACATCATCATCAACATCATCATCAACATCATCATCAACATCATCATCAACATCGTCATCAACATCATCATCAACATCATCATCAACATCATCATCAACATCATCATCAACATCATCATCAACATCATCAGCAACATCATCAGCAACATCATCAGCAACATCATCATCAACATCATCATCAACAACATCATCAACATCATCATCAACATCAACATCATCATCAACATCATCATCAACATCATCATCAACATCATCATCAACATCATCATCAACATCATCATCAACATCATCATCAACATCATCATCAACATCATCATCAACATCATCATCAACATCATCAGCAACATCATCAGCAACATCATCATCAACATCATCAGCAACATCATCAACAACATCATCGTCAGCAACATCATCCTCAGCAACATCATCATCAGCAACATCATCATCAGCAACATCATCATCATCATCATCATCATCATCATCATCATCATCATCATCATCATCATCATCATCATCATCATCATCATCATCATCATCATCATCATCATCATCATCATCATCATCATCATCATCATCATGCCCGGAGGCGGTGTTGTACCGCCTCCGGGCATACCACACCGCCTCCGGGCATACAACACCGCCTCCGGGCATAATACACCGCCTCCGGGCATACCACACCGCCTCCGGGCATACAACACCGCCTCCGGGCATACTACACCGCCTCCGGGCATACCACACCTCCTCCGGGCATACAACACCGCCTCCGGGCATACTACACCGCCTCCGGGCATACCACACCGCCTCCGGGCATACAACACCGCCTCCGGGCATACAACACCGCCTCCGGGCATACCACACCGCCTCCGGGCATACAACACCGCCTCCAGGCATACCACACCGTCTCACGTCATCATCAGCAACATCATCAGCAACATCATCAGCAACATCATCAGCAACATCATCATCAACATCATTATCAACAACATCATCAACATCATCATCAACATCAACATCATCATCAACATCATCATCAACATCATCATCAACATCATCATCAACATCATCATCAACATCATCATCAACATCATCATCAACATCATCATCAACATCATCATCAACATCACCATCAACATCATCGTCAGCAACATCATCCTCAGCAACATCATCATCAGCAACATCATCATCAGCAACATCATCATCATCATCATCATCATCATCATCATCATCATCATCATCATCATCATCATCATCATCATCATCATCATCATCATCATCATCATCATCATCATCATCATCATCATCATCATCATCATCATCATGCCCGGAGGCGGTGTTGTACCGCCTCCGGGCATACCACACCGCCTCCGGGCATACAACACCGCCTCCGGGCATACTACACCGCCTCCGGGCATACCACACCGCCTCCGGGCATACAACACCGCCTCCGGGCATACTACACCGCCTCCGGGCATACCACACCGCCTCCGGGCATACAACACCGCCTCCGGGCATACTACACCGCCTCCGGGCATACCACACCGCCTCCGGGCATACAACACCGCCTCCGGGCATACAACACCGCCTCCGGGCATACCACACCGCCTCCGGGCATACAACACCGCCTCCGGGCATACCACACCGTCTCACGTCATCATCAGCAACATCATCAGCAACATCATCAGCAACATCATCAGCAACATCATCATCAACATCATCATCAACAACATCATCAACATCATCATCAACATCAACATCATCATCAACATCATCATCCACATCATCATCAACATCAACATCAACATCATCATCAACATCATCATCAACATCATCATCAACATCATCATCAACATCATCATCAACATCATCATCAACATCATCAGCAACATCATCAGCAACATCATCATCAACATCATCAGCAACATCATCAACAACATCATCATCAGCAACATCATCCTCAGCAACATCATCATCATCATCATCAGCAACACGGCGGCTAACCGAGCCGGCCCGGGGTCCCTCATTGACCATGTCATCGTACCGGCGACCGACGACGTCACGACCACGGAGGTGATACCGACCAGCTGCAGCGACCACAGCCTGGTGGTCGCCCAGACACTCCTGCAACGTGAAAGGAGACACAGAGCCGAAATCACGGTGCGATCGACTCGGTCTCTGGTGCCGGACGCGCTCCGTCTGGACCTGCTCACGGCTGACTGGAGTGGTGTTCGTGAGGCGGTTGGTGTTGGTGATAAGTGGTCCCAGTGGCTGTCTGTATGGTCCCCACTTATTGATAAGCACATGCCCCTGACAAAACTCAGACCTCGACACCCGCCGAGCCCGTGGCTTGCGAACGAGGACCAGCTGCGCGGCGACATGCGTGAGCGTGACGAGGCTCGATCCGAGTGTGTGCGTGACCCTACACCGGAGAACCGTGAGGTCTACATATACCGTCGGAATGCCGTGAAGAGGGACCAAAACCGCGCCCGATCGACATTCTTCGCCGAGTCGTTCCGCAACTCGCGACGCACCACTTGGAAGGACATCCGGCGTTTCCTGGTATCATCGCGAAGGAGTGACGCACCAGAAGTCGCAGGTCGAGAGTGGGCGAACCGGCTGAACAATCACTTTGCCAGCTGTGGGTCACGGGTCGCTGCTGAGGTGGGATCCCAGGCTGACGCGGCTGATCCGTTGGGCCCCCGTCCGCGGCGTGTAGTGAGCGGTGCTTTCCGAGTGCATGCGGCAACGCTGCCTGAGCTCTCTGAGGCAGTAAGACAGATGTCCGCCTCGAAAGCATGTGGCGATGATGGCATCACGATCGCTATGATCCGCACGACATTCCCTGTCATTGCCCCTCACTTACTACACATTGTAAATTTCTCGATCGCGTCAGGCACTCTGCCGGGTGCATGGAAAGTGGCCAAGGTCCTGCCACTCCACAAAGCAGGCTCTGTCGTTGACCCCAACAATTATAGGCCGATATCGATTCTCCCCACCGTAGCTAAGTTGACTGAGCGAGTGATTTGTAATCAGCTGATGTCCTACCTGCAAAGTCACTGTATTCTTGGCGAGGAGCAGCATGGTTTCCGGCCCGGGCACTCCACGGAGTCGGCAATGCTGGACGCTGTTGGCCGCGTTGTTGGGCGCATAGATCAGGGAAATATCGCTTGTCTAACAACAGCAGACACCTCTAAAGCCTTTGACAGCGTCCCGCATTGCCGGCTCCTGGAGAAGCTCGGGTGGTATGGTATTGACGCGCACTGGTTTCGTGACTGGTTGTGTGACCGTTCACAGCGTGTGATGGACAGTGAGAGCGCCCCAGTGTCGCACGGTGTAGTACAGGGGTCCCTTCTCGGGCCAATACTCTACCTGTTGTACACAAACGACTTTCCAAGTTACTTCACTGACACACAAATTGTAATGTATGCCGACGACATTCAGTTCATCCACTCATGCCTTCCCTGTAACATTCCAGCTCTAAAGCAGAACGTGGAGGACACTCTGAAAGCGGCACATGTGTGGTTTG
>JAXIVJ010000138.1:255000-387534 GCA_036785665.1 Chirona hameri | reverse complement strand
TCACTTGCACGGTCACACTCAGAGTGTTAGCTTCCCTGGCTCTGATGGCAAGATTGTAACGTCCACTCCGCGTGATATAAATCAAGGGGTCTTTCAGGGCTCATCGCTCGGACCCATTCTCTTCAGCGCGTTTGCAAATGACTTGAGTCTTCATGCGGCTGATGCGATTGTGGTGCAATATGCCGATGATACTCAAGTCATGATTTCGGAACCAAAATCTTGTATGCCAGCGCTTATCGCCCGCATGGAGTCGGCTCTCGCTTCTCTTGGGGACTACTTTCATTGCAATGGGCTTAAAGTTAACGTAAGGAAGTTCGAACTCCTTACCATCGGATCACGACAAAATTTGCGCTCACTTCCTTAGTTTACTATCAAGTTCCGTGACACTTAACTGGTACCTCACTCAGAGGCACGCAACTTGGGTGTCATTTTTGATCAGCACCTCACCTGGGACGCTCATGTGTCAGCCCTCTGCCGTAAGTGCTGCGGTATCCTTGTCAGTCTATCCCATATCCGTCACTACCTCCCGTCACAAATACTTCCCGAAATCGTCACCGCCCTAGTGTTCTCTCACATTCGTTACTGTTTGGTCGTGTACGGAAACGGCTCTGCCAAAAACCTGCATCGCATTCAAAAACTCATCAACTTTGCAGCGCGAGTCGTTTCCGGAAAACGCAAGTTTGACCACATTTCGGAGGTGCGGGAAGCACTGGGGTGGCTCGATGCTCCCGACCTCTTCCTTTATCAAACCCTCTGTCTTCTCCACAAAGTCCGCAGCACCGCTGAGCCGGAGATCTCGCCGTTTTTTTTCTTCTCACAACTGTGAGAGACCGGCGCACTCTCGAACGACCCGACAGGACCACCACCTATCTCTTCCTCGGGTCAGGACAGAGGCCGGAAAGAGGCGCTTTGCCTACCGCGCTGCGCGCAATATGAACGGTCTGCCACGCGACTTCGAGTGCATGTCTGCTGGCAAGTTCATGAGAGAGCTGAAGCGTAGCCTGGAGCCAGGGCGCCATACCTGACGTGACATGCGAGGTGCACTGAGTTTTATGCGTGTGTGGAAGTGTGAAAGTGCATGCTGATGTGTTTTGTATTGTACCCTGTGTAACCTGCCAACATGACAAACAACTGTAAAAACCTCATTCGTGTGGATAGTTCATGCTGTAATACATACATACATACATACATAAATACAGGAGGGAACAGAAGCGAAAGTTCGAAAACCGTTGTCATAGCTTCATTTCAGCGATGTCAGAGTCAGATTCCGTAAAATTACGTGTTTTTATTCTGCATAGTGTGGGCGGGGGGCGGTCAGATGTGGGCGGGGGCGGTCCGATGTGGGCGGGGGCGGCCCGATGTGGGCGGGGGCGGTATAATCCTATACGTATGCGGAACCGCCGAGCGTCGTCTGTCGACCGCGACACCTCCGAACCGATGTCCGGCCAATATGTATGCTGATTTCATGCAGCCGTCGAGCATGTGAGTGGGTTTTTACTATGTGACACGGAATCCCGGAATTGCTCGATACATTATTCAAAAGTCGACGACGACGATCTCGTTGGAGGTACGATGACTAGTTTATGTCGATGTGACACCTCCAATGCAGATTCGGCTGCCTACTCAGCCGTCCGAAGACGTTATGTTCCCACGCGCTTCGAACGCCAAGCAGCTCGCATTGGAGTATTCCTCACCGCCCGCGCTCGTGCACGCTGGTGACCTCACCGCCCGCGCTGGTGCACGCTGGTGACGGCAGAAGCGTCGCCGTCCGCAGTGATAGTGCGGCAGGGTTGATCTTCAGACGTCCGGACTGGCCCGCCCGGGGCCGCCAGCCGTCGCCAGTATTGTTCCTCGGGAGACCACCTGCGGACGGGAACAAACAGCGGAGTCTGCGGGGGCCGGCGCAGCTGCTGTTCCCTACTGAGAGAGGCTGCGGCCGCCGCCACGCTGCGCTGACTCGAACGCGGAGCGAATCTTTTGACCCGTCCGCCGTCGCCGCCACCGCCGCCCCCGCCCCCCGCCCACGCCCCCGCCCCCGCCCCCGCCCCCGCCCCCGCCCCCGCCCCCGCCGCCGCTCAGCGCCGGGCGACAGCGGTGGCGGCGGATCAGACGGCTGTGTATCTGCGTGTCTGCGTATCTGCGTAGCTCGTCTCCGGTGGCCACATTGTCAACTGACAGCTGTCGTCATCGCTCGTCATAGCTCTGTCTGCCGTGCGAATGCCGGCTGTCACAAGGGGCCCTGTGTGTCGGGAGATATGACGGGGCCGCGGCGCCGTGGGAGGTGGGATCACAGGGTCCCGCCTGGCGCCGACTGAAGTCATGCCTCTCAGCCTGCCGCTTCAGCCTGACGTTTCAGCCAGCCGCTGCAGCCTGCCGCTGCAGCCTGCCACTTCAGCCTGCCGCTTCAGCCAGCCGCTTCGCCAGCCGCTTCAGCCTGCCGCTTCAGCCTGCCGCTTCAGCCAGCCGCTTCAGCCTGCCGTTTCAGCCTGCCGCTTCAGCCAGCCGCTTCAGTCACAGCCTGCCGCTTCAGCCTGCCGCTTCAGCCAGCCGCTTCGCCAGCCGCTTCAGCCTGCCGCTTCAGCCTGCCGCTTCAGCCAGCCGCTTCAGCCTGCCGCTTCAGCCTGCCGCTTCAGCCAGCCGCTTCAGTCACAGCCTGCCGCTTCAGCCTGCCGCTTCAGTCACAGCCTGCCGCTTCAGCCAGCCGCTTCAGTCACAGCCTGCCGCTTCAGCCTGCCGCTTCAGCCAGCCGCTTCAGCCAGCCGCTTCAGTCACAGCCTGCCGCTTCAGCCTGCCGCTTCAGCCTGCCGCTTCAGCCAGCCGCTTCAGCCAGCCGCTTCAGTCACAGCCTGCCGCTTCAGCCTGCCGCTTCAGCCAGCCGCTTCAGTCACAGCCTGCCGCTTCAGCCTGCCGCTTCAGCCAGCCGCTTCAGTCACAGCCTGCCGCTTCAGCCTGCCGCTTCAGCCTGCCGCTTCAGCCTGCCGCTTCAGCCAGCCGCTTCAGCCAGCCGCTTCAGTCACAGCCTGCCGCTTCAGCCTGCCGCTTCAGCCAGCCGCTTCAGTCACAGCCTGCCGCTTCAGCCTGCCGCTTCAGCCAGCCGCTTCAGTCACAGCCTGCCGCTTCAGCCAGCCGCTTCAGCCAGCCGCTTCAGTCACAGCCTGCCGCTTCAGCCTGCCGCTTCAGCCTGCCGCTTCAGCCAGCCGCTTCGCCAGCCGCTTCAGCCTGCCGCTTCAGCCAGCCGCTTCAGTCACAGCCTGCCGCTTCGCCAGCCGCTTCAGCCTGCCGTTTCAGCCTGTCGCTTCAGCCAGCCGCTTCAGCCTGCCGCTTCAGCCTGCCGCTTCAGTCGCAGCCTGCCGCTTCAGCCTGCCGCTTCAGCCAGCCGCTTCAGTCACAGCCTGCCGCTTCAGCCAGCCGCTTCAGCCAGAAAGGCGTATCAGCCTGCCTTCTCAGCCTGCCTTCTCAGCTTTCTGTCTTCCTAATCCTACCAGTTACCAGAACTCGGGGCGACTTGACCTGACCTGACTTGGCCCCTAACCGGCTCATTGTTCGTCCGCATGTGTCACCAAGCACGCGCTGCTATTCTATCCATGGCGTATTTGGGCGATCCCTCAGCCGTCGATCCTAGATCGGAGCGTTACGAATATGGGTCCCATGTCCGTACCAGCGATTGTTTGATATGCGGCTCCGAAGTCGGGTCGCGGAGATAAGCCTCCTGGTCTAATGGCCAAGTCAGGCTTTATGGTCGAATAACGGCCACACTGAGATAGCACGGCCAGGGCATAGAAGAAAGCTTTTTGTATGTACACCACGAGTCGTCTTGGCTTCTAAGCAGCGCTCACAATAGCCAGCAAGCAACCCCAAGTGCATTTATAACATGTTATTGTTAAAAACGCATTCCTAAAGCAATTGTCGTTTCACAAAACTAAAGCCGCATGGCCGGCGCTAAAATCCCCGCTTTTGTCACTGGACATCAGAGCTAATTACATACCATTCCGTCTCCGGCACTAACACGCCCAGTCAGAACCTGTCAAGCGCGTTTGTCCGTGGTGCCGTAAGGACGATGTTTTCGAGCCGGTCAGTCGGGCGGAAGCCTTTCAGTCGTCTGTGTGGACGCTGAGAGTCAGAGTCGGTGATTGACAGCGGAATGGCGGCCGCCGAGATCTCATGATCGGACACAATGATGGCCCGGCTAATGGCGCCGGAGCCACGACGGACGGCCGTCACCGCCGCCGCACACGGGCAGCACAGAGAGGGCAGGGTGTTTGTGAGGCACGGTCAGGTCAAAAGGCAGCCCGCAGCTGGGTTGTGCTCTAAGGGGGCGTAACACCGCCGGATGTGGAGAAGGTGGCTAGATTGTTTCCGTAAAGACCTGCTGAAGGCGAGGTGAATGTCGGTTGAGCGGAATGGTAGGCCCCATCACTCATCAGCGTCCTGCATCAGTAACTCAGGACTGAAGGCGAGGTGAATGTCGGTTGAGCGGAATGGTAGGCCCCATCACTCATCAGCGTCCTGCATCAGTAACTCAGGACTGAAGGCGAGGTGAATGTCGGTTGAGCGGAATGGTAGGCCCCATCACTCATCAGCGTCCTGCATCAGTAACTTAGGACTGAAGGCGAGGTGAATGTCGGTTGAGCGGAATGGTAGGCCCCATCACTCATCAGCGTCCTGCATCAGTAACCACATTGTTTCGAAACGAAATGACATGACATGACATGACATGACATGACATGACATGTGGGTTGCTTGGCATAGGCGTAGGAACAGCGGGGCTCACTTTTCGGGCATATTTTGTTGCTAAAATCTTCTTTCGCTTGGTGAGAAAAATTATTATGGCAAAAGGTTAGCCAAGACGAGAAGAGCCCAAATCCGCAAAGAAATATTCCACGAAGGGGTTGGGTTTATCTCAAGACGAGATCGAAGTTTCACTGGCCTCCCACTTTTCGTGACGTTCCTACATCCCTGTTGTTCAGCAGCAAAGAGCTTTGTGCTTTTAGATCATCCACGAACTATTATAGCCGCATTTTGCGATAAAGTATCTGCGAAGTAGGACAGCGAGTTGAACTCCACGCTGGGAGATTCAAGGAAGTGAATTCATTCGTGCCGAATGGGCTCTGTTTGTGCCGCTGATCTCCATTTCCTGATTGGACAGCGTCCGTCAGCCGTCTGCTACCGATGAATTTCTGATATCCTTCGAACCGCGACACACAGAGCGGACGGCCGGCCTTTTCTGCCCAGACCTCCATTTCGCCCGTAAGGACTTGCTAGCTTGTGGGCGTTTAGACGGCGTGATAAGTGGTCAGCAGTCGGCACTAGCATCGCACCCGTTAGACGTCCAGCAGGGCTCCAGGCTCCCCTGCTGAGACCGACGGCTGATCGGCTGTATATGGGCCTGATTTTGTCTGAATCGCTGACTCTGTAAGATAACCAAACCTATTCTCACCTTCTCACCACCATCAGGGTGTTTGACTGCCTGACGAAGCCGGATCTGCGTCGACGCGGAGGATCCTTCTCCACCGCTCCTACCGCCAGGTACTACTCCACCAGCAGCAGGTGCCGCCACCGGCGGATCACATCTCCCCCGTCCTCCATGCGACCCTATACCGCCCTGCCCGGCAGCGGGAGAGCCGAGTTCGGCCTACCCGGCAGCGGGAGAGCCGGGTTCGGGTGGCGATCAATGATATCTTCACCTGGATCGGCGCATCGTGGCTGCAGCCGTCCGGCGATTGACACAGTTCTGACACAGTTCTGGCGCAGATCGCTATCCGGCGCGCCGAGATCGCGCCGCCGCGCCGCCGCCGCGCCGCCGCGTCGCCTCAGCCCGGGCCATTCTTCTCAGCGAAGCGTGCGATCGTATCGGTACCGAGGCCGTTTGTCCGCCGCCCGCCGCCGGCACTGTCACCACCTGGCGGCCCGAGGACGGTCCTCAGTCCTCAGAGGACGGTCTAAACTTCAAAGAGGAACATTCCACTGGCGCTGTCACCACCTGGCGGCCCGAGGACAGTCCTCAGCCCTCAGAGGACGGTCTAAACTTCACAGAGGAACATTCCGCCGGCACTGTCACCACCTGGCGGCCTGAGGACGGTCCTCAATCCTCAGAGGACGGTCTAAACTTCACAGAGGAACATTCCACTGGCGCTGTCACCACCTGGCGGCCCGAGGACGGTCCTCAGTCCTCAGAGCAGCATGAACGTCCCACACACCGGGCAGCAGGAGGACGGTCCTCCCTTCTCAGAGCAGGAGGAATGTCTTCAGAATCGGGAAACGGTTCCTCGGAGCCAATGAACTTGTGCTTTCTGAAGCACTGCGGTTGCGCATTGAACTTTCAAGACAAGCTTATGTGCTTTGTACTTCCTTGTCATGTCCCTAGAGCCAAAGGCCATTACCCTATTGGGAAGTTTTGTTTTATTTTATTTCAACGAGCATTGCCGGATTGGAAGGTTTTCTGTCCGGGAATATCCGGTCCCTCCGAGGACCACAGGACTTCCTGTGTTGACCAGCTGTATGCGCTCAGCACCGGCTGGTTATCTTCCGTCCAGCCCCGTCCTGCCTCCTGCAGCCAGCGGGACGCCCCTCCCCCCGCCGCAGCCGCCGGTCCCCCACTGCCCAGTGTTTGTAGCGTCTGTGGCGACCCCCAGGGGATGAGCTGACACAACCTGTCAGCCGACACGATGGGAGCCGTCAAGCTCGCGCTGGGTAGACGCCAGCCGTCATCAGCACGACAGGAGGTCACGGCTGCAGGCGGAAGCGGGTGGTTAAATTAGGCTCAGGGCGCTCACGGGACGAGCAGAGGTAATTTCTGCATCGGGGTGTGTTATTCCATAGTATTCACGAAGCGAGCAAAGCTAATTTTTACGTTGGAGTGTGTTGTTCCAGATGCTGTTTGCACAAAGATTCTCGCAACAATAGGCATTATGTGCAGCGCATCACGTGCGAAGAGCGTGTAATTACGATTCACACAGTCCAATTGGTCTCCTGTTGTGCGCTCGTTCCGATTATCAGAGCGGATAAAATCCGAGCCGTCTATTGTCTCTGCTCCCTCGCGGCTCGCACCGGAGTCTGTGCGCGACGACAGCTGTTCAGTAGGTCTATCTGAGAGTACCCTGAGCAATCAGCAGCCGTCTCGCCGCCGCCACAGCAGTGCGAGACCGGACTGTGACTAGTGGTCGAGTCACAGACAATAGTGTTCTATAGACCCTGAGCAGCCGTCTCACCGCCGCCACAGCAGTGCGAGACCGGACTGTGACTAGTGGTCGAGTCACAGAAAATAGTGTTCTGCTGCTCGGTGCCGCTAGCTGTGATTCTAAGGAATTTTACTTTTCGTGATCCGTGATCCTCTACCGGCGAATCATGGATCACTAGTGGATCACGGATCGTGCTGGGAACGATACCGATAATGGCCCAGATGTCACTCCGCTCCATCCCGTTGCCCCTCCCCACCTGTGTACAAATCCCGAGCTCCTGTCACCCTTCCGACTGCTGGAGGGGCTCCCTGCCCCCTCCCGTAACGCCTCCCCCGCCTGTCCCCTCCCGTGACGACCCACGACCCCTGCCCCTCTCCCCCCGGACGCCACTGCCGCCCCGCCTCTCCCCTCTGATGCCACTGCCGCCCCGCCTCTCCCCTCTGATGCCACTGCCGCCCTGCCTCTCCCCTCTGATGCCTCTCCCCTCTGATGCCACTGCCGCCCTGCCTCTCCCCTCTGATGCCACTGCCTGCCCCCTGCCGGCCGCTGGATTGCTCTCCGACCCAGCGGCGGATTTCAAAGGGAGCTCCTCTGTGCGGGGCGGGGGAGGTGGGGGGGGGGGGGGGGGGGAGACGACCCCAGCTGCTGACAATGGTGCCGTCCAATGGCAGCCCTCGGAGAGCGATGCAGGCTAATAGCTGAGAGTCAACCTGTTTCGCCCTGCGCTCTTCAACGCCAGCTGGGCATGATGCTTATTAAAAGTCGTCTCTGTTTGCCGTAAATCAGGGCTGAGACAAAGCGGTCAGAAGTCAAGAGATTCTGGGCCATTCATTCAAATGTGATTCATCTGGGTGATATGAGGCGATAATGTTCACTGTTTCGCGTAGCATCCCTTAATCATTTCCTTTCGACAATTGTCCGTAATTCTGCAGTAAGCGCCAGCTCCAACACTAATTTCTTCCTCCCCAGCGCTCCGCGCGTCGTCGGAACTTCGGCCCGCTGATCAGGGTCTCTTGGTTTTCGATTTGATCGGGCTGGCTGCGGCGCCAGCTGGCCGGTGTAATACGGGACCAATCAGCGCGCCGCCGCGCCGCCGCGCCCCCGCGTCTGGCGGCGTGGAGTGGTCGATGCCAGGACCGGAACACGGTGGGAGATCAGAGGGTCTCGGAGGGCTGTGCCGGTCCTGGTGGTCGGTCAAGCTTCACCGGACCACGGCAAAGAAAGTTGGTTTGGGGTCAAATCCGCAAGAGTATCACACAATGCTATAGAAGGTATCGTGGTTCGCTTCCCTATGCATGCAAAGCGCTGATTTAAAATACACTTTCTTCAGTAAAAGCTGCTTAGATTTTCTTTAAAAATCAGAAAATGTGTACACTTTCGGCCGATTTCAGGCGGTTTTTAGGGACATGGCACCTTCGCCCCCCCCCCCCCATTCCTTTGATCTGCAAGTGTCACCGGCGCTTCACCGGAGCTTCACCGGCGCTTCACCGGCGCTTCACCGGAGCTTCACCGGAGCTTCACTGGAGCTTCACCGGAGCTTCACCGGAGCTTCACCGGAGCTTCTGGAGCGGTGCGTAATCGGCCCGGTTGTTGAGATTTCGAACATGGCGTCTGCTGTTCGCCCGTCTGCCGTACCGCCGCCGACCACCGCGCCGCCGCCTGACCGACGCTGTTTTCCCGAAAACCAAACAACATCCGCGAAAAAGGCGGCGGCCAGGGCCTAATTGGATAATGCGCCTGCAGAGGAACAAAAGCGCCCTAATTATGCGTCTGGCGTCGCTACCGAACTGCCGTGGAAGCCAGCTGGACCGCGCACCAGCCAGGCAGCGGACCCCGGTCAGCATCTCCTGGCTACTGGCGCGCGAGGATACAGAACGAAGCACGACGCACACCGGCTCTCATTATGCGAGCACCAGCCACTGCTTTCCATTCTCGCTCGGGGAGAGCGGGCGGCGGTGCTGCGGGGTGCAGTGCGGGGGGGGGGGGGGGCGCCATATGGCCGATGTGTGGGCTATCTCTGCCAGCGCAGAGTGCAGCAAAACAACAGTTGTGCGCGAAGGGTCCGCTGACTGATTCGTCCGGGAGGCGCACTTACAAACGCGCCGCCCGCCGAGTCGCTGACACGTGGCGCACGGGGTTAATTGGCGCGCCACGATCGTGTCAGCCGCGCCGTGGTGCGCACGTCACGTCTCGCCGCGCCGCGCCGCGTCGCGCCGCGCACGAGTTCATGTAGATTTGTCGCCGACCACCGCCGGTCGTGGCGACCGCGGGTCCGCGCGCGGTCGGGCCACTTGTCCAAATTGGTGATCCGTCACGTGATTTATGCCATGCGGGCGGGTGACATGCTAACAGGGCGCTTCCACCAATGCCGGTAATGTGTAATGGCGAGGTTGAGGGCTGGGAGTCGGAGGTAAACAGCCGGCGGGGCAGTGTTGTCCGTGGGGTCGGGATGTAACACCAACCCGCCGCAGATCGGCGCAGTTCATGGGAACGACGCGACCTCGTATATGTGGACTGGGAGCATTGCAAACGGGCAGCGGCCGGCAGGCTCCAATGTCCCATACAGTGTCCCCGGCAGCGTGGGGATTCAAAGATCTGGCGCCGTGTCCGGTTGCGCTGCCAATGGAAAGATATGATATGTAGATAAAGATATGTAGCTGAAATTCGATATGACTGAAGTCCCGCCGACTCTCGGTCCGATAGACATGTGAGAGACTGTCCACGTCCTGCCGACTCTCGGTCCGACAGACCTGTGAGAGACTGTCCACGTCCTGCCGACTCTCGGTCCGACAGACCTGTGAGAGACTGTCCACGTCCTGCCGACTCTCGGTCCGACAGACCTGTGAGAGACTGTCCACGTCCTGCCGACTCTCGGTCCGACAGACCTGTGAGAGACTGTCCACGTCCTGCCGACTCTCGGTCCGACAGACCTGTGAGAGACTGTCCACGTCCTGCCGACTCTCGGTCCGACAGACCTGTGAGAGACTGTCCACGTCCTGCCGACTCTCGGTCCGATAGACCTGTGAGAGACTGTCCACGTCCCGCCGACTCTCGGTCCGACAGACCTGTGAGAGACTGTCCACGTCCTGCCGACTCTCGGTCCGACAGACCTGTGAGAGACTGTCCACGTCCTGCCGACTCTCGGTCCGATAGACCTGTGAGAGACTGTCCAGTGTCCAGGAACGAAGAGGGAACTATCCCACGACTGGATGCGGCTTACAGAGAGTAGCTCTAATTCAAGTCTGTGCGACACTCACCCGGGTGCCATTAAGGCCACTCAATCTGCATTGTAAATGCAGCCATGTTCCCTCGACAAATTGATCGAATATCACTGAACGCATGTCGAGAGCCTCACTGTGCCCAATCCTACCCGCCCTTCCCCAACCAAACATCATCATTTATTTGTTGGCCCAGGTGGTCGGGCCAGTCGGCACTGGGCCGCCCGTCCAGTCCTTGCATAGATCCGCCGATTCCTCACAGTCTGGTCATTCTTCCGTTGGATCGGCTGGCAGCGGCCGGCGTCGCTCGTTTCTGGGCCGTGGCCCGCCCCGTGCGGGGTAGGACTGGGTAAACATGACCATTGGGCAGACGGCCCCGGGGCGTCAGAGGCGGTTACACCGCCAGGGTAATATATCAGCTGGCGGCCGACACAGCGGCAGAAGACATACCGACCGGCTGGAATAAGGTCGAGGCCTGAGGTTCCCACAGAGGGACGCGGGGTGGACGGCGGGCAGCTCTTCCCGATTGCCGGAGGGTCTCCCCGGCATGGAGGGTCATTCGTTGTCCGTGTGGGAATACGCCGATATTCAAAGTACCGGCATATCTACAAACGCTTAGGGGTGGTACGTATTGTGTGTCGAAAGTTGAAGCTCGCCAACGCGGCTTTTCGAACTACGAGGTAGTTCATGAAGGATTTTGATGTCAAGTGTGCGCACTTCTCGTGTGACATGGTACGATTTTTTTTAAGTGTTGGAATACAATATAAATTTAATAAACATTTACAAATTTACCTTCCAAAATAACATCCGACTACCGAGTATATTTGATAAAATACCATGCAGCTTTTACTAAATGCATACAATGTACAGTTTTACAAATTTATATTTGATGTTCAGCCGTAAATGCCTGCGTCCATTTGTTCTTTAATTCAATTCCAAAAATGACAAATAGCATTGTCCAAATTGTAGGCAACTTCCACACCAATTCATGGATATGTTCAGTTCCTCTGTTACACCAAATCATTCAATATATGCATTATGTATGTGTATAGCGGAACAGTATTTACGATAAAATGTGCCGCGCGGCGCAGTATTTAAGATAAAAAGTGTCGTGCGGCGCAGTATTTACGATAAAATGTGCCGTGCGGCGCAGCATTTAAGATAAAATGTGCCGTGCGGCGCATTATTTAAGATAAAATGTGTCGTGCGGCGCAGTATTTAAGATAAAATGTGCCGTGCGGCGCAGTATTTAAGATAAAATGTGTCGTGCGGCGCAGTATTTACGATAAAATGTGCCGTGCGGCGCAGTATTTAAGATAAAATGTTCCGTGCGGCGCAGTATTTAAGATAAAATGTGTCGTGCGGCGCAGTATTACTTCAGATATGCTGTTCCGCACTTCACAGCTATACGCCAGATTAGGAAAACAAAGCTATCGAGATAGCGCTCTGATTCTTTGGAGAACGTACACTGGTTCATCTAAAACAATCATGTCAAAATTGCTTATTGATTGTTTATTATTGCCTTCCGAGCATTACAACTTCTGGACTTGCAAACGTTTCTTTTTTGTTTCTTTTTTTCTTTGATCTTTCTCCACAAAATGGAGTAATTACTTGAAATCGACAGACGAGACCAAAATATATTGTAAATTGACCACATTGTGCATATAAACCTACCGACATTCCTACCGACATATATTTCAAGTTAAGGTTGTTAGCGTTCCACGCTTATAAGTTATAACGGTCGGTACTCAGCAAGAACTCGATGACGAATTTACTGTCCGAGCTAAAATTAGCCTCCCTACGCATTGTTATTTTTCATGAAGGTATGCAGTATGTTTCCTGCACTCTATCTTTAGCGAATATGTGTCAAACTTTTATGAACAATCAACAAACATTTGAAAAAAGTGCATTGAAATCGGCAGTTTAGTTTGGCCCGGACGACGACCTATTCAGTGTTCTCAATTCATTTTTTATATTAAATAAATTGGATGTGTTCCACATGCATTTTCAACATATACCTACAGGTATTCAATACATTACAATGCACACATTAAATATTTATCTGAACCGTTTACCCATAATCAATGAATACACATTTCAGAAAAGCGTGATGCATTCGGCGGACTAACTTGGCCCCCTACGACGATGTATTTAGTGTATGCGATTTGTTGACAGGTAATTCAACGAGAGATATTCAACGTTGAATAGATTGATACAAAAGCGCCAGATATGTCGCGTTCCCAATAATGGACGGAAAACACCGATCATGAACTCTGAAAGAAGTATATGTACTTCTTTAATAAGTCCGATACTTGTACTTGGTTTTAAATTTTTACCAACTTCCAACTTTCAATAAGGGAATAATTGTATTTCATTCTTAAGTTTAAATCACATAATTCTTATACCATACCGGTAGCCTATGAAATTGTTGCAAAACAATCAAAAGGTCATTATTTCCCTTTAAACTTTCGGTGAAATCTCGCAGAGAAATAAGTCCGATATGAATTAGGTTGACATTGTTCTTTCAAATGCCGCACCTCGGGTCTAAATGTAGCTGTCGGCGCAAAATGACTTAGTTAAATCCGGACACGATCGGTCCTCGTTTATCTAATGCAGCAGCAGCGAGCTGTGGGAGGAATTAAAACGGTCCCCGCTTTGGAGATGATGCATCGAGTTGTGTGTGATAACTGCAGCGGTTGATTTGCGACTCACCCAACAAGCACCAGTTACTCAATCAATCAAACAAATTGCAAACCGCCGCCCCGCCCCAGCCAAGCCGATCAAGTCGTGTATCATCTGAACGACGATCAGATGACCGAAACATTCCGTTGGCTATCGCATCTCGTGCATGCAAACGTGCTCAACACAAATTACATTCATTGAATGACAAACAGTTTAATCGATAATCGATTTTACCGCTAAACAGTTCTGAATCGCATCGGCTGTTCCATCTAACGAGCTTGTTTAATCCCTGCTTAGTACACGGCCGCGTCCGCTCCGGTGTGCACTTGTGTCGTAACTTCGTAGATGGGAGCGGGCGGGGAGCGTTGCCCCCTGCCTCTGCATGACTGTGAACCCTAGACTCCGCCTCAGTCACACCCGGGACCCCGCCGACTTTCTATTTGAGCCGCCACTTATTAGCAAATCAATTGACGACATGGGGTCGAAACGGATCACCTTATGTATAATTTATAAAACAAACACTCTTTCAATTAGGGCGGTACTTTTTGTGTTAGTTTTGGGACGGCTCACGCTGTGAACTAGTTGGAAATACTTATGTAATCGCTACATCGCCCTCGACGATTTATTTGTTTTACTGCGGAATTTTTAGCACGGTGTGTGTAAGTGTCGGGTCCATACGAAATGGCTTTAACTCGATCCCCATCGCATTTAGTTATCCCCTGCCACTTAAAATACACCACTCAAAATACACCACTCAAAATACACCACTTAAAATACACCACTCAAAGGGTACCAATTATTTTGTGACTGCAGTGTAGTATGGTGGTACAAAACATCGTCGAGATAAACTCTTTACAGTCTCAGGTATAAAAGAATGAAAATGACGCTTTCCTCATCGCAAATAAGAAGTTCAAGGCACAATATTATATTAGATTCGGGTATATCTAATCTAATATAATATTTTGCCCTGAACTTCTTATTTACGACGAGGAAAAGGTCATTTTCATTATTTTATACATACACATTACCATGTTCCTCGCACGAACACTGAATGATATTTCTTACAGTCTCAATCTGTTACTGCGTGGGTCCATAATTGTAAGCTAGATTTGACTGTTGTCGTTTTGTGCCTCTTAACCTTAAAGCCCAAGCGTGGGTGGCCGTTTTGTTAACATTTCTCCGCACGTCCCTCGTCAATGATTGCACTCAATTTACATACCTTCTCAGGGTACACAAAACCCGCCTATGAGAAAACTGTGTCCCGAAACCTGTCCTGCGCAGTACCTCCTCTCACATATCATAATACCACGGTACACAGGCAGCTCTTCAAGATCCATATCTCTGGCCTCGCCGCGGAAAATTACACGTCCGCTCCGACGCCGAGCACACCCGCGATGAAAACATAATCAGAGAAAAGAAAAAGCCGGAGTCTGCGAGCCGGTGGGTCGGTCGGCCGGTCGGGCGGTCGGCCGGTCGGGCGGTGGGTCGTCGGCGGGTGGGTCGACCTGTGTGTGGTCTTGCCCGTCAGCCACGGGAGAGGCATCCGATCCGTCTGACCCGGGCTGGGCTTGGCTCGGCCGACTGACGTCCCGTATGACGGGACGATCCGGGCCGCCCCGCCACGTGCGAGAGATGCTCGTTAGTGCCACGTGATGACAGCACGCGCTAATTAGGTGCACGAGGCGGCATGGTCGGCTGGCGAGTGCGGCGTGTGTCGGCGTGTGTCGTGTCGGAGTGGGATGGGGTGGAGATAGAGAGAGATGAAGGATCCAGTGCCGGCGAACCGTGGTATCGGAACACTACCTATATCGTGCTACCTATATCGTCCATTATGATACTGTTCTCGGTTACGTCATGTCCAATGCCCATCCATTATCCTGCACAGCGCAAACGCCTTTATCAGCGAATTTGCCTTGGTTACTAACCACATTCTTTCATGTTGTCGTAGAACTGCCGTCTAGTTTCAACATAAAATATGGGATTTTGATAGAATACGACTTCGTCTACTTTTGGTAAACGTGCACTTTTTAATTGATTCGTTCATACATATATTTTTGATCAGGTTTCTATTTTT
This sequence comes from Chirona hameri, assembly GCA_036785665.1. NCBI lineage: Eukaryota > Metazoa > Arthropoda > Thecostraca > Balanomorpha > Balanidae > Chirona > Chirona hameri. The sequence goes on along the minus strand of JAXIVJ010000138.1, from coordinate 372,382 downwards.
AATGTATTTTCTTATCAGCTCAGCTTTGACATAAAACACGCTGCTATTCTAATTGTTGGCGTTGCACGATGGCGACCAAGCGACCTTGTATCTGATTGCCAGTGTGTATTCACAATATTCATACCTACATTGAGTGATTGCATGTGGTCAATGATGCATAACGAGTCGATATTATCTTCTCTGTTGATTCAGATCATAGGTTCCGCTAGGTATACGGGTCATCATAGGTTCCGCTAGGTATACGAGTCATCCCTATGTGTCACATGGGCGCGCGAAAGCCAGGATGTAGGAACGTCACGAAAAGTGGGGGCAGTGGAACTTCCATCTCGTTTCGAGAAGAATACAAAAAAGGCAAGATCTCTTTGCAGATTTGGGGTCTTCTCGCCTTGGCGAACCTTTTGGCATCAAACATTTTCCTCACCAAGCAAAAGTTGTTTTGGGTGGGGGGGGGGGGGTAAAAGTGAGGGGGCCATGGCCTCCCGGCCCCCTGTTCCTCTGTCTATGCGCGAACGTCAAACTGACATGGACAATATTTACAGGTTCCATGATTATTAAGCCTTTACTTTACTTTTAGCTTTTTAGCTATCGCCGAAATTTCGCACACAATTTCGAAGAGTTTAATATCATATACCATCTACGCAAAATATGATCCCGATAGTCAGTAGTTGAGTTGATCCTGATTTAGCACCAGTGACCACTTAGACTTTAGCCGGTGTGGTCCTGTCGCCACGCAGCGTTTGTAGTTCCGATCTGGTCCGATGCCCCGCCGGTCTGGGGTATGACGAGGCGGCCGGAAGTGTGGCGTGGGACAGGGCGAGGAAGTGTCGCGTGTCACAGGGCGAGGAAGTGTCGCGTGTCACAGGGCGAGGAAGTGTCGCGTGTCACAGGGCGAGGAAGTGTGGCGTGTCACAGGGCGAGGAAGTGTCGCGTGTCACAGGGCGAGGAAGTGTCGCGTGTCACAGGGCGAGGAAGTGTGGCGTGGGACAGGGCGAGGAAGTGTCGCTCGTCGGCGACCGTCTCGTTACCGTCTGCTGATGAGCTCTGAGGAGCGGCGCCGCTGTCATCCCGAGACGCTGTGTCGTTAATGACGTCTATTCGACATAACGGATCTGAATCCAGACTGGAGACGTGACGAATCCAGACTGGATACGTGACGAATCAGCAGTGCCAATGAGGTCGGATGCACACAGGCTGTGTCTTGATACATTATAATGACCGATGTTTGGTTCGAAGTCAGCGAACGACTGTTCGTCTTTCAACTAAACTACATCAGAATACCGAGTGAGCAAACGCAAAGGATTTTCATCATTGTGTCAGCTTACCCGACTGGTTATTGATTCAACTTTTTTGGAACGATTCAATCACGATTAATTTTGGGAACCTGCATGATTCAATCACCGTTCGACTCATGGATACCATTTTTGGAATTGATTCTTTCCGATTCAAAGAATCAAAACATATTTTAATCGATTCACGTTTGATTTAACATTTAAATATATATGTTTAATTTATGTCAGATCAATAAAATTAGAAAAATATGTACATATATATGATCATTAAAACATAGTTACAGCAATAATATTTCAGTGTAAATGAATGTGACCACTGGGACTGCATTGTATTTACACAATTTACCATATGTACTTGAATCGTTAAATCTTTTGATTCAATCGACCTTTATTCCATCCGGGTTTTGATTCAATCACGATTCATGAGTCACGAGTCACGATTCATGAGATCTGGTGGTGAATCGATATTTTTTTATCCAAAGAATTTTGATTGAACGATTCCAATCGATTCAACCAGAATCGAATCAATAACCAGTCTGCAGCTTACCAAACCCAAACTGACCGACTCAGACCTCTCTCTATAACGGCCCACTCTGAACCCGGGTGACGTAACGAGATGCAGCACAGATGACACACATCTGAAACTCTCTTCCCAGTGTTCCCAGCGCGTCTCACCAGTCACCACTACCACGCCTTGCCGAATAAATCTGCATCTCCACTACCACGCCTTGCCGAATAAATCTGCATCTCCACTGCGACAGTCAGCGCTCCGTCTGTTCTTAACTCAGTCAGGGGACGGATGGGTCACCGCTCCATCTGTTCCGAACTCAGCCAGGGGACGGATGGGTCACCGCCGTCTGTTCTGAACTCAGCCAGGGGACGGATGGGTCACCGCTCCATCTGTTCCGAACTCAGCCAGGGGACGGATGGGTCACCGCCGTCTGTTCCGAACTCAGCCAGGGGACGGATGGGTCACCGCCGTCTGTTCCGAACTCAGCCAGGGGACGGATGGGTCACCGCCGTCTGTTCTGAACTCAGCCAGCGGACGGATGGGTCACCGCCGTCTGTTCCGAACTCAGCCAGGGGACGGATGGATCACCGCCGTCTGTTCTGAACTCAGCCAGGGGACGGATGGGTCACCGCCGTCTGTTCTGAACTCAGCCAGCGGACGGATGGGTCACCGCTCCATCTGTTCTGAACTCAGCCAGGGGACGGATGGGTCACCGCCGTCTGTTCTGAACTCAGCCAGGGGACGGATGGGTCACCACCGTCTGTTCCGAACTCAGCCAGGGGACGGATGGGTCACCGCTCCATCTGTTCCGAACTCAGCCAGGGGACGGATGGGTCACCGCCGTCTGTTCTGAACTCAGCCAGGGGACGGATGGGACCCCGCCGCACTGCCGGCGGTCCCTCGGTGTCGCGCTGAGGAGCGGCGCGGCGGCGACGAGCCGAGCCGCGCGCCGCGCCACGCTCGCCGCCGATCCATCAGCTGCGTGCCGTGATCGTCGGCAGTGCGGCGGCCGCCCCTGGCCCGCCGTGTGCATGACGGCCGATTGCCGATGTGCATAGATTAGGAGAGCTGGCTGGTGGCAGCCGCCAGCACCACCACCGCCGCCACCGCCACCGCCGCCGCCGCCGCCGCCGGGCGCGGGAGTTGGGAATGTGGGCGGATTGCCTCCCCGCCCGCCCCGCGCTCCCGCCGGTCAGCTGAGCGCGCCCGCTCGACATACCTCGCCCCCAGTGGCCTTTTTACCGTCCGGCTGAATTATTCATGACGGCTCAGGGCAGGTGCACGCTGTGTAGCAGTGGCCATTGAGGCAGTGGCGGGTGCCGGCCACATCAGAGAGGTAGCGGTAGAGACGGGAGTTTTTAGGCAGAAATCGGCCCGAGACGGACGGAGCGAGACCGTTCTGCGGGCCGGCTTTGTGTTTGTCGTTGTGCACCATTTCGCCACACATAGCAGGCGGCTTAGGCTATTCACAGCTAATTATGCACACTGGTTATTGTCTTGACCTCGTTCGTATTCATGCTGTACAATAAACATGCGTGTTACATTTTTTTTTGTGCGTGATGTTGAGGTCAGAGAGCATGTTTGGTTGGGAGCAAAACGGGATAGTCTCGATCACAGATAACAGGAGTCTCCTGCTATCTGTGTCTCGGATAACAGGAGTCTCCTGGTATCTGTGTCTCGGATAACAGGAGTCTCCTGGTATCTGTGTCTCGGATAACAGGAGTCTCCTGGTATCTGTGTCTCGGATAATAGGAGTCTCCTGGTATCTGTGTCTCGGATAACAGGAGTCTCCTGCTATCTGTGTCTCGGATAACAGGAGTCTCCTGGTATCTGTGTCTCGGATAACAGGAGTCTCCTGGTATCTGTGTCTCGGATAACAGGAGTCTCCTGCTATCTGTGTCTCGGATAACAGGAGTCTCCTGGTATCTGTGTCTCGGATAACAGGAGTCTCCTGGTATCTGTGTCTCGGATAACAGGAGTCTCCTGGTATCTGTGTCTCGGATAACAGGAGTCTCCTGGTATCTGTGTCTCGACATTTGCAGCCAGGGATGGAGAATGGCAACTGCTCTTTGAGACGATTATTTGTTTTCTTGGATTTCAGCTTTTTAATCTTCTTTCCTCTATATAGATTAAACCAAAATATCAATTTGACTCACTATTTACATTGAATAGCGTGCCCGTGGTACACCGGTATAATGAGGCATGCATAGCTTCTTTTGTCATGCCTTCACGAACAACAACACCGTGCTTACCGATTTAAAATACCGAGCACTGATACAGAAACGAGATTGATTGAAAAGAATGGTATGAAGCCAAGTCCAGACATCTGCCGAGTTCGATTCATAACATGACAACAACTCCTGTCAGACACACTACACATGGCTGAAGCACGGCAGGGCTGGAACACACGGACTCTATCGACTCAACTTCCGGCGAACGGGGGCCAAAATAGCCTGAGGTCAGAGTACAGCAGCATGTGGTAATGACAAATAGGGGTGGGATAAACAGGGCCCAGCAGGACCGGCAGAAAATACCGCGCCGGCGCCACCCGGTGCGGAGGGTTCTGTGGTTAATGATGGCACAAACGGGAATCCCACCCTCCCCCCACCCTCCCCACGGCGGGGAGGGTCAACAAGCCTTCCTCAGGTTCCTCCCTCCCCATCAGTGCCATGCTCGGGAAAGTATGACTTCATAAACAGTCTTAATCACGCGAAGGCCGGCCCTTTGCTGGTCCAGGAGGGTTTTGTTTGTCTTGTAAGGACTTGATTGTTTAAAGGTATAGGATGATGCCTGATTGTTCTGTAGTGCGGTCAATTTTGCCACCGCCAAGAGTCGAAACCGACTCGTTGCTCTTCACAATTCAGTCCCCATCTTTCTTTTAATCTTTTTCCTCAAGTTCTTTCGTCCTACCATCCTACCCTCTCCGTAGGCTTCTCGTCTACCCAGTACCCGGCCCTAATGTCTCTCTTCTCTCACGCTCCCCAGTATCTGCCGTCCTATCTCGTCCTGTCTCGTCCTGCCGTCCTGCCGTCCTGCCGTCTTGTCTCGTCCTGTCTCGTCCTGTCTCGTCCTGTCTCGTCCTGTCTCGTCCTGTCTCGTCCTGTCCCGTCCTGTCTCGTCCTGTCTCGTCACGCCGTCCTGCCGTCCTGTCTCGTCCTGTCTCGTCCTGTCTCGTCCTGTCTCGTCCTGTCTCGTCCTGTCTCGTCCTGTCTCGTCCTGTCTCGTCCTGTCTCGTCCCGCCGTCCTGTCTCGTCCTGTCTCGTCCTGTCTCGTCCTGTCTCGTCCTGTCTCGTCATGTCTCGTCCTGTCTCGTCCTTTCTCGTCCCGCCGTCCTGCCGTCCTGTCTCGTCCTGTCTCGTCCTGTCTCGTCCTGTCTCGTCCTGTCTCGTCCTGTCTCGTCCTGTCTCGTCCTGTCTCGTCCCGCCGTCCTGTCTCGTCCTGTCTCGTCCTGTTTCGTCCTGTCTCGTCCCGCCGTCCTGTCTCGTCCTGTCTCGTCCTGTCTCGTCCTGTCTCGTCCTGTCTCGTCCTGTCTCGTCCTGTCTCGTCCTGTCTGGTCCTGTCTCGTCCTGTCTCGTCCTGTCTCGTCCTGTCTCGTCCTGTCTCGTCCTGCCGTCCTGTCTCGTCCTGTGTCGTCCTGCTGTCCTGTCGTCCTGTCTCGTCCTGTGTCGTTCTGTCTCGTCCTGCCATCCCGCCGTCCCGCCTTCCTGCCGTCCCGCCGTCCTGCCTGCCAACCCGGTCAGCCAGGACCACCACCGCCACCTCTGCCTTTGTAGCGGTCACCCTCCGCCGCCACATAAAATATCGCCCACATAAATAACCGCCGCTTAAATGGTGTTTTCATCACGCCGCGCGCCGATTCGCCACATTTACCCATGTCGGCATTGTTATTCTGCCGAGCCTGCGCTTCCCATTGAGCGCTAATGCGGCGTGATGCGCGCCGTCGGAGCTCCAGTGCGCGACAGGGACGCTGCCACCTGGGGCGGCCGCGCGCGACCCGTGCCAGGGGAAGGACGGAGACGCCATTTCACGCTGAATAGGGTGCTGAGACGCCGCGATTCACGGCTGGTGGAGTCATGGGCGGTGGAGCAGTTGTTGGTGGGACAGGGTGGGATGTGTGGTAAATAGGGCCCAGCCGCGATTCACGGCTGGTGGAGTCATGGGCGGTGGAGCAGTTGTTGGTGGGACAGGGTGGGATGTGTGGTAAATAGGGCCCAGCCGCGATTCACGGCTGGTGGAGTCATGGGCGGTGGAGCAGTTGTTGGTGGGACAGGGTGGGATGTGTGGTAAATAGGGCCCAGCCGCGATTCACGGCTGGTGGAGTCATGGGCGGTGGAGCAGTTGTTGGTGGGACAGGGTGGGATGTGTGGTAAATAGGGCCCAGCCGCGATTCACGGCTGGTGGAGTCATGGGCGGTGGAGCAGTTGTTGGTGGGACAGGGTGGGATGTGTGGTAAATAGGGCCCAGCCGCGATTCACGGCTGGTGGAGTCATGGGCGGTGGAGCAGTTGTTGGTGGGACAGGGTGGGATGTGTGGTAAATAGGGCCCACAAGGCATGTGAGTCTAGTTGGCATACTTTTTTTTGTTTCATCACAAGTTCTTAGGTTCCAGCGATTTTGTTCAATGGGATATAACTGATAAATTACTGGAAAAAATAAACCAAATGCTTACACAACCTTTGAAGCATCAAGCAAAAAACGATTTATTACACCAATCACTGGAGCTGACGATTTTCTCGACGTTTTCACGACAACAGAAAACAAAGTCCACAACGACGGCGCAGTGCTCTGTCTTTATGCCAGCACATTTGTGTGCGGCTGTGTACCACACAATATGTACTGGATCGAAATAGACTCACAATATGCATAACAATGCGGACTGCGGAGCAGAGCTTAGCGTGGCCTTTATTTAGCGTGCGGCTCGTCGGTCGCCGCTCGGGCGCGCCCCGCCCCCTCTCTCACCGGTGGACAAAGTGACCGAGACTGATAAACATCACTAGTGCGGCCTCCATTCAGCCGCCCAGATGGCCAGATTTATTCCCCATTTCAGCGATTATCTGGCGGATTATCGCATTCAGCGCGGCGTTTATTTATGGCGCCTAGCGACGCCGCGCGGCTGCGATCGGTGCTCAGTGCTCAGTGCTCAGTGCTCGGTGCTCGGTGCTCAGTGCTCAGTGCCCACCGCCAGTCCACACCCGGCGGCTGCGGTCGGTGCTCAGTGCTCAGAGCTCAGTGCTCAGTGCTCAGTGCTCAGTGCTCAGTGCTCAGTGCTCAGTGCTCAGTGCTCACCGCCGGTCCACACCCGGCGGCTGCGGTCGGTGCTCAGTGCTCAGAGCTCAGTGCTCAGTGCTCAGTGCTCAGTGCTCAGTGCTCAGTGCTCACCGCCGGTCCACACCCGGCGGCTGCGGTCGGTGCTCAGTGCTCAGAGCTCAGTGCTCAGTGCTCAGTGCTCAGTGCTCAGTGCTCAGTGCTCAGTGCTCACCGCCGGTCCACACCCGGCGGCTGCGGTCGGTGCTCAGTGCTCAGAGCTCAGTGCTCAGTGCTCAGTGCTCAGTGCTCAGTGTTCAGTGCTCAGTGCTCACCGCCGGTCCACACCCGGCGGCTGCGGTCGGTGCTCAGTGCTCAGTGCTCAGTGCTCAGTGCTCAGTGCTCAGTGCTCAGTGCTCAGTGATCAGTGCTCAGTGCTCACCGCCGGTCCACACCCGGCGGCTGCGGTCGGTGCTCAGTGCTCAGTGCTCAGTGCTCACCGCCAGTCCACACCCGGCGGCTGTGGTCGGTGCTCAGTGCTCAGTGCTCAGTGCTCAGTGCTCACCGCCAGTCCACACCCGGCGGCTGCGGTCGGTGCTCAGTGCTCAGTGCTCAGTGCTCAGTGCTCACCGCCAGTCCACACTCGGCGGCTGCGGTCGGTGCTCAGTGCTCAGTGCTCAGTGCTCAGTGCTCAGTGCCCACCGCCGGTCCACACCCGGCGGCTGCGGTCGGTTGTTCTCAGTGCTCAGTGCTCAGTGCTCAGTGCTCAGTGCTCAGTGCTCAGTGCTCAGTGCTCAGTGCTCACCGACAGTCCACACCCGGTGGCTGCGGTCGGTGCTCAGTGCTCAGTGCTCAGTGCTCAGTGCTCAGTGCTCAGTGCTCAGTGCTCAGTGCTCAGTGCTCAGTGCTCAGTGCTCAGTGATCAGTGCTCAGTACTCAGTGCTCAGTGCTCAGTGCTCAGTGCTCAGTGCTCACCGCCAGTCCACACCCGGTGGCTGCGGTCGGTGCTCAGTGCTCAGTGCTCAGTGCTCAGTGCTCAGTGCTCAGTGCTCACCGCCTGTCCATACCCGACGCCGCGGCTCGCTCTCTGTCGTCGCCGCCGCCGCCGCCGGGTCGCGGCTGAGATGACGAGCGGAGCTTCGGCGCTGCAGCTTATTTGTGGCTGTCGCAGCTCACTCCGAGGCGGCCGAGGAGACAGCCCGAACTCTGCGGCCGCAGCACATCACCGAAAATGGCCAGTCACTCGGACTTTCGACAGGCTCTGTCTGGCTAACTGCCCCGCTCGGACACCGAGACTCGAGTGTGATCGTAATGCATCTCAGCTTTTCCCAGGATTGTTAGGAGACTTGCGGTCACCTTTGCGGTTATAAATGAGGAAAGGTTAAATATATTAATTATTGAAAGGGAAAGCACTAGTGCAAGCCAATAGCTGAATTGAAAACGTATGATAAGTAGACCCACTTAGAAGTGCGCTCTTTTCCCGCGTGGACCAGGTCGGGTCGAATTCGACCAAGGCAGCATTACCTAGCGGTATCCGGACATATTTTCGTCCCGCATTTCTTCGATGCGCATTTTTTCGTCCGCAGATTAATGCGCGTCGAAGAAATGCGGGACGAAAATATGTCCGGATACCTGTTCTGAGTGGTATGGAGAGCAGGGCAGACTTTTTTAGAGGCCCGCCGAGGGATCGAACCTCACCACCGTCAAACTAGTTTCATATTATTATAAAACTGCAGTTTGATATTTTCGTTTTCGTTGACACCATAGATCACGCTGAAAATCACCATACAGATATTCGCGGACAGAGAATTGAGGGGGCCCGCCGAGGGATTGAACCTCACCACCGTCAAACTAGTTTCATATTATTATAAAACTGCAGTTTGATATTTTCGTTTTCGTTGACACCATAGATCATGCTGAAAATCACCATACAGATATTCGCGGACGGAGAATTGAGGGCGAATATCTGCGTTGACGAAGATTTGCAACGAGTTGCTGACAAAGAATAGTGAAAAGGAAAATTTGTGAAAGCAATGGACAGGCGAAAAAAAGCTGCGGACGAAAATTTTCAGACGCAGAAATGCGCGACGAAGAAATGCGCGACGAAAATATGTCCGGATGTCTCACAGAAACGAAAAGTAGCGTAGACGAAAAGTTGTGTAGACGAAAAGTTGCGTAGACGAAGAATTGCGCAAACGAATATTTGTGGACGAAGAAATGCGAGACGAAGATTTGCGAACGAAGAAATGCGAGACGACGATTAGCGCTGACGAAGATATGCGAAACGAATATTTGCGCAGACGAAGTTTTGCGGATTCGAAGAAATGCGGGACGAAAATTTGCGGACACGGAGAAATGAGAGACGAAAAAATGCGCCACGAAATTATGCGCTGACGAAAAACTGCAGACGAAAATCTGCGGACGAAAAATGCGCAACGAAGAAATGCGGGACGAAAATCGGTCACGGAATCTTACCTAGCTGTTATCCATTATATATATATATATATCCATTCCATTATCCATATCCTCTGCCTAACTGGCGCGGCAGCCTGCAACTGGCTCTGCCCCTCCCAAGCCCGCATAATTTCCGTCATGTAACACACTACAGCAGAATAGCTAACTCTACGTGGAAGCTACTAAGATCTAAATTATTATCAATTATTATTACGGTTTGTTACAACTACCCTAGAGCGCTGCGCCATGGACAAAACTTAGTGTGCATAAAGAAGCATAGACACAATATTATCCATGCAACATTGCCGTAAAACTGCATGCATGCCACCTATTAATGTTGCATACCTCGAAACGTAACATTAAATTATCATTTCTCCCGCTGTTTGAGAGTATAACGGCACAGCAGAACGTCCATATCTTGCTTGCGGTAACTGACATTCATATGTACTGCATGATGGCAAAGCACCTGAAGCAGCTAGCGAACGTAATTGTTCTCATTATGCAGGTCTCGAACGATCCCTACTGGAACCATCCCTACCCTGCTGGAGTTCTGCCATCAACGTCATGGCTGCAGCAGAGCCACGAAGCTGGCCTGAAATCCGACCTGGCAGAATGTACGGCTCTGGTCAAAATTCACGTGTCCATCCGTGTTTTTGCCCCGCTGAGCTGCTTTGCTGGAGCTCAGGGGAGTTGGCCGCTGACCTGTCGCTTGGTAATCCGCCGCTGCGATAGCCGGTGACGCCACGAACGTAATGGTGAACGTGGATCAGCCTCTGTTGAGTCCCGACAAGCCTGGGCGGCTTATCTCACCACCTCAGTGACGTCACAGGTTCAACTTATCTCCCACCGAGCCTGGGTGACTTATCTCACCACCTCAGTGACGTCACAGGTTCAACTTATCTCCCACCGAGCCTGGGCGACTTATCTCACCACCTCCGTGACGTCACAGGTTCAACTTATCTCCCACCGAGCCTGGGCGACTTATCTCACCACCTCAGTGACGTCACAGGTTCAACTTATCTCCCACCGAGCCTGGGCGACTTATCTCACCACCTCAGTGACGTCACAGGTTCAACTTATCTCCCACCGAGCCTGGGTGACTTATCTCACCACCTCAGTGACGTCAAAGGTTCAACTTATCTCCCACCGAGCCTGGGCGACTTATCTCGCTATCTCCGTGACGTCACAGGTTCAACTTATCTCCCACCGAGCCTGGGCGACTTATTTCGCTACCTCAGTGCCGTCATAGGTTCGCTTCCTACAGGCAGCAGGAGACGTTGGCGCCCCAGGCCGTGCTGGCAGGATCGATGGTATTTAATCTCCAGAGCATCGACCACGCGGTCTGATGACGCATGGATTATGCATACATTTTGATTGGGTGATCAAAGCAATCGGTGCGCATCTCGGGCGGCGACAGGAATCTTATTCGATGTTTGGCAGAAGCGAACAGCTCCAAGGTCATGGGTATTAATGGCTGAGGGACCAACCATCTTCGAGATGTGTTTTATGCATGTTTGGCATAGTGCGAGATTTTTAGGCAACATTGCGTTGCTCACCTGATACTCGGATTAGAAAAGAAATGTTAGCATTCACACTTGATAAATCGAGGGAGATAAGAAATATGATTGCGAGTATTTTGCTTTGTCATGGAATAATGCTGAACGATACTCAGAAGCATATACATCGGAGTAAAATGGGCATAGCTGAGCAATCATGGCTTGTATGTACCTACGTGAAATCTACATAAGCATTGACTGATGAAGTAGGTTCAAAATATAAATATGCAGCAATCGATGCCTGAACTATCCCTGCTGTGAGAGTTATTAACATTAATTGAAAATGTTTTGATGATGTGGAGGCTACAGAACCTGCACTACAGAAGGGGACCGTTTCGTGACCGTTCGGTACGTTTCAGTCTTTGACTGATTATAGAGTGAGCTAATACGTATACCGAAGGAAATTTAAAGTAATGCCGTATGCTTTTTTAGTATATTCACTTGGTACGATTGTCTCGCCTTTTGTCAGGCAGCCCGTCGTCGCCTTTCACTGGCTGGGCAAGGACAGGGCGGTACTGTTTTTCTCAACATCCATTTGGCTATCACTTCACTGTTGGCAAATCGTTTCTTATCTATAGGAAAACAAACGCGTCTCCTCTTCAAACAGTGCCGCTGCTCAGTCGGCGAGGCGGTGCGATCGCTATCCTGAACCGGGGTAGACAGTCAAGAGAGGTAAAAAACGAACCGATTACTCGTGGGTCGAAGACGGAGAGGCGATGCCGTCGACTGGACCGAAGCCATTTCCGATGGAGCAGGTCAAATGTGGTGCACAGGTGAATCTGAAGTTCTGGCAAAAGTCGGAACACTAGCGGTCATACCGAGCCTTTAGCTGTTTGATCAGCAAATAATGCAAACAAAACTTTTGAAATAGATGAAACAACCTTCAGGAGACCTTAATATATATATATATATATATACATATATATATATATATATATATATATATATATATATATATATATATATATATATATATATATATATATATATATGATGTGATAATTGACTCATTGCATGTGTAGACATTATGTATATACAGCAAATATTTTTCTTTTTCGCATATCGTTCTGGTTTTCCCGGCAGGACTCCAACTCAACAGATGTTGGGAAAATGTTGCGAAATGTCGCCATTAATACCTCCCTGGCCTAATGGCTTGCATACTATGCAATATGCCCGAAAACAGCCTAATGGACCAGCATAACATAGTTGCACGAGCCAGACACTTCCCTTGAAATGAAAGAAAAGCAAACGAGCAGACTAGCCAAATAAAACTGAAGCAGCGAAGTGCAACAGCGCCCAGCAGATCCCACCAGTTGATTTCCTTTCTCCCCGGAACTGATCCTTCGCCATCCATTTGTTTTCATTCAGCGCGCCATCGTCCAACTCGGCCCGTCACTCCTAACTCGGCCCGTCACTCCTAACTCGGCCCGTCACTCCCCCCACAACTCCGCTATCCACCCTAACTCGGCCCGTCACTTCTAACTCGGCCCGTCACTCCTAACTCGGCCCGTCACTCCCCCCACAACTCCGCTATCCACCCTAACTCGGCCCGTCACTTCTAACTCGCCCGTCACTCCGAACTCGCCCCGTCACTCCTAACTCGGCCCGTCACTCCTAACTCGGCCCGTCACTCCTAATTCGGCCCGTCACTCCTAACTCGGCCCGTCACTCCTAACTCGCCCCGTCACTCCTAACTGGGCCCGTCACTCCTAACTCGGCCCGTCACTCCCCCACAAGTCCGCTATCCATCCGACATCGGCCAGCAGGCCGGCACTGGACTCTCACCGGCACGGGTTGCAGGTGAAATGGATAGTGGGTGCGCCCTGCGCCGGTGCCCGATCGGCACTTAGGTCGGCCTCGCGGAGCCGGGCAGTGCATCAGGCGCTGGTGGGGGGGGGGGGGGGGGAGTGACTGCGACGCCGACCAGGACGCCAGCACCTGCACTGCATACCGTGTTCTGCACCGTCACTAAAACTGTGCCACACTGCCTTGCATCGTACAGTCACTAGCAATGACTGCACAGCGCACCATCACCAATATTGACCAATACTGCCCTGTACCGTACAGTCACCATCAATGACTGCACAGCGCACCATCACCAATATTGACAAATACTGCCCTGTACCGCACAGTCACCATCAATGACTGCACAGCGCACCATCACCAATATTGACCAATACTGCCTTGCATCGTACAGTCACTAGCAATGACTGCACAGCGCACCATCACCAATATTGACCAATACTGCCCTGTACCGTACAGTCACCATCAATGACTGCACAGCGCACCATCACCAATATTGACCAACACTGCCCTGCATCGTACAGTCACCAGCAATGACTGCACAGCGCACAATCACCAATATTGACCAATACTGCCCTGTACCGCACAGTCACCAGCAATGACTGCACAGCGCACCATCACCAATATTGACCAACACTGCCCTGTACCGTACAGTCACCAGCAATGACTGCACAGCGCACCATCACCAATATTGACCAATACTGCCCTGCATCGTACAGTCACCAGCAATGACTGCACAGCGCACCATCACCAATATTGACAAATACTGACCTGTACAGTACAGTCACTAGCAATGACTGCACAGCGCACCATCACCAATATTGACCAATACTCCCCTGTATCGTACAGTCACCAGCAATGACTGCACAGCGCACCATCACCAATATTGACCCATACTGCCCTGTACCGCACAGTCACCAGCAATGACTGCACAGCGCACCATCACCAATATTGACCAACACTGCCCTGTACCGTACAGTCACCAGCAATGACTGCACAGCGCACCATCACCAATATTGACCAATACTGCCCTGCATCGTACAGTCACCAGCAATGACTGCACAGCGCACCATCACCAATATTGACAAATACTGACCTGTACAGTACAGTCACTAGCAATGACTGCACAGCGCACCATCACCAATATTGACCAACACTGCCCTGTACCGTAAATTCACCAGCAATGACTGCACAGCGCACCATCACCAATATTGACCAATACTGCCCTGTACCGTACAGTCACCAGCAATGACTGCACAGCGCACCATCACCAATATTGACAAATACTGACCTGTACCGTACAGTCACCAGCAATGACTGCACAGCGCACCATCACCAATATTGACCAACACTGCCCTGTACCGTACAGTTACCAGCAATGACTGCACAGCGCACCATCACCAATATTAAACAATACTGACCTGTACAGTACAGTCACTAGCAATGACTGCACAGCGCACCATCACCAATATTGATCAATACTGCCTTGCATCGTACAGTCACTAGCAATGACTGCACAGCGCACCATCACCAATATTGACCAATACTGCCCTGTACCGTACAGTCACTAGCAATGACTGCACAGCGCACCATCACCAATATTTACCAATACTGCCCTGTACCGTACAGTCACCATCAATGACTGCACAGCGCACCATCACCAATATTGACAAATACTGACCTGTACCGTACAGTCACCATCAATGGCTGCACAGCGCACCATCACCAATATTGACCAATGCTGCCTTGCATCGTACCGTCACTAGCAATGACTGCACAGCGCACCATCACCAATATTGACCAATACTGCCCTGTACCGCACAGTCACCAGCAATGACTGCACAGCGCACCATCACCAATATTGACCAACACTGCCCTGTACCGTACAGTCACCAGCAATAACTGCACAGCGCACCATCACCAATATTGACCAATACTGCCCTGTACCGCACAGTCACCAGCAATGACTGCACAGCGCACCATCACCAATATTGACCAACACTGCCCTGTACCGTACAGTCACCAGCAATGACTGCACAGCGCACCATCACCAATATTAAACAATACTGACCTGTACCGTACAGTCACCAGCAATGACTGCACAGCGCACCATCACCAATATTGACCAACACTGCCCTGTACCGTACAGTCACCAGCAATGACTGCACAGCGCACCATCACCAATATTGACCAACACTGCCCTGCATCGTACAGTCACCAGCAATGACTGCACAGCGCACCATCACCAATATTGACCAATACTGCCTTGCATCGTACAGTCACTAGCAATGACTGCACAGCGCACCATCACCAATATTAAACAATACTGCCCTGTACCGTACAGTCACCAGCAATGACTGCACAGCGCACCATCACCAATATTAAACAATACTGACCTGTACCGTACAGTCACCAGCAATGACTGCACAGCGCACCATCACCAATATTGACCAACACTGCCCTGCATCGTACAGTCACCAGCAATGACTGCACAGCGCACCATCACCAATATTGACCAACACTGCCCTGCATCGTACAGTCACCAGCAATGACTGCACAGCGCACCATCACCAATATTAACCAATACTGCCCTGTACCGCACAGTCACCAGCAATGACTGCACAGCGCACCATCACCAATATTAAACAATACTGCCCTGTACAGTACAGTCACTAGCAATGACTGCACAGCGCACCATCACCAATATTAAACAATACTGCCCTGTACCGTACAGTCACCAGCAATGACTGCACAGCGCACCATCACCAATATTGACCAACACTGCCCTGCATCGTACAGTCACTAGCAATGACTGCACAGCGCACCATCACCAATATTGACCAACACTGCCCTGTACCGTACAGTCACCAGCAATGACTGCACAGCGCACCATCACCAATATTAAACAATACTGACCTGTACCGACAGTCACCAGCAATGACTGCACAGCGCACCATCACCAATATTGACCAACACTGCCCTGCATCGTACAGTCACCAGCAATGACTGCACAGCGCACCATCACCAATATTGACCATTACTGCCCTCTACCGCACAGTCACCAGCAATGACTGCACAGCGCACCATCACCAATATTAAACAATACTGCCCTGCGCCGTACAGTCACCAGCAATGACTGCACAGCGCACCATCACCAATATTGAACAATACTGCCTTGCATCGTACAGTCACCAGCAATGACTGCACAGCGCACCATCACCAATATTGACCAATACTGCCCTATACCGTACAGTCACCAGCAATGACTGCACAGCGCACCATCACCAATATTGACCAATACTGCCCTGTACCGTACAGTCACCAGCAATGACTGCACAGCGCACCATCACCAATATTGACCAAATACTGCCCTGTGCAGTACAGTCACCAGCAATGACTGCACAGCGCACCATCACCAATATTGACCAACACTGCCCTGTACCGTACAGTCACCAGCAATGACTGCACAGCACACCATCACCAATATTGACCAATACTGCCCTGCATCGTACAGTCACCAGCAATGACTGCACAGCGCACCATCACCAATATTGAACAATACTGCCCTGCAGTGCAGGGCCTGCACTGTACTGTACTGTACTGTACTGTACTGTACTGTACTGTACTCTGCTGTACTGTACTGTGTAATGTACTGTACTGCACTGTACTGTACTGCACTGCACATTGTGTGAGCCAATTCAAGCATATTCGAAGTTTAGGACGAATGCTGTCGCAGTCCATTGTCCATGATGTTTTGACACAATACCACGTGCATTTAATAACATTGCTATGCTATTTAGAATCTCTGCAGCAAGTTTTGTCGTCTTTTCGCCTATGTGCACCCTCTCAGCTGACTCGGATGCAGACTCTGCGGTAAAGACTCGAAACATTCAAACGGTCAGAGGGACAGAAGAAAATGTCCAGTACATGAATCAGGAGGCAGACAGACAGTCTAAGTTAACTCTCAGAAGATCAGGTGGCAGACAGACAGTCTAAGTTAACTCTCAGAAGATCAGGTGACAGACAGACAGTCTAAGTTAACTCTCAGAAGATCAGGTGTCAGACATACAGTCTAAGTTAACTCTCAGAAGATCAGGTGGCAGACAGACAGTCTAAGTTAACTCTCAGAAGATCAGGTGGCAGACAGACAGTCTAAGTTAACTCTCAGAAGATCAGGTGGTAGACAGACAGTCTAAGTTAACTCTCAGAAGATCAGGTGGCAGACAGACAGTCTAAGTTAACTCTCAGAAGATCAGGTGGCAGACAGACAGTCTAAGTTAACTCTCAGAAGATCAGGTGGCAGACATACAGTCTAAGTTAACTCTCATAAGATCAGGTGGCAGACAGACAGTCTAAGTTAACTCTCAGAAGATCAGGTGTCAGACATACAGTCTAAGTTAACTCTCAGAAGATCAGGTGGCAGACAGACAGTCTAAGTTAACTCTCAGAAGATCAGGTGGCAGACAGACAGTCTAAGTTAACTCTCAGAAGATCAGGTGGTAGACAGACAGTCTAAGTTAACTCTCAGAAGATCAGGTGGCAGACAGACAGTCTAAGTTAACTCTCAGAAGATCAGGTGGCAGACAGACAGTCTAAGTTAACTCTCAGAAGATCAGGTGGCAGACATACAGTCTAAGTTAACTCTCAGAAGATCAGGTGGCAGACAGACAGTCTAAGTTAACTCTCAGAAGATCAGGTGGCAGACAGACAGTCTAAGTTAACTCTCAGAAGATCAGGAGGCAGACAGACAGTCTAAGTTAACTCTCAGAAGATCAGGTGGCAGACAGATAGTCTAAGTTAACTCTCAGAAGATCAGGTGGCAGACAGAGTCTAAGTTAACTCTTAGAAGATCAGGTGGCAGACAGACAGTCTAAGTTAACTCTCAGAAGATCAGGTGGCAGACAGACAGTCTAAGTTAACTCTCAGAAGATCAGGTGGTAGACAGACAGTCTAAGTTAACTCTCAGAAGATCAGGTGGCAGACAGACAGTCTAAGTTAACTCTCAGAAGATCAGGTGGTAGACAGACAGTCTAAGTTAACTCTCAGAAGATCAGGTGGCAGACAGACAGTCTAAGTTAACTCTCAGAAGATCAGGTGGTAGACAGTCAGTCTAAGTTAACTCTCAGAAAATCAGGTGGCAGACAGACAGTCTAAGTTAACTCTCAGAAAATCAGGTGGCAGACAGACAGTCTAAGTTAACTCTCAGAAAATCAGGTGGCAGACAGACAGTCTAAGTTAACTCTCAGAAGATCAGGTGGCAGACAGACAGTCTAAGTTAACTCTCAGAAAATCAGGTGGCAGACAGACAGTCTAAGTTAACTCTCAGAAAATAAGGTGGCAGACAGACAGTCTAAGTTAACTCTCAGAAGATCAGGAGGCAGACAGACAGTCTAAGTTAACTCTCAGAAGATCAGGTGGCAGACATACAGTCTAAGTTAACTCTCAGAAAATCAGGAGGCAGACAGACAGTCTAAGTTAACTCTCAGAAGATCAGGTGGCAGACAGACAGTCTAAGTTAACTCTCAGAAAATCAGGTGGCAGACAGACAGTCTAAGTTAACTCTCAGAAGATCAGGTGGCAGACAGACAGTCTAAGTTAACTCTCAGAAAATCAGGTGTCAGACAGACAGTCTAAGTTAACTCTCAGAAAATCAGGAGGCAGACAGACAGTCTAAGTTAACTCTCAGAAAATCAGGTGGCAGACAGACAGTCTAAGTTAACTCTCAGAAAATCAGGTGTCAGACAGACAGTCTAAGTTAACTCTCAGAAAATCAGGAGGCAGACAGACAGTCTAAGTTAACTCTCAGAAAATCAGGTGGCAGACAGACAGTCTAAGTTAACTCTCAGAAAATCAGGAGGCGGACAGACAGTCTAAGTTAACTCTCAGAAAATCAGGTGGCAGACATACAGTCTAAGTTAACTCTCAGAAGATCAGGTGGCAGACATACAGTCTAAGTTAACTCTCAGAAAATCAGGAGGCAGACAGACAGTCTAAGTTAACTCTCAGAAAATCAGGAGGCAGACAGACAGTTTAAGTTAACTCTCAGAAGATCAGGTGGCAGACATACAGTCTAAGTTAACTCTCAGAAGATCAGGTGGCAGACAGTCTAAGTTAACTCTCAGAAAATCAGGAGGCAGACAGACAGTCTAAGTTAACTCTCAGAAAATCAGGAGGCAGACAGACAGTCTAAGTTAACTCTCAGAAGATCAGGTGGCAGACATACAGTCTAAGTTAACTCTCAGAAAATCAGGAGGCAGACAGACAGTCTAAGTTAACTCTCATAAAATCAGGAGGCAGACAGACAGTCCAAGTTAACTCTCAGAAGATCAGGTGGCAGACATACAGTCTAAGTTAACTCTCAGAAGATCAGGTGGCAGACAGTCTAAGTTAACTCTCAGAAGATCAGGTGGCAGACAGACAGTCTAAGTTAACTCTCAGAAGATCAGGTGGTAGACAGACAGTCTAAGTTAACTCTCAGAAGATCAGGTGTCAGACATACAGTCTAAGTTAACTCTCAGAAAATCAGGAGGCAGACGGACAGTCTAAGTTAACTCTCAGAAAATCAGGAGGCAGACAGACAGTCTAAGTTAACTCTCAGAAGATCAGGTGGCAGACAGACAGTCTAAGTTAACTCTCAGAAGATCAGGTGGCAGACAGTCTAAGTTAACTCTCAGAAGATCAGGTGGCAGACAGACAGTCTAAGTTAACTCTCAGAAGATCAGGTGGTAGACAGACAGTCTAAGTTAACTCTCAGAAGATCAGGTGGCAGACAGACAGTCTAAGTTAACTCTCAGAAGATCAGGTGGCAGACAGAGTCTAAGTTAACTCTTAGAAGATCAGGTGGCAGACATACAGTCTAAGTTAACTCTCAGAAGATCAGGTGGCAGACAGACAGTATATGTTAACTCTCAGAAGATCAGGTGGCAGACAGACAGTCTAAGTTAACTCTCAGAAGATCAGGTGGCAGTCAGACAGTCTAAGTTAACTCTCAGAAGATCAGGTGGCAGACAGATAGTCTAAGTTAACTCTCAGAAGATCGGGTGGCAGACAGTCTAAGTTAACTATCAGAAGATCAGGTGGCAGACAGACAGTCTAACTTAACTCTCAGAAGATCAGGTGGCAGACAGAAGTTAACTCTCAGAAGATCAGGTGGTAGACAGACAGTCTAAGTTAACTCTCAGAAGATCAGGTGGCAGACATACAGTCTAAGTTAACTCTCAGAAGATCAGGTGGCAGACAGACATTCTAAGTTAACTCTCAGAAGATCCATCGATAGATTACGCTGTCTGGACGAAAACCATCCACCGGCCATCAAGGGTTGCCAGTGAGAGGTCACCGGCCATGAAGGGTCGCCAGTGAGAGGTCGCCGGTCATCAAGGGTCGCCAGTGAGAGGTAACCGGTCATCAAGGGTCACCAGTGAGAGGTCAGTGGCCATCAAGGGTCGCCAGTGAGAGGTCGCCGGTCTGGGAACGCCATGGGATTAATTCAGTGATCCAGCCATCTCTGTAGCGGGCGGCGGGCCGAGTGTAGCCTAACCTTTTCATCTCAGCCACTCTCCGTTGTCGGCTTTATGGCAGACAAAATACTGCCCGGCGCCACCGCCGCGCCATCGTCACCGAGTCAGACACCGACGCTCTATCGCCTTTTTATCGGCCGCGGGCCGGAGACCGGGGGAGCCGCCGGAAATGGTGACATGACCGCCAGTCGTCAGCGGCGGCGGGGGTGGGCGGGGGGGGGGGAGTAGAGGCCAGGGGGGTCTTTTTCAGCGGTGACATCATCAACAGAGTCTGTCGGCGCGGTTCATGGCAGAGCGCTTCTGTCTTGCTGTCGGCGCGCCCGGCCGCCACTGTGACCATATATCACGCTGACCCGTCCCGTTCCCCGGCTGACCGGAGCGGCGTCGGCGCCTCAGAGCCGGCGCCTAATGGTTAGATAATCCCGGCCGGTCGTGTTTCCTTTCACGGCACAGACTGACCTGTCATTAATTCTCAGATCGTCCGCATGACGGCTGTGGCGCCATCGTCGCGTCGCCCCGCCGCCGTCGCCGACAGACACGTACCCGCGCGGGGCACCCCGGCGCACCCGACGCACCCTGCACCCCACGCCCCCACGCAGACGGGTCTCAATCCCCAGATCAGCGGCACAATCCAGCCGTCCGCCGGCCGAGACGCCGCCGCCACCATTAATCAGTAAGTCTACGCCGCTTTTTGAAGCGAAAAACTCGGCGGCGTGTGTGTGTCCGGCCCCCTGCCGGCCCCCGGGCCACGTGTCCGGCCCCCTGCCGGCCCCCGGGCCCCGTGCACGGGCAGACGGACACTGGTAATTGATTTCGCAGCTGTACCGCACGATCGAACCATTAGTCGTCTCCGTCGATGGCGGGCCGAAAATACGCCACCGAAACCGCGGGCGAACGGCGGGCGGCGGCAGCACTAGAGTGCCCGCCGAAAACAGGAACGGGCGGGCTCGAGCGTGCTTTGGAGTGATTTGTCAAACGTTCGGTGGCGTTTGAGGTTGACGGTTTCTGATTGAATCGGTTGGCGATTGAGCTATCAAAGGTTCGTGTTTTCAAAAGGCTGTTAGAGGCGGGCATTTTAGCCGGGCAAGGCAGCGTGAGGACGTTGGATTTCGTTTGGCCATTGGCGGCTGTTGTTGGTTTGTTAGCGTTTCTTCCGGCTAAATAAAAACTATCCGTATGCGATATTGTGTGGGTGATGACATCAGTTACGCTGTTCTAAAAACAACGCTAATTTTGTTAGGTTGTCTCAACTCTCAATAAAAAGATACCTTGCAACGACTTCGTTTATAAACAAAATATAAATATTAACACTTAACAGCACGATATTCAACTTTCGATCCATTAATCAAAGGAAAGTGTGTTAGGCCAGAATGAAATTCGCTTTGATCTGGGTTTGTATAGCTCTCAATGAAATACGATAAATAATAGCTCGTGATGTTTGTGTTTGTTCAACAATAACGTTGATGCACTCATGTGACAATGTCTATGTGGAAGTTCTGGACACAAATGATGTATCATTATCATAGGTCATATATATATATATATATATATATATATATATAAAGCATATGAATGAAATAGGTATGTTTAACGTCATAAAGTTACTTATGCCACCGTTTTATGCATGCCTTGAACTTGTACATTTTTGCTTGTCTTTGTATTCTGATTTAATATCAATTTGGTCCTAAACCAGGCCACAATTTCGTTTCCTCCCCTCACGTTCATTTTCGCAGCATCGGGTTGAATATCGTAATATAATGCCAAGTTCATTTTCGCAGCATCAGGTTGAATACCGTATTATAATGCCAAGTTCATTTTCGCAGCATCAGGTTGAATGCCGTAATATTATGCCAAGTTAATTTCCGCGGCGACAAACACTGAATGCCGAGACGGCCAGCTTCATCCACGGATGTTGATCTAGACTCATAGCGACTTCCTTCTCTAATCTTCGTCAGCTTTCAGACGACAGACGACAGACGACAGACGACAGACGACAGACGACAGACGACAGACGACAGACGACAGTTCGTCGTTTAATCTCCGTCTGTCGCCTGGTTAACGCTCGTATACCGAGTCCCGCAGGAGTCGCGCCATTGTTTTGAGCGGAGTCGGGTCTGCAGACGGGGGGCGATCGGACCAACCATCTAACCGAACCGAGGCCAGACCAGCCTCGAATTGTCCTGTCAGATCAATGTGAGCCCTCGGCTCTCGGTCTGACACGGACCGCGGCTCGGCGGGCTGCCGCAGTAGAGAGTGGCACACAGTGAAGTTGCGCGGTATATGGGACTGAGTGTGTCTACGGAAGCTCGGATAGCACGCTACTCAATGGTCAATGCTTGTTGTAGAGACACAATGAGATACAGCTTGTGGATTCTCGTGCAGTGCCTGCATGCTATATGCAAAACTTGAGTGCTGTTTAAAACAACGCTGACGAAAATAAGAACTACAGAGATCACCGAGTTCTGTTAAGTACAGTACTGCGTCATCACGAAGTTCAATAGCTTTGCAGATGGAAATTATTCGCGTGAATGTCAATCAACAATGGTACATTGATAATGTAGATTCTTCAGGAACCTTTCAGTCGAATTTGACAAATTGGAGCCCGCTCAACTGATAATCCGAGACATTCTCATGCGGCCCCGTATGACGTAACCAATCTAGTGTGTTGATAATCAGAGATAAAAGCGCGGCCGTCTTTGTGAGCGAAGCTATTCAGAGTCGTCAATGAGGCATTTGAACAAACGTGGAATGGAAATGCTCTGTTTCGAATGTCTTTTGGAATCGCTCGTGCCTCATTCATTGGAGTCGTATTTCGAAACATAAGTGGTCATTTGTGTAGCACAATCAAGTATCAAGACACACAACCATTGTAAGGCGGCTGCTTTTATCTAGGTTGTTTCTTATCATGTTCTGATGTAAAAAGATAGGTCAAGAAAACTGTAACTAAAACATTTTTATAGGCCAAAACTTGCATTGAAGAAAAACACAATTTAAACAGCCCATGGAAAACAAGCGTTCCAAAGGCCGTTTGGAGAATTAGGCTCTTCGAAGTTAGACTTTCGTGGAAGCCTTTTACAGCCGTGTTGGTCGACAAGTGGCAATCTTTCTGCAATTTCATCTGACCGGCAGATTTGCTGCTGATTGGTCCTGCAATAAACCTGACTCAGCTCTAACCTCTGACTGCGAAGCGAACACCCCGAACCCCTCCGGAGCACCACCCCTATCCTCGTGTCGTCACAGGTCAGTTCTTCCCTCTCTCCCGGACTCTGGCCTGGATCGGGGCCACACGTGACACCTCCAGTAGAGCGGCCTGTCCTGCGAATGAGACACCGCCTGATTTACGTCGCTGCCGCTCTGCATCAGTCAGGTGGTCCGTCTCCGCAGAAACGACCGCCATCTTTGTCCGCGGCAGAAACGCGGCGCGACACAGCCGGCGCGGCGGAGACACCCGCGGCGCGCTTCGCCGTCGCAGGCGCGTTATCTGCGCTTGGGCGCTTTGTTTGGCTGACAAGTGATTTGTGGCAGGCAGTAAGCCAGTCCGATTCCTCAATTAAGCATGCCATTATCGTGTCGCATTCCAGAAACAAATTACCCGGCGGGATCGTTGTACAGGGGAGAGTCGGGGAGGTATCTGGCGAGACATATGTCACAGGTGAGCCGAGATAGAGTGTGGAACGACGCTACAACAAGTGCAGTCGCACCAGCCATCCAGCTTACTTGGAAGTGGAAGTGGGAGTTCCAGGACAGATCGTCCAGTCGGAGGTTCGATTTTACACCCTCATCTTTCATATTAATCTAAGATTGGGTCTATAGGGTTGTCGTAGGCCCTGAAGACGGCTGTGCAAGTATTTTGCCGCGCCGGGAAACGGTCACCGAGTTACAGCCTCCGGCAATGTCGAGAGGTCACGCTGCAAGCCTTTCTTTGATGGCTCATAACTTGTAGCTATACGACCGGAAACATTAAAAGCGATATATCACTGAACTCGCAATGATGCAGGGAAACTTTTGGATATCTAAAAAAAAATGGATTTGATTTTGTGACCTTGTGACCTTTTCTAACGCGACCTATCTTGCCTATCTCTACCTTTTCCCAGTCGAAACCTGTATTTTTGACTAAAAGCCAAATTGAGTTTGATCAATTACCTTTCGATATAACAAATAAAGAAGTGTCTCTATCCTATTGAATGATATGCCAAATGCCCCCTTTCAGCCTCGCACAAAACGTATAGGTGGCGCTGCGAAGGTTACCCATTAATATCTCCGGACTGGGTAAATATTTCGAGTTGCGGTTTACGCCAGTGCATTGAATAGGTGATTCTGAGCAAGAAATATTCGTGTGACTTTGTGACCCGAGGTCAAGATCAAGGTCATAATTTAGGTCAAACTTGTAAATAATTTCCGTTTGCTATACGTACGGGATTATACCTATACGGGTTTTTGTGAGGCTACAAAGGGGAATTTAATAGGCTATAGCCACTTTTTTATATCGAAAGGTAATTGATCAATCTCAATTTGGCTTTGAGTCAAAAATACAGGTTTCGACTGGGAAAAGGTCACGCAAGAAAAGGTCACAAGGTCACAAAATCAAAACAACAAAAATCAAAATGTTTGAGATAGCTAAAAGTTTCCCTGCATCATTGCGAGTTCAGTGATATATCGCCTTTAATGTTTCCGGTCGTCTAACTACAAGTTATGAGCCATCAAAGAAAGTGCTGCAGCGTGACCTCTCGACATTGCCGGAGGCTATAACTCGGTGACCGTTGCTCGGCGAGGCAAAATATTTCCACAGTCGTCTTCACGGCCTATGACTACCCTATAGACCCAATCTTAGACATTTTTTTTAATATGAGGGTGTAAGGCACTGGTCGATCTGTCCTGGAACGCCCCAGTGGATACAAGTGACTTCAAAGAGGAATGATGCATATATTAGATAGCAAATCGTAAAACAAAATCAGTTTAAAAACCGATAGAAATGCTTACAAAAGTGGTCGATTTTATGATTCCTTTGAAGTGGCAACAAATGCCAATTGCATTATTCTATTAAGAAATAGCGCACCGCCAAATATGTAAAAAATGTCAGCAACAGATCAAAGTTGGAGCACGGTGATTGATTTCTCACAGTCGAACCGCTACATTCGACTCAAATCAGAGCCTGTCACTCACATCTTCACTCGTCCGCACCGGTGACGAACGGTTCAAGTTGGTTCATTATACGCACCCTGGGCTCCCCTTCTCCCTTTCATCAGACCCCTGCCGCTCCGAAATACTTTGAAGCCAATAACAGAGTCAACCGAAAATAGATATGTTTGAAGGCGGTGAAAAGTCGCCAAGCCAATTATGCATGGTGTGGCGAGTAGCAGATCTTATCTGCTGCGAAACCAAGTTGTTTAATGTAGTGGGAGGAACAATACGTTTATACGGAAGAAATCGTTGTAAGTGCCACGGTAAAACATCCATGCTTTTATCAAGGCTGCATGTCGAAATTCTATGATTTTATTTCAATTTCGTTGTCATGCTATAGCAAATTTTCAAAGTAAGGTCATATTGGTGGATACAAATTATGGGAAAAGGTGGCTGCATTGCGAAAAGGTCTCGTTGGATAATCTTGGTAATGATCCCGACGTTGCCGCCTTGTATCTCCAGTTCGTTTTAGCTTCAGACTGGTGATTGATTCAACTTTTTTTGGAACGATTCAATCACGATTCATTTTGGAACCTGAATGATTCACAATCACCGTTCGATTCATGGATACAATTTTTAGAATTGATTCTTTCCGATTCAAATAATACACCAAAAAAATCACGTTTGATTCAACATTTAAATATATATGTTGCATTTATGTAAAATCAATAAAAATGGAAACGTACATATATATTATATTTATGATCATTAAACATTGTTACAGCAATAATATTTCAGTATAAATGAATGTAGCCACTAGGACTGCATTGTATTTTCACAATTTACAATGTGCACTTGAATCGTTATTAATCGTTAAATCTTTTGATTCAATCAGACTTGATGCCATGCGAGCTTTGATTCAATCACGATTCATGAATAAAAGTATCTGGTGGTGAATCAATTATTTTTTATTCAAGACATTTTGATTGAACGTTTCCAATCGATTCAATCAGAGTCAAATCAATAACAAGTCTGCTTAGCTTCTGACCCCTCACCATTCTGTGTGTCCTCGCCACGCCACCAGCACCGTCTTGAATGTCACCGTGGACCGATTCTGGGCCGCTTTACATAGTCACGCCGTAAATCAGCTCGATCGTATGCAAAGTTCCGCTCGATATTTTCACGTGTCGGTGATAAAAAGGCGCCACCGATCGCGGGCGTGGCGCTCGGCCGTCTCCCGGGCGCAGCGCGCCATAAAAACACACCGCACTGCAGCTGACTCGACACAGATCGACAGTTCTGACGCGTCTGCGGCAGTAAAGAAGCGCGACGTCGGCCGCCCGTCCCCCGCTGCC
Organism: Chirona hameri; assembly: GCA_036785665.1. Taxonomy (NCBI): domain Eukaryota; kingdom Metazoa; phylum Arthropoda; class Thecostraca; order Balanomorpha; family Balanidae; genus Chirona; species Chirona hameri. The sequence continues at coordinate 345,533 of JAXIVJ010000138.1, read as the reverse complement.
GTCCATCGTGACACACTCCGCCTGGTCAGCAGAGATGGAGAGGGCTCCCCAGTCGGCAGCGGGCGCTGCAGGACAGTCGGTTGTCAGTCGGTTGAGAGTCGGTTGAGAGTCGGTTGGCAGTCGGTTGAGAGTCGGTTGGCAGTCGGTTGAGAGTCGGTTGGCAGTCGGTTGGCAGTCGCCCTGCAGCGGCGCTCCGTGGGGACTGTCCGGCAGCGACAGCAGCGGAGCAGCCACGGAATAGTCATCTGCGGTCGACGGGAGGGCGGAATGGAGAAGGAGGAGGGCTGAATGGATCGCGGCTGCTCGGGCTTTCCTCCCAGTCTGAGCCGGCAGATTGGTTTGGTGCTGGTTAGCGCACGACGGGGGGTACCGGGGAAGAGGCAGAGCGGAAATGTAAAATCACGGTAATATCCAACCATGTTTGTGGAATGGGTAAAATATTATGATTTCAAGTCCCCATGTTAAGCATTTTTAGTAAATTAAATTATCTATTTGACGTTTCAGTGGTGGTTTAGCACACTAACATCACACTTCTGATTAACTGATATGTCAGCGATGGTGGTAACTAATCGCACATATCATAGTTTTACCGGGAGTGCTGTGCCGCCTAGCCTGAAGTCTCACGCTAAAGTTGTCTGTGCATACAGTCCCTCTGGGACAGTTGGAGCGATTGATGCAGTTTCCAGGGTAAACCAACCGGAGCTCCGGTTAGAAACGCTTCCGAGTTAGGATAACAGAGCTGCGAAGTTTTCACGTTATCGGTCTGGTTTTGTGGTATAGTGAGGCACTAAGTACCAGAATGGCATCCTTGTGTCTGGTGCAGAGTTCGTCACGGGCCGGGCTGGGCCTGGGCCGAGCCTCAACTTTAAGGAAATCACCGGGCTCTGGACGGGCCTGGGCTGAGAATGTTGAAGTAATGCGCGCAAGCTCAGATCAGAGCTTAAACATATTTTAACCAGCAGTTCACTTCCGCAGCAACACACTGTTGCTGTGGCTGTGGCTTTTTTTTGGTTAGCATAGTTGGTTTATTGTTTCACATTTATAGTATACAGGTAAATATGCTATGATAATCATTGCAAATTTTGTGTAAATAATGATATGCTTAATCTGAACGGGCCGGACCGGCCTGGACCTCAAATGTATTAATTTTACCGGGCCTGGGTCGGGCCTGGGCTTGGTGTTCATGGGCCCGGGCCGGGCCGGGCTGGGGGTTGGTGGGCCCGTGACGAACACTGGTCTGGTGCGACGATTCATTCCAAACTTAACGTGACGCATGAAGAAATTCAGCAGATTTGCTATGAGAAGTGCCTGACAACAATAAAGGTGACAGGCTCAAGCCCATGAGCTAAAACATGGCGAATAAACGAACTAAATGGACAATGTCAATTGGGAAGAATATGAACATATTACCATTACTATTCTGGGTGCATGCACTGAAAAATATGTTTGAGAATGTGTTTAAAAGGTTTAATTGTGAAACCGAAAATTGGTCTAAGAAGCAAAAACGAGTTTCAGGATCGAACAGTTTGAAGGCCAAGGAGAGGCTTCTTTTTAAGCACCTCGAAAATAGGAATCAGGATTAGTCTGCACTTTAGTCTCAAGGAGACCACCGAGCTTAGCAGAAAGTCTCGAAACGTATGGTGTATTTTGAATAGGGCAAATTAACACTATTTATTACTTAGGATAAAATACATGAAAATAGGAACCGGGCATTTCAAAACATATTTTTAATTTTTTTACATATTTATTTATTATTTTGTGTTATGAGTTAGCCGACATAACCTTCATCTTATCACTATCCGTAATGTCCCTAGACTCTCTTGCGACTTGTATAATGCGTGCGCGTACTCAACTGCCCCAATTCAGCCGGAACTTGGGCCTGTTGTTCTCAGCTCAGGCATCGATAGGTGGGCAGACATTCAGCTCCTGTGAAGCGTCACCCCTCCTTTCAGCGACCGGCGGCGCGCTACCACTCCAAGCTCAGCAAACTTTAACAAATTCCACTCGGGGATTTGTTTACATGGTCATTACGCAAGCTAACGAGTCCGTGTGTGCAGCCGTCTGGTCCCCACGCGCCGCAGAAACGGTGGTTCGGGGCCCGCCGGAAGCCACAGCTCCCTACATAAACAGCCAAATGGGATCAGCACAATGCAAATACGCATCCTTTCGTGGCGCGATGGCGCCGCGTTGCCCGGCTCTCGAAGCGAGGACTGAAAGAGGCGCGGGCCCGGAACTGCCACTTCAGGCACGCACCGGACCGGACCGGCGGGGGCGGGGGCGGGGGCGGGAGCGGACGGGACAGCAGGGCTCCCGTGGCAATCTAGCAGTCCTGTTTGCTCAGCGGTGGCTTGTTCAGCTGTCAGTCAGAGCCCCCAGCGGCGCTGTCCGCCTCTCAGTCGGCCGACAGAAGGGGTCCGGAAGGGCTGTTTGATCGAGCTCATCAGAGGCGCCGAAAGGAAACTATGCCAGATATCCGCGGTCGGGTGAATACCTATTGATGAGGCTTTCTGGAGTTTACAGTGTCGGGGTAACTCAGTTTTGGAGTGTCGGCACTCCGTGGCTTAGATTAATGTCGATCTTCGCGGTTAGAAGGATAAGTATCCAGGGACGATTTGTCATCGCGTGTGTTGTCACTGTTGGGTTTACGTCTATGCCAAGCTGATGAGAAGATTCCGTTCCCTCGCCCACAATCGTTTGGATATGTCCGTACCCACTTGTGTTTATAGCATGCGTTTCACTATGTACTACACAGCTATCGCCAGTATAACAAGACTACACATTTGGGATTTTTGCTATACAAATAGGCCTCACATTTCCATGTTACTCGAAACTCACATCGGTTTGTGCATTTCGGATCTTCCTCGAAAGCCTGTCCAATGTTCGTCCTCAAGGCTGGGAAAACTTGCCTATATCTCCTAACGACCCAGTGGGAAACGTGATCACCAATCCCACCAATTCAGTCTATTCTCAGCAAACGTGAACGGACCAGCCGCCAGTCACTGGAGGACAAAACTGGAGCAGATCCGACCGTGTCCCGTCTCAACAAAGGCCGACAGTCCGCTGGACACGACTGATGTGTCATGTGTGTGGCGACCATGGCCAGTGGCGAGTGGTTCTGGACCGATGCCTGCCGCGCCGGGGCCGGCTGTTTTGGCCCGCCCCACACGGGTGCGTTTTTCATGCGTTGCGTTGCGTTGCGTCACGTCCCGAGAGACAGGGAGGAGTCAGGAAGGAGTCAGGAGCTGAGTTGGAGTCAGGGAGGAGTCAGGAGCTGAGTTGGAGTCAGGGAAGAGTCAGGAGTCAGGAGCTGAGTTGGAGTCAGGGAGGAGTCAGGAGTCAGGAGCTGAGTTGGAGACAGGGAGGAGTCAGGAGTCAGGAGCTGAGTTGGAGACAGGGAGGAGTCAGAAGTCAGGAGATGAGTTAGAGTCAGGGAGGAGTCAGGAGTCAGGAGCTGAGTTGGAGTCAGGGAGGAGTCAGGAGTCAGGAGCTGAGTTGGAGACAGGGAGGAGTCAGGAGTCAGGAGCTGAGTTGGAGGCAGGGAGGAGTCAGCAGTCATGAGCTGAGTTAGAGTCAGGGAGGAGTCAGGAGTCAGGAGCTGAGTTAGAGTCAGGGAGGAGTCAGGAGCCAGGAGCTGAGTTGGAGTCAGGGAGGAGTCAGAAGCTGAGTTAGAGTCAGTGAGGAGTCAGGAGCCAGGAGCTGAGTTGGAGTCAGGAAGGAGTCAGGAGCTGAGTTGGAGACAAGGAGGAGTCAGGAAGGAGTCAGGAGCTGAGTTGGAGTCAGGGAGGAGTCAGGAGTCAGGAGCTGAGTTAGAGACATGGAGGAGTCAGGAGCCAGGATCTGAGTTAGAGACAGGGAGGAGTCAGGAGCTGAGTTAGAGACAGGGAGGAGTCAGGAGTCAAAAGCTGAGTTGGAGTCAAGGAGGAGTCAGGAGCTGTGTTAGAGTCAGAGAGGAGTCAGGCGCCAGGATCTGAGTTAGAGACAGGGAGGAGTCAGGAGTCAAAAGCTGAGTTGGAGTCAGGGAGGAGTCAGAAGCTGAGTTAGTCAGGGAGGAGTCAAGAGCTGAGTTAGAGTCAGGGAGGAGTCAGGAGTCAGGAGCTGAGTTGGAGACAGGGAGGAGTCAGGAGTCAGGAGCTGAGTTGGAGTCAGGGAGGAGTCAGGAGCTGAGTTAGAGACAGGGAGGAGTCAGGAGTCAGGAGCTGAGTTGGAGTCAGGGAGGAGTCAGGAGTCAGGAGCTGAGTTGGAGACAGGGAGGAGTCAGGAGTCAGGAGCTGAGTTAGAGACAGGGAGGAGTCAGGAGTCAGGAGCTGAGTTGGAGCCAGGAAGGAGTCAGGAGCTGAGTTGGAGACAGGGAGGAGTCAGGAAGGATCCAGGAGCTGAGTTGGAGTCAGGGAGGAGTCAGGAGTCAGGAGCTGAGTTTGAGTCAGGGAGGAGTCAGGAGCTGAGTTAGAGTCAGGGAGGAGTCAGGAACCAGGAGCTGAGTTGGAGTCAGGGAGGAGTCAGAAGCTGAGTTAGAGTCAGTGAGGAGTCAGGAGTCAGGAGCTGAGTTGGAGTCAGGAAGGAGTCAGGAGCTGAGTTGGAGACAGGGAGGAGTCAGGAAGGAGTCAGGAGCTGAGTTGGAGTCAGGGAGAAGTCAGGAGTCAGGAGCTGAGTTGGAGTCAGGGAGGAGTCAGGAGTCAGGAGCTGAGTTAGAGTCAGGGAGGAGTCAGGAGTCAGGAGCTGAGTTGGAGTCAGGAAGGAGTCAGGAGCTGAGTTGGAGACAGGGAGGAGTCAGGTGTCAGGAGCTGAGTTGGAGTGAGGGAGGAGTCAGGAGTCAGGAGCTGAGATGGAGTCGGGAGGAGTCGGGAGTCAGGAGCTGAGTTGGAGTGCAAGGAGGAGTCAGGAGTCAGGAGCTGAGTTGGATTCAGGAGTCAGGAGCTGAGTTGGAGTCAGGGAGGAGTCAGGAGTCAGGAGCTGAGATGGAGTCAGGGAGGAGTCAGGAGCTGAGTTGGAGTCAGGGAGGAGTCAGGAGTCAGGAGCTGATTTGGAGTCAGGGAGGAGTCAGGAGTCAGGAGCTGAGTTAGAGTCAGGGAGGAGTCAGGAGCTTGAGTTAGAGTCAGAGAGGGGTCAGGAGCCAGGAGCTGAGTTGGAGTCAGGGAGGAGTCAGGAGTCAAAAGCTGAGTTGGAGACAGGGAGGAGTCAGGAGCTGAGTTGGAGTCAGGGAGGAGTCAGGAGTCAGGAGCTGAGTTGGAGTCAGGGAGGAGTCAGGAGTCAGGATCTGAGTTGGAGTCAATGAGGAGTCAGGAGTTAGGAGCTGAGTTGGAGACAGGGAGGAGTCAGGTGTCAGGAGCTGAGTTGGAGTCAGGAGTCAGGAGCTGAGTTGGAGTCAGGGAGGACCAGTGACCGGACTGTCGCCGATCTGTGGAACACAGGATCTAACGTGCAGCAACTGTGCCAGGATTCCAGCGAATCCAGTCCGATACCGCGCTGTCTAGTGGGCTCCACGACATGTCTGCTTTGTAAACACCGCTGAGATTTATCTATCGAAGCTATCCGCGACACGTCTGCAAAAATGCTGTGGTATTTGCATTATTATTAAAGGCATAGTTGCGGGCTGTCGTATATCTCCCAGCGAATTATTTGCTGTCGCAATAAGTTCAGTAGACAACACCAAAAACACACTGCAAACACGTAAACAAAAGCACACTGCATTTGATACTGGTCATTTGTACACCAAAGTTGATTTTCAGATTCCTTGCAGAGTTTTTCAATGGAAGAGCTTTTTCTACTTTTGCTTGAGTAATAGCTCCAGAAACGATTTGGTTGGTTCAGAAGTAAAGGAACTGCCATAGCAGGCTTGATGCTAGCGTGATTATTTTTACCATCAAATTGTTACAACTTTGTCTGCCATAACTGCACAGAAAGTCAGTTGGAGAAGAGAGACGCTGCTGGCTAGCCCGGGTCACCATGTGAAAGAACGAAAGAGCAGCAATTCGTTCCAGCTCTTCACTTCAGAGAAAGGCTTTACGAGAGCTGCACGTGGCGATAACTGCCGCCGTCCTTCGTGACCCCGATCGGATCAACGTTCCGGAGCTTCGACGGCCCTCGGCTGGCTCCGATCTCGTCTCATATCAGCAGAAAGACACCTCCAGGAGGGCCGATCTCCATTCCTCGGAACTCCTCGGATCTCCATTCCTCGGAACTCCTCCTCCTCGGAACAGACCGTGTCCGATGTCACCTGCTGTCAGACGATCGAGCGCGCCTGTCGGAACCGAAATCGGATAGGAATCGATCGAATATCGATTTTTTTCTTTCGAGAAACCTTGAATCTTTTCTTGCGAAATCGTGAAGTTGCGTTGACGTACAAAAATATTCCCTCGCACTTTTTTTTTCTTGCATATGTGTGTTTGGAGTTGCAAAAGACACTCATTTCCCATACGCGTTTCTTCATATAATGATTTCGAAACTTTCCGATCATTTCAGGCATTTTTTCGGTTTCCACCTCTGGCGTCAGGTACCAGCGGGAGGCCGGGTCGGAATTCGTGGCTCGAGCCTGGCCGCCACCCTGGCGCGCCGAGGCCCGATTGTCCCGCGTGCCACCGGTGACGCATCAGAGCCACCATCAGCCGGAGCCTCCCAAACTGTCATGGACCAGTTTTTTGTTCCGTCAGTGCCATATTGTCTCCGACTCTCTGACTAATTGTCGACCGCGCGCGGCCATTTTTCAGCGGTGTTTTTTGGTGGCAGGCGTGTCCGGGGCGATGGCGGACGGTCGCTGTGACCTGCGTGACCTCGAGCGGGGCTGTCACAACGCTAGACGCTGTCACGTGGTCTCATGGACGCATTCGTTACTCGGGTGCGACCCTGCGCCGGTCAGGACCACGCCGTGTCGCTCTGCCCCTCCACCTCTCGAGGAGGTGAGGTGCTCCGAGCGGAGACCCACGTCCAGTTCAAATCTGCCTTTGATCCGCTGTCACAGTATGGCGCCGCCCGCGAGTCTCGGCATTGAAAGCCGATCAGGCGTGGCCTCTGACGGGCGTCATTTGACGCGGATAATGGTCGTGTTTACATGGGGGCGTCGGCGGGATATCCGGCCGGGGCTGACCGTGGCGCGCCGAGTCATTTATCTGGACCACCCCGCGCCTCCCTCGCCTCGCCTTCCGCGCCGCGCCGCGACCGCCGCGACCGCCGCGCCGCGCCGCGACCGCCGCCACCGCCGCGCCGCGCCGCGAACGCCGCGCCTCCCTCGGCTCCTCCCGCGCCGCGCCGCGACCGCCGCGACCGCCGCGACCGCCGTACCCGCCGCAGCAGCATCACTATCGCCTCCGCCGCTACCACTGCCACGGGAACACCACTGCCACGGGTACACCACGCCGGCCCCCGGCTCACCGTACCACATGTCCTAGACCACGGACGGTAAATCACTGCCCAGCGTGTCCAAACACGGGCCGGGCCCAGCCGCGTCCGGCGCCCCCACACTGCGGCGGCGGCTCGCGGCTCCTGAACTGCGGCCGGGCTAATTAATATTGACTGCCGTGTCCTCCGCCCCGGCTGAAATATGGGTCTTTTGTTCAGCGGGGCACGGCGGAGGTGTTTGGAGAGGGCGTCCTCTCGTGGCGGCCACATGGCGCACCGTACTATCGGGGCTGCTGGAAGGACGTTGGAGCTCCGGTCTATCGGGGGCTGCTGGAAGGACGTTGGAGCTCCGGTCTATCGGGGGCTGCTGGAAGGACGTTGGAGCACCGGTCTATCGGGGGCTGCTGGAAGGACGTTGGAGCTCCGGTCTATCGGGGGCTGCTGGAAGGACGTTGGAGCTCCGGTCTATCGGGGGCTGCTGGAAGGACGTTGGAGCTCCGGTCTATCGGGGGCTGCTGGAAGGACGTTGGAGCTCCGATCTATCGGGGGCTGCTGGAAGGACGTTGGAGCACCGGTCTATCGGGGGCTGCTGGAAGGACGTTGGAGCACCGGTCTATCGGGGGCTGCTGGAAGGACGTTGGAGCAGGACAGGGATGGAGATGTGGTTAGCTGAGTGTTTTCAGAAAACTGACAGGAGCGAAACGTACAGTCACCAACAGATCAAGGTATATTTTCTCAAATTGGCATGCGACTTGGCCATAATCCATTGAAACGTCGAAATTCGACGTACGAGTACATAAAATGCAGTTTGTTAGTGGATAACATGAATCAAAATGGTTGTTACATTCCAGAATGTGAATTAGATAATGTAATTAAATAAGCTGTTTGAACTCAAAGCCGTCTGGTCTTACAGTCTGGGCAATTATTTTTAGCAAGTTGCACAGTGCTAGTACATGAGTTTCAACCTGAACTTTCTGCTGGCAAACACTCCTTTCAAGCAGATATTTCCACGCCAGTGAACTTGATAATGGCCTATTCAGAAGTGGCCAAACTTTTTCGTCCGCCAACTTTTAATGAATACACCACCGCCGACATGGCCGTTTCCCGGTGTGCCTCACTGAAAAATGACTCGGAAACACTACCGTCTCACAATCATCCAACTTTCCAGCCGCAATCGCATCTGTTGCGCCTGAGCCGCGTGCGAGGTCATCTTTAATGCACTCTTCGGACCTCATGAGACTCTGACGCGAGTCCCCGTCGGCCCGCCGGTGATCGCGTTTCGCGGGCGGCTGGGCGCGAGGCGACCTCAGAGCGGCTGATCCATCAGAGAAGTTAATCCGGCGCGCCACCCGGGGAGTGGCGCGGCGGCGACGGATGCGGCGCGACGCGCATAAATGGACCTTCATCGCCCGGGTCCCCGCTTCTGCCTGTCTGAAGACGTCAAATGTCAGGTCGGAAATTGGGGAGACAGACATACGGGCGGTCGTCGAGAGCCGGAGATTCAAGAGGCAGTGCAGTTGGCCCTCAGCTGTGGAGCCTCGTAAGTGGAGAAAGTCAGGGTGGTCTACCCTCAGCAAACGTGTGTGCGTGAGCTCTAAGAAAAGCGCCAGTCCAAATACTTCGTAATTACCCCTACTGTTGAACTAGTTCAAGCAACAACTACTCAATTATAAGCTCATGAATGAGTAGGTTACTGTTCTGGCTTTTGACGTTCCCTTTCAGAATGGTCTCCAGTTTACCGGCCGTTTTGTGATGTTAATCATCACTGTGCTCCGTCTGGTGGTCCCAAACCATTCACACCGACCGCCGGCAGCAGAGCGAGCCGACCAGATAATGATGAAGCACCACACAGTGTCTTTCAGCCGCTCCCACCAGACCTCCACCGCGTCGCCTCCCACGAAACTTCGGAATGCAAACGCCGGCGCTGAAAAGGAATTATTCTGTATACAGAGCGCTCGCTTCGCTTCATAGCGTGGCGCCATTAGGCGTGCATAACGTGGTGCCATTAGGACTCCGTGAGCACGCTATGAGGGCTTCCAGCCGCTAATGAGGCTCCGCAGAGGCGGTGCGAGAAAGTGCGAGCGATGCGACGGTTGTGCTACCAAAGCCACGCATTCCCGCTGCCTGCCGCCGCCCCGCAAGCCGCCTACATTACCGCAGTGGCTCCGGACAACAAATGGAAAACAGAGGGCGGGCCAGGCCGGCGGGGGCGGCGGCGGGGGCGGCCGGGACGGCTGCCGCTGGCTGCCGGGCGGCGGAGGCGGCGCGGCGGAGGCGGCGCGGCGGAGGCGCCAGGGATGCCGCCGGGGTCATCGTGCGCCGCGTCCGCCTCCCGCGCGCCGCGTGTCACGTCCGCCGCGCCGCCTGCCGTCGTGTTTACATGAAGAGCGGCCCGCGCTCAATGCTATCTCACTATCTGCGGCCCCGAGCGACGGCCGCGCCGCGCCGCGCCGTCCAGCGCTGTGCTGTGCAAAACACCCGGCGCGCGCCGTCCGCTGGCGGGGGCAGCGACCGGCAGCTGCTGGGCTGCTGGTCCGGTCAGCACATGGGCTGCTGGTTGGATCAGCATAGACTGCTTGTCCAGTGTCCACTGCCGAGTCAGCCCTCGTCGCCAGAGGTGGCCATGCCAGAGACGGGCCCTAAAAGCGACGCAGCAACAGCATCGCGGCAGCAATCGGAAAACGAGTAGGAACATCCTGCTCGCTGACCCTCTCGACCCGGTTTCGTCAATGGACTGGCGCGCGGCCGAGGGACGAAGGGCCGCAGCTGCCGCGCGCGCCGGACGTGAGGGCTCTCTGTACAACTCTTCTGGCCCTCGCGCCGCCCCAGAGCCACGCCGCTCTATAAAGCCGCGCCCGGGCCGCTGTTGCCGTTCGGAGAGACGGCGTGTTTCCCCAGCTGTGTCTCCGCCACCGCTCCCCAGTGACGCGCTGACGAGCCCCTCCTGTCGCCGCCGCCCCCGCCCCCGCCCTCGCCGCCCCCGCCGGGCCGGCTGTCTCACCCCGTTCGGCGCCGTTTTTCATCTGGAGCCCGTGAGGAGCGCCCGGCGCTGTCTGCGCGCTAATGGAGAACGCTGTAATTAGAGAGGTGAGCCGGCTGTGCTCGGCAGACACTGTGCTGACGACATCCCCCCAGCCGCCCCCAGCCGTCCGCCCCTTCAATCGCCGGATCTGAAGGGGGGGGGGGGGGGGCAGCGCGAAGGGCGATCTGGCCATCAGCAGAGGTAGCCCAGAATTTGCAAGTTGAATGACTGGTGGTGAAATGGCGACGCAAGTCGTATCAGATGTCTGGGAGTTATAGAGATCCGCCTGATCTTGGTATTACATGCTTTCTTTGATGAGTACTGCACCGATATTCGGATTTCAGGGATAGGTACTTGGTACAGAAAAGATGGAACCACAGGCCATACTTATGCTTGTCAGAGCGAGCAATGTTCTGCAATTCGCAACTTTATAAGTTATATAGAGACGTCTATTGCCACGCATATCTTGTTTAAATCCTACCGTTCTCTATCTAATTACCAGAGCCATGAACAGTACCGTAAATATTCAAAAGTTATATTTGAACAATATTAGGAAGCTTTCATCAGCCATCAATGCATCGACGTGCAAAGTTATTCTTCCTCGCTGAACCCTTGAATGTGATTAATACCGTTGCCAGATAAGTTAATTAAGATACGTTTGTAGCAAAACGCCACTCTCCCACCAACAAACTGGTGACGTCGGGTTGAGATTTCCCCGTTTTTCCTGTTCCCAAGACTACCTAGGTTCACCGTGCTCTTTCTCAGGTTATCCGTAAAAAGTGCGACAGGAAACGCAAAGAAGTTTGATCTGGCGTTCATTACCCTGCTCCACGTCTGCGTGCGAGTTTCCTCTCGCTCTAAACCCGCGTATCTCACAGCAGGACAGTTCCACGCCGTCGCGCGGCACCAGGCAGGACGGGTCAGGTTCCGCAGCAGAGCGCGAGTCGGTAGCGTGCTTTGCTGTCTCTGTGACACGACTGTACCGAACTCGGTGCTCGCTTCACACCAGAGCTTGTTTTTGTGCGCGCTGTAACATGCGCGTGCCACTCCTGGCGCGGCGCGGCGACGGCGGCGCATTCTCAGCGCGCCGCTCCTCGCCGCTGACACGCTCCCGACGTGCCTGTGGCGACTGTGACGCGCTCGGGGTTCGTTTTTGCCGACGTGCCGATCCGTCTTTACACTGGGGTATTGACAGATGTACTGGGTTGCCGGATGGGACGCGTTGGCAGGGCCCAAAGGTGCGAGTCGGACGTGGTAATGTGCTCAGGGAAGGTCGAGTGTTAGCACAGGGATCTGGGACATGGCGGCTGCGTGTATTTGCGAAGTTATCCGACTCTTGGTAGGCACACACATTGCAGGTTTCTCACGGCTTGAGAGGAAATATGAAACTCTGTAAGGACTATATGCTTGGTGCAAAAGGCTCTTGAAAACTGTGTCGCATTTTGGAGGAATGCGCAAGTACCATTTCCTAAACATTTATTTGCTTGACAGACCTCACGAATTCGCCAAGTGGTAGCCGGTGTGTTATGGCTGATTCTAAAGCTGAAGCTTTCACCCCAAAGCAGCCGGCGGTAAAAAGTAAGCAATCTCACTCTGCAGGAATGCGCCCAGTTATAGATTCCAGTCAGTTCCAAAGAGACTGCGTTATATCCTCCAGTCATGCGCCAGCGACCTGCTCCTGGAAACTGAGATCTCAGCTCAGACTGATTTGCATGTCATTCCCTCAATGACCGGTATCTGGCTGCGTGCTGTAACAAGTTTACATGTTCGCTACAAAATCTGAAATATTCAAACTGCTGGTTCTGCAACACGTTCATCCGCAGGCTCTGGGATATTCATTATTCATCACACTTAGAGCAGCATTTCACATCGCGGTCAAACCCGTGGCATATTGCTCTGTCTGTCTGACTGACAGCACCCATGGCAGAGATATGACAGAGATATGACTGTGGTTGGTGTCTGACGACCCATGCTAGAGATATGACTGCGGTTGGTGTCTGACAGCACCCATGACAGAGATACGACTGCGGTTGGTGTCTGACAACATCCATGACAGAGATATGACTGCGGTTGGTGTCTGACAGCATCCATGACAGAGATATGACTGCGGTTGGTGTCTGACAGCATTCATGACAGATATATGACTGCGGTTGGTGTCTGACAGCATCCATGACAGAGATATGACTGCGGTTGGTGTCTGACAACGTCTGACGAGATATGACTGCGGTTGGTGACTGACAGCACCATGACAGAGATATGACTGCGGTTGGTGTCTGACAGCATCCATGACATATATATGACTGCGGTTGGTGACTGACAGCACCCATGACATAGATATGACTGCGATTGGTGTCTGACAACGTCTGACGAGATATGACTGCGGTTGGTGACAGACAGCACCCATGACAGAGATATGACTGCGGTGGGTGTCTGACGATGACAGCACCCATGACAGAGATATGACTGAGGTTGGTGACTGACAGCACCCATGACAGAGATATGACTGTGGTTGGTGTCTGACGATGACAGCACCCATGACAGAGATATGACTGAGGTTGGTGACTGACAGCACCCATGGCAGAGATATGACTGCGGTTGGTGACTGACAGCACCCATGACAGATATATGACTGCGGTTGGTGTCTGACAACGTCTGACGAGATATGACTGCGGTTGGTGACTGTCAGCACCATGACAGAGATATGACTGCGGTTGGTGTCTGACAGCATCCATGACAGAGATATGACTGCGGTTGGTGTCTGACAGCATCCATGACAGAGATATGACTGCGATTGGTGTCTGACAACGTCTGACGAGATATGACTGCGGTTGGTGACTGACAGCACCATGACAGAGATATGACTGCGGTTGGTGTCTGACAGCATCCATGACATATATATGACTGCGGTTGGTGACTGACAGCACCCATGACAGAGATATGACTGCGGTTGGTGTCTGCCAACGTCTGACGAGATATGACTGCGGTTGGTGACAGACAGCACCCATGACAGAGATATGACTGCGGTGGGTGTCTGACGATGACAGCACCCATGCCAGAGATATGACTGAGGTTGGTGACTGACAGCACCCATGACAGAGATATGACTGCGGTTGGTGTCTGACGATGACAGCACCCATGGCAGAGATATGACTGAGGTTGGTGACTGACAGCACCCATGACAGAGATATGACTGCGGTTGGTGACTGACAGCATCCATGCCAGATATATGACTGCGGTTGGTGTCTGACAACGTCTGACGAGATATGACTGCGGTTGGTGACTGACAGCACCCATGACAAATATATGACTGCGGTTGGTGTCTGACGATGACAGCACCCATGACAGAGATATGACTGAGGTTGGTGACTGACAGCACCCATGACAGAGATATGACTGCGGTTGGTGTCTGACGATGACAGCACCCATGACAGAGATATGACTGAGGTTGGTGACTGACAGCACCCATGACAGAGATATGACTGCGGTTGGTGACAGACAGCACACATGACATAGATATGTCTGCGGTTGGTGACTGACAGCATCCATGACAGAGATATGACTGCGGTTGGTGACTGACAGCATCCATGACAGATATATGACTGCAGTTGGTGTCTGACGACCCATGACAGAGATGTGACTGCGGTTGGTGACTGACAGCATCCATTACAGAGATATGACTGCGGTTGGTGACTGACAGCATCCATGACAGATATATGACTGCGGTTGGTGTCTGACGACCCATGACATATATATGACTGCGGTTGGTCACAGACAGCACCCATGACATAGATATGTCTGCAGTTGGTGACTGACAGTATACATGACAGAGATATGACTGCGGTTGGTGACTGACAGCATCCATGACAGATATAAGACTGCGGTTGGTGTCTGGCGACCCATGACAGAGATATGACTGCGGTTGGTGACTGACAGCATCCATGACAGAGATATGACTGCGGTTGGTGACTATCCATGACAGAGATATGACTGCGGTTGGTGACTGACAGCATCCATGACAGAGATATGACTGAGGTTGGTGACTGACAGCATCCATGACAGAGATATGACTGCGGTGGGTGTCTGACGATGACAGCACCCATGAAAGAGATATGACTGCGGTTGGTGTCTGACAGCACCCATAACAGAGATATGACTGCGGTTGGTGTCTGACAGCACTCATGACAGAGATATGACTGCGGTTGGTGACTGACAGCACCCATGACAGAGATATGACTGCGGTTGGTGTCTGACAGCACCCATGACAGAGATATGACTGCGGTTGGTGACTGACAGCACCCATGACAGAGATATGACTGCGGTTGGTGTCTGACAGCACCCATGACAGAGATATGACTGCGGTTGGTGTCTGACAGCACCCATGACAGAGATATGACTGCGGTTGGTGACTGACAGCACCCATGACAGAGATATGACTGCGGTTGGTGACTGACAGCACCCATGACAGAGATATGACTGCGGTTGGTGACTGACAGCATCCATGACAGAGATATGACTGCGGTGGGTGTCTGACGATGACAGCACCCATGAAAGAGATATGACTGCGGTTGGTGACTGACAGCATCCATGACATAGATATGACTGCGGTTGGTGACTGACAGCACCCATGACAGATATATGACTGCGGTTGGTGACTGACAGCACCCATGACAGAGATATGACTGCGGTTGGTGACAGACAGCACCCATGACATAGATATGTCTGCGGTTGGTGACTGACAGCATCCATGACAGAGATATGACTGCGGTTGGTGACTGACAGCATCCATGACAGATATATGACTGCGGTTGGTGTCTGACAGCACCCATGACAGAGATATGACTGCGGTTGGTGTCTGACATCACCCATGCCAGAGATATGACTGCGGTTGGTGACTGACGATGACAGCACCCATGACAGAGATATGACTGCGGTTGGTGTCTGT
This sequence comes from Chirona hameri, assembly GCA_036785665.1. Taxonomy (NCBI): domain Eukaryota; kingdom Metazoa; phylum Arthropoda; class Thecostraca; order Balanomorpha; family Balanidae; genus Chirona; species Chirona hameri. Next base: position 330,237 of record JAXIVJ010000138.1, on the reverse strand, counting down.
TTGACAGCATCCATGACAGATATATGACTGCGGTTGGTGTCTGTTTGACAGCATCCATGACAGAGATATGACTGCGGTTGGTGTCTGACAGCACACATGACAGATATATGACTGCGGTTGGTGTCTGACGATGTCAGTTCGGCGATACCGCTGTTCATTGAGACCTGTTGTCCGGCTGGCTGTAGTTACAGTCCATTCCTACTCGACCCACTGGCTGGTGGCACTCTCACGGTTCTGTGCGTGGGAGGGGGAGGGGAGAGAGGGGGAGGGTATAGCGGACTTTATGTGCTCGTTCACAGCGGTCTGTGCTGATCTGCGCCGGTCAGTCGGACCGGTCTCCGTGACTGACAGAGCCCGGTTCACACGACAGTGAAGTCACGACGAAGGTCGCGCAACTGCTTGATGCTCGGGGTCTTATCTGGAAACAGGTCCCGGAATGTTCCGGGAATTATTGCTGCAATACTGACGTCACTATTCCGATAAAACATCCATTATTCAGTGTGGGTATATGCAAACATATAGATCCTTAGGCTCATATCTAGGAATCGCGTTTAACGTATGCATACTAGTGGTACAAAAACAGGTTTTGTGGTTTGCAATAATCCTGTCAAAGCTACATTTGGCTTTAAAAAAATACTAATCGCCAGTTGATGCATTCTTGTATATTTTGTCAACGGCTTACTTATACCCGCAAACCAGAGGCATTCTCGTCTCACGTTGCAGCGCTCTCTCAAGGTCATCTCTATGAGGAGTTTAATGGTGCAATTCTTGGCGCCTGCTCCAGGCTACCCATGTGCCCGCTTCAGCCGAGTCCTCAGCCTCAGCCTACTCATCCTCACTGACCAACCGCCCCGTAAATCTAACATATTTACATGTAAAAGGAGCAGATGATTTTGCCGCTCGAGACGGCCGACCAACTGCTGCCATTAGGCATATTTATGCGCGCTCGCCTTTCGTCGCGTGACGTCACGCCTATTGTGTGGCCGGCCGGGGAGACAATACCGACGCACCGGACGCCCGGCGCGGTCTCTAATTAACGACAGCACCCGAGTAACTGATGGCTAGCGCCGTGGAAAATTGCCGGTAATAATAGGATAATACGGCGCTTCTCCGCTGTCGATCGGCGCTCTCTGACCGGTGTGGTGTTCACCTGGAGACTGCAGGGTGGAATGTCTGCCTCGCCAGGCTCCGCACTCCGGCCGCCCGCGCGCCTGAACAAACCTCCCCGCCCTACACTGCCCCAGGGCGAGGGGAGTTAACTGCGAGCGTTTGAAAGGCGCCGAATTGATAATTATCCGCCCCAATTATAGTCGTGCCCGTCGGCCGGCTGCACGGCGGCTATTATCTCATTGTTATTATCTCATTGTTGTAACTGCAGTCGGGTGGTGAGGGGGCATTTCCAGAAATAGGGCGATAGCATCAAAAAGTGAGCTGTCCTGGTTCCCGCCGACGAAAAGGGGTAGAAGAGACAGTTCGTGTTAGACCCTGATGAAAGCTAAATACCGCACATCGTCATATTATGAAGTGACATTTCAAACTGCGCTCAATGCTATGACTCCTATATGACTCTTACATTAAACATGGCGTTAACCCGCGCACTGCAGGGGGGGGGGGGTGATTTCCGCCCCCCCCCCCTCAGGTTTTTTTCGCAGATAGCGAAAAAACGGCAGCGCGCAGCGCCGCCGGGTTTTGGCAAACCTGTTAGGACATAAATTGCGCACACTTTGAAAAAAATAGCCTCGGGTCATCTCAGGTCAGGTCACCAGACCAGGCCAAGTGACCCCACCTCCAAAAATGTTTGCAGTTGTGCCAAAGCCAGAGTTTCTTACCAATCAGTTTGAAACGTACAGGATGTCATGAGAGCATCAGTACTTACAATTCTTAAATCTCGGAATTTTGATATCGGTGACCTAAGGTCAGGTCAATTTCGTAACCTCCCCATAATAAGCCAATGGGGAAATATACAAATGCTTCCTATTTCAAGGATATGCATGATATTAGTCCAATTACTTCTGGATCATGTTATTATAGTATATTATTGATGATCCAACTGTGATTTTCGTTCAGTGACCCATATGGGGTTATTTGAGGTCATGCGAGGTCACCATCACTTTTTTGTCAATAACTCCCGACATAATAAAGATAGAGAAGTAAAACAGACAGACATGTGTTTTTCTTGTCGAGATACGTCTTACCATATGCAACATACCCTACTTGGGTCACCACTTAACCTTGACCTGAGGTCAAATTTTGAAGGTTGACTTAACAAGGTCACCCTGTATATCATTCGAAGTGCCTTGACGAGATAAACACAGTGGCGTAAACATTTTCCCGTTATTTTGATTAAGTAAAAAGATAATAGCGAAAAACGATTTTGCAAAAAACAGCAATTTGTCATTTTTTTACCTCTGGAGCCTCAAATATTGAACTGAGATCAATTTTGAGGACATATTGTCGATTTAACATTTCACTGGCTGGCGTTTGATTTTTCCGTTTGTTTCAAACTAGCATAGTTTCCGAGATATATGGGAATTTCTGGAGCGATGTCCTAAAACAGGAAAAAAACTGGAAAATTTGACCTTTGATGACCTCTGGTGACCTCAATTTTGACCTGACCTACTGAAATACTTTCAATAGACCTTGTATCAAGCTATCAAATTACGTTTTCCGCTTGTCGCTACGTAGCTTAGTTTTCGAGATCTCACGGGGGGGGGCGGAAATTAACCCCCCTGCAGTTAGTGTTCGGCGCAAAGCCCCTGCAGTGCGCGGGTTAATGTATTATCTGTTTTTTTGTTGTTGTTGTTGTGTGAAACAGAACGGACGGAAGGGGTAACCATGGATTTGTCTGACAATAACTTTCGCAAAGCCATGCAGACGAGAACGAAAGCCAGCGATCAGTTCCCAGTAACCTACATGCTACAATAATCTCCCATTGACACAGCACGCGCCCAACATAGTTCATTTCACTTTAAAACGGTAGGCAACAACGGCGACTGCATTTGAGCATGAACAGTACCACCAGAGACATTGCGGTACAGTCTACCACTCCAAACAGCAGGCGCCGAGCCTCACCACGTGTTGCGGGTGCACGAACTCCGTTTGCACGGATAGAGCTAATGAATCACAGCACCCCAGTACCTTTCAGCAGCCCGACACTGGACGCTATCTAGCCTTGTTTGTCAGTACCTCGTCTATTTACCCCGCGCCTGGCTCGCTGATAACCGATGCGGGCCGCGGCCGCTGGCGTGTTCCGGCGGCTGCGGTCTGTAACTGATCTCAACGGCCGCCCATCGGTCAGACAGCGCATTCCTGTGGACAAACAGGCCAGATACACAAATAACGCATGGTTCGCGCAGTCGTTACACTCTCTGTGCCACAACACAACAGGGCTTCTGGCCGTGCATAATCGATTCAAAAGAAGGGAATGTATTAAAATATACTGCATTGTAACAAATCTATTAAGGTTTTATGTTTCTTTTGCTGGATTCCGACTTGAAATATCTTGCTGACTTTGTATCTATATCTTTGCCGTGGTCAATCTAAAACTCTAACTTCACCGATGCTTAGGGTCTGGGCTCAATATGGATATTTGATTATACTTTTAATGAGCTTACCAGCCATATGTTTTCCCTCAGATTTGTCATCTGAAACGAAAATTAAAATGTCAATCCCAGCAGTTTTGACCTATAAGTCGCGCTAACTTCCCGTGAAAACCTTTGCAAAATAGGATTAACCCCGAAATCTACCATTTGGCCGCTACAAAGGGAGCAATTTAGACATAACTGAGCGCTGCTGGGCCGGGCTGAGGCGGGCAGGGGGCGGTCGCGCGCCACGCTAGCGTCACAGAGCGTCGCTCGAGCAGCGCCAAAGGGTCGGCCGCTGCCGCAGCGCCCATTGTCCGGCACGGCGCGGCCGAGCCATTAAAATCGTTGCCGGCCATTGGAGGGCCCGGCTGGACGGCCGGGCGGCGGCGGCGGCGGCGGCGGTGGAGGCGGCGGGAGGCCTGACATTCCGGACACGACAGACGACACCGCCGCGGTGTGACCCCCGCGGCTCGGAGCAGGGACCGCCGCAGAGAGATGCGCGACACTCTCCCCTCGGTCACACCGCGGGAATGGTCACCGTCGGCCCACACCGCGGGAATGGTCACTGTCGGCACCGGTCCACACCGCGGCAATGGTCACCGTCCGCGTCGGTCCACACCGCGGCAATGGTCACCGTCCGCGTCGGTCCACACCGCGGGAATGGTCACCGTCGGTGCCGGCCCACACCGCGGGAATGGTCACCGTCACCGACGGCCCACACCGCGGGAATGGTCACCGTCGGTGTCGGCCCACACCGCGGGAATGGTCACTACCTCTCACCTCACCTGGGAGCAGCGGCGGTGCCGGCCCACACCGCGGCAATGGTCACTACCTCTCACCTCACCTGGGAGCAGCGGCGGTGCCGGCCCACACCGCGGCAATGGTCACTACCTCTCACCTCACCTGGGAGCAGCGGCGGTGCCGGCCCACACCGCGGCAATGGTCACTACCTCTCACCTCACCTGGGAGCAGCGGCGGTGCCGGCCCACACCGCGGCAATGGTCACTACCTCTCACCTCACCTGGGAGCAGCGGCGGTGCCGGCCCACACCGCGGCAATGGTCACTACCTCTCACCTCACCTGGGAGCAGCGGCGGTGTCGGCCCACACCGCGGCAATGGTCACTACCTCTCACCTCACCTGGGAGCAGCGGCGGTGTCGGCCCACACCGCGGGAATGGTCACTACCTCTCACCTCACCTGGGAGCAGCGGCGGTGTCGGCCCACACCGCGGCAATGGTCACTACCTCTCACCTCACCTGGGAGCAGCGGCGGTGTCGGTCCACACCGCGGCAATAGTCACTACCTCTCACCTCACCTGCAGGAGCAGCGGCGGAGACCAGCGATCCCGCTCTGAGAATAGTCTGGTTCAGCTGGTAATATCATTTGAGGATGGGAAAGGGGTCGAACGTGTACGCGTGTAATGTGTGTTGATGCCATGGGACAAGTTGATGGCTAAATCAAAGCGTCAGTAAACATACTTCTTCGTTGTGCTTAGACGCTGTTCCAATTAAAACATTTGGGTCATTCCTCTCCAAAGGTAGGAAAGACAGATAACAAACTATACAATTGACAAGTTCGTTGGAAAATATATCAAATATAGCAGTTTTTATATTATCTTTATCCGCAATTGAAACGACACCAATGGACTGTAGAACAACCTGTCTTCGACAAGCCTCGTTTGTTCTAAAACTGCCAACGACAAAGAGGAAACACACCTGACCGCATCATTCACGACTTCAAGCTCTGGCGACCGGAACCGTCCCGTTTCGGTCGTCTGCGCGTCGTTTTCCCACACGCGTCGACGTCGGTTAGCGGTACGCAGCGGCTCTCTGACGGGCGTACCGGCACGGCTATCGGCGCCGGCCACGACCCGCTACGGCCGCTACGCCGTGTGACAGGCCGTGCTCAGCCGAGACGGAGACGTGCTCAGCCGCCGACAGGCCCGAACGGCGTGGGGAGGCGTGACCGACACGCAGAAACGGCTCGAAACGTACACAGGAGAGAGGAACCTGCGTGGGTTGTGCGGACGCATCTGTTTAACAAAGTGACAACGTGGAGCCATTTTGCCACGCGGGGTTTACTTTGTTAATACAACCAATCCATTGCGTGACAAATGACAATTAAATCCTCCGAAAATTATTGCAAAGGCTGGAATGTATATTACAGAAGAAACAATTTAAACATCTCAACAACAGTATTTATGTAAAGGACCCAATTGAATAAATATATAAATAGCTTACGCCGCACCAGTACCCATAGAAATATGGATACATTGTTGTGGTAGGTAGATTCTAATTAAACGTAATTCAAGACCCGGATGAACCTGGAATACACCTCTGATATGTATCAGTTATTACACCTATTAAGTTCACCATGAATGCAAGCATTCATGTCGCGAATGGCAACAAAACATTATGTCCTTTATGAAGCGAAGCCTTTCAACAGGAAGATACAGATCTCTATGAGGCCATACAGACACAAAACAGCGTAAGTGGCACCCATATCGTCATCAACGGAGCTTCTATCGTCACGACACATAACGACATCGTCACGACACATCTAGATAAGGTAATTACCCATCGTCGTCCGGGCGTTCATTTCCCGTTGGTTTCGTGTCGGAGTAGGCCGCGGCTCGTGCGGGACCATCCGATGCCGCAGCACTGCGACGCACCGCGCGTGCCAGGCACACGGGGATGGGACACGCCCTCGGGGCAGTCAAAACACGCGCGGTCCGACATGCCATTCACTATTGGACTGGCGACAAGACTGAAACGGGAAGATATTTCGTAGAGAGCATATTGTCGAAAAGACGTTTGAGGTTCAGACCTGGTTGTTATACCCCAATATTGAGGGTGTATTTTCTGGGAAATGCTCAACAAGGGCGGGCATACAAAGTTAGAAATTGTAGCATGCTGCGACAAATTGGACCCCAACCACGGTGACAGTAGTATGTTTGAATATCAGGTACTGAGTTTAGAGCACTGTCGTTGAGAGTAGAGCAAGCCAGCTGAGAGCTTCAGCACGACCATGGAGGACGCTGAATGTCTGTGATCGGTTAAGACGAATTACAGGACATCTCGCCACCGCAGACTTGTCAAGCGGCGTCTTTCATCGATACTGTTGTAAGCTGTCAAGAGATAGAGTGACGTCCTTGTTGTAGGTTTTTATCATTATAACTCAAGTCAGAATACCACCAGATCCATTGCGGTTGAAACAATCTGCGCTTGAAACAACTCACGATTTAAATTCAATTTTTCCTGTCTACCACAGCTGACCGACAAGTCCACTTTTAAACTTTCTACCCGCTCTGTTTACTACTTCCAATCGCATCCTTGGGTCGTAACGGTTTTCAGCGTTTCTGAGTGGCAGTTACGATACCTATGGCCCGACCCTTTTCGAAAATAACCCCATTCCATCTGTCCCTCGGCACACCTCCTCGCCCTTCGCATCCAGAGCGGCATGCGTGCGGCGCGCCGGCGCTCTCGTGTACGACGTCGTCGTTTCACCTCTCCCTCTGATCTCGTGCGGTTCCGCCGGTTCCTCTGCGGTTTCTCGTGATCGATGGACAGTTTTTGTATCGGGCTTGGAGTTCCCGGAATGTGGCGAATATGGTGCTGAGGAGGGGACACGTGGCGGCGGCATCCCGGAGACGGACCCGGAGAATCTCTGGACTCCGAGGACGGTGAGGTTGGACGGCGAGGACGGCGGGGCTGGAGTGATGTAAAAAGGAGACGCGAGTCCCCGCCGCCAGGTTACGAATCCACGATCGATGACCTGAACAGGCACAACATAACGAAACTGCTAATTTATTGTCTGAGGCAGGCATGGTTGACTTGAATATCTTTCTGGTTAAGTGAGATGTGCGCCATGAATAAGCTTTTTTTACAGCACTTAGCTTTAGCTTTACGTCAAATCACTGCATCTGGGTGGTTTAAAAACGTTTGCAATAGCAAAAACTCGCATTCCAGCCGGCATAACACAAGACAAGACTTCAGACTCTAGCACCTCGAGAAATTGTGACAAATTTAACAGCGCAAAGACATGCTCGTACTGCCACTCGCATCTGCCTATCTGCTTAACATGGCTGTCTGTCTGCCGGCCCTGCGCGACGGACGATCTCCACGATACTGACGGACGCAATTCAAACTACTAACGCGATGCACAGTAGGTCTGACTGACGCGGTACGAGTACCTACTGACTGACGTGACATGACTGACGCAATTCAAACTTCTAACGCGATGCTGAGTAGGTACTGACTGACGTGACACTGACGGACGCGGGTGACAACTGCCAGATACTGACTGACATGCTGACAACATACAGCAGACACACATCAGCGCCGGCCTGGCAGCATCAGACCAAAGACAGTCGGCTGCTGTACTGACGGTGTGCGACGCTGCACTGACGGCCGGCTGACGGTGTCCCCGCTGTCCCGGCTGACGGTGACGGTGTCCCCGCTGTACTGACGGCCGGCTGACGGTGTCCCCGCTGTCCCGGCTGACGGTGACGGTGTCCCCGCTGTACTGACGGCCGGCTGACGGTGTCCCCGCTGTCCCGGCTGACGGTGACGGTGTCCCCGCTGTACTGACGGCCGGCTGACGGTGTCCCCGCTGTCCCGGCTGACGGTGACGGTGTCCCCGCTGTACTGACGGCCGGCTGACGGTGTCCCCGCTGTCCCGGCTGACGGTGACGGTGTGCGACGCTGCACTGACGGCCGGCTGACGGTGTCCCCGCTGTCCCGGCTGACGGTGACGGTGTCCCCGCTGTACTGACGGCCGGCTGACGGTGTGCCCGCTGTCCCGGCTGACGGTGACGGTGTCCCCGCTGTACTGACGGCCGGCTGACGGTGTGCCCGCTGTCCCGGCTGACGGTGACGGTGTCCCCGCTGTACTGACGGCCGGCTGACGGTGTCCCCGCTGTCCCGGCTGACGGTGACGGTGTCCCCGCTGTACTGACGGCCGGCTGACGGTGTCCCCGCTGTCCCGGCTGACGGTGACGGTGTCCCCGCTGTACTGACGGCCGGCTGACGGTGTGCCCGCTGTCCCGGCTGACGGTGACGGTGTCCCCGCTGTACTGACGGCCGGCTGACGGTGTGCCCGCTGTCCCGGCTGACGGTGACGGTGTCCCCGCTGTCCCGGCTGACGGTGACGGTGTCCCCGCTGTCCCAGCTGACGGTGACGGTGTCCCCGCTGTCCCGGCTGACGGTGACGGTGTCCCCGCTGTCCCGGCTGACGGTGACGGTGTCCCCGCTGTCCCGGCTGACGGTGACGGTGTCCCCGCTGTCCCGGCTGACGGTGACGGTGTCCCCGCTGTCCCGGCTGACGGTGACGGTGTGCCCGCTGTCCCGGCTGACGGTGACGGTGTCCCCGCTGTCCCGGCTGACGGTGACGGTGTCCCCGCTGTCCCGGCTGACGGTGACGGTGTGCCCGCTGTCCCGGCTGACGGTGACGGTGTCCCCGCTGTCCCGGCTGACGGTGACGGTGTCCCCGCTGTCCCGGCTGACGGTGACGGTGTCCCCGCTGTCCCGGCTGACGGTGACGGTGTCCCCGCTGTCCCGGCTGACGGTGACGGTGTCCCCGCTGTCCCGGCTGACGGTGACGGTGTCCCCGCTGTCCCGGCTGACGGTGACGGTGTGCCCGCTGTCCCGGCTGACGGTGACGGTGTCCCCGCTGTACTGGCGGCCGGCTGACGGTGACGGTGTCCCCGCTGTCCCGGCTGACGGTGACGGTGTCTCCGCTGTCCCGGCTGACGGTGACGGTGTCCCCGCTGTCCCGGCTGACGGTGACGGTGTGCCCGCTGTCCCGGCTGACGGTGACGGTGTCCCCGCTGTCCCGGCTGACGGTGACGGTGTCCCCGCTGTCCCGGCTGACGGTGACGGTGTCCCCGCTGTCCCGGCTGACGGTGACGGTGTCCCCGCTGTCCCGGCTGACGGTGACGGTGTGCCCGCTGTCCCGGCTGACGGTGACGGTGTCCCCGCTGTCCCGGCTGACGGTGACGGTGTCCCCGCTGTCCCGGCTGACGGTGACGGTGTCCCCGCTGTCCCGGCTGACGGTGACGGTGTGCCCGCTGTCCCGGCTGACGGTGACGGTGTCCCCGCTGTCCCGGCTGACGGTGACGGTGTGCCCGCTGTCCCGGCTGACGGTGACGGTGTCCCCGCTGTCCCGGCTGACGGTGACGGTGTGCCCGCTGTCCCGGCTGACGGTGACGGTGTCCCCGCTGTCCCGGCTGACGGTGACGGTGTCCCCGCTGTCCCGGCTGACGGTGACGGTGTCCCCGCTGTACTGACGGCCGGCTGACGGTGTCCCCGCTGTCCCGGCTGACGGTGACGGTGTCCCCGCTGTCCCGGCTGACGGTGACGGTGTCCCCGCTGTACTGACGGCCGGCTGACGGTGTCCCCGCTGTCCCGGCTGACGGTGACGGTGTCCCCGCTGTCCCGGCTGACGGTGACGGTGTCCCCGCTGTCCCGGCTGACGGTGACGGTGTCCCCGCTGTCCCGGCTGACGGTGACGGTGTGCCCGCTGTCCCGGCTGACGGTGACGGTGTGCCCGCTGTCCCGGCTGACGGTGACGGTGTCCCCGCTGTCCCGGCTGACGGTGACGGTGTGCCCGCTGTCCCGGCTGACGGTGACGGTGTGCCCGCTGTCCCGGCTGACGGTGACGGTGTCCCCGCTGTCCCGGCTGACGGTGACGGTGTGCCCGCTGTCCCGGCTGACGGTGACGGTGTCCCCGCTGTCCCGGCTGACGGTGACGGTGTCCCCGCTGTCCCGGCTGACGGTGACGGTGTCCCCGCTGTCCCGGCTGACGGTGACGGTGTCCCCGCTGTACTGACGGCCGGCTGACGGTGTCCCCGCTGTCCCGGCTGACGGTGACGGTGTCCCCGCTGTCCCGGCTGACGGTGACGGTGTCCCCGCTGTCCCGGCTGACGGTGACGGTGTCCCCGCTGTCCCGGCTGACGGTGACGGTGTCCCCGCTGTCCCGGCTGACGGTGACGGTGTCCCCGCTGGCGACTGATGACACACCGTCCGATCGTCAGCGATCTGCAGCCGAAGAGCTTGTCCCTGCTATCGACGACACATCAGGTAGCCGTACAGCAGCCGAAAATTGATAGCCCATTTGTCTTCATTCAACTCAACTCGGTATAAATGCATGCTAGATGATAGCATTTGGAAGTTTAATCGGCCTGTTGAGATGGAATTGGGAAGGCCAGCGTGAATACGGAATTAAAACAGCATCATGACAAATGCAAGAGCGTATCTGAATGGGACTATCTCAGCAATGCCAGCCATGTAGTTGCAGCACCTGTTTGTCGTGACAACGAAGGCTGGTCGCTGTACATTTGATACGAATCGCTGCACCTCAGCATAACATTGTCACCGGGCGATTCCTGCATACGGATGCAAAGTGAGGGCTGATTTGTCTGAACATTTGAGATAAACTCGACAGGTGTTATGCGATTAGTGTCGGCAGCTAGGTGTAATGTCTGAAGTTTAAACGATCAGCACTGATGACAGCTGCGCTTCCTGGAGTTGACAGTGTCATACCTAACATTACATCATCATAGCTGCAGATTTATGCCAAGTAGAGAGTGAGACAAGCCAGTTATAGGTGTCGGGAAGGCAGTCTGTCTGTCGCTGTCCAGGGCAACTCAACAGTTACATCGATTTAAAAATCAGCAGTGCGCTCAACTGTGCAAATAAAATTGATGACGGGATAGCGTGAAAAGCTAGCTAACCAAACCGGCTGCGTCTTTTGTTCTGCCTTCGCTCCTGGGAACCATCGCCAGCAGAGGTCACTGGTTCGCAGATCACCAGCGCGGGACGAAGGCATGCCGGCCGACTTCGCTGTCCCACCCGTCCCCGAGTGTCTTCACTAGGGCCACGTGACCACTCTGCCTGTCACGGCGTGTCGCAGTCACCGGGTGTCAGGGACCACGTGACTTCGTTGGTGATAAGCCAGAGTCGCCGGATTCCGATCCCTCCCCAGCTGACTGGCATTCTCCTCTGGCAGCTGCCCTCCGAGGTCGTAAAACCCGGCCCAAACAACATCCGACTCCCGCGCATTTAACCAATCGGCAGATCCTATCACACACAATCTAAGTCAACACCTTGTCTGTAATCCGTCGAAAGCTGGCCTTAAGCCGGCTTTGGAACACTCCTCCTAATCTGCTATGGCGGGGAGAAGGTATCAACCCTAGGGGACGGAGCTTCCCCCGGTTACGTTGGAGAGGCAGTGAGATGAGGTGTGTGAGATAAGGGAGTTTGTGTCGAAGTTATGAGCAAGGGAAGGCAAAAATCAGAAAGGTCTACCATGTTGCTGGTTCGTGAACGTATGGTTTAATAAGGTATTGTGAATTGTCATAATACGATAGGTAAGATGTGTAAGATGTAAGATGCGCCATTGAAGAGATAATATATAAGAGATAAGATATAAGAAGATAATCGGGGAAGATCCAGTTAGATAACAGCTAAGAGGATATAAAAGGAGAGTGCGAAAGGAACCATGTTTGTAACAGAAGCGCACTCGTGCACAAACATTACTTTTTCGCATGACAGCGCATGAGCTTTACAGCTGACAATATCCAAATGTCCTCGTCCAAGTGTTACGCTCCTTCCACTTCCCTGATCCCTTTCGAAAACGGAGACAACCCTATACATACCACCGTCATAGCCGATCTTATGACACTCAGACGGTCTGCTTCGGTGGCGCATAACCGATCTTATGACACTCAGGCGTGTCTGCTTCGGTAGCGCATTGCCGTCTTATGACACTCAGGCGTGTCTGCTTGCCGTCTTATGACACTCAGGCATGTCTGCTTCGGTGGCGCATTGCCGTCTTATGACACTCAGGCGTGTCTGCTTTGGTGGCCCATTGCCGTCTTATGACACTCAGGCGTGTCTGCTTCGGTGGCGCATTGCCGTCTTATGACACTCAGACGTGTCTGCTTCGGTGGCGCATTGCCGTCTTATGACACTCAGGCGTGTCTGCTTCGGTGGCGCATTGCCGTCTTATGACACTCAGACGTGTCTGCTTGGGTGGCGCATTGCCGTCTTATGACACTCAGGCGTGTCTGCTTCGGTGGCGCATTGCCGTCTTATGACACTCAGGCGTGTCTGCTTCGGTGGCGCATTGCCGTCTTATGACACTCAGGCTTGTCTGCTTTGGTGGCGCATTGTCGTCTTATGACACTCAGGCGTGTCTGCTTCGGTGGCGCATTGTCGTCTTATGACACTCAGGCGTGTCTGCTTCGGTGGCGCATTGCCGTCTTATGACACTCAGGCGTGTCTGCTTCGGTGGCGCATTACCGTCTTATGACACTCAGGCGTGTCTGCTTCGGTGGCGCATTGTCGTCTTATGACACTCAGGCGTGTCTGCTTCGGTGGCGCATTGCCGTCTTATGACACTCAGACGTGTCTGCTTCGGTGGCGCATTGCCGTCTTATGACACTCAGGCGTGTCCGCTTCGGTGGCGCATTACCGTCTTATGACACTCAGACGTGTCTGCTTCGGTGGCGCATTGCCGTCTTATGACACTCAGGCGTGTCAGCTTCGGTGGCGCATTGCCGTCTTGTGACACTCAGGCGTGTCCGCTTCGGTGGCGCATTACCGTCTTATGACACTCAGACGTGTCTGCTTCGGTGGCGCATTGCCGTCTTATGACACTCAGGCGTGTCTGCTTCGGTGGCGCATTGCCGTCTTATGGCACTCAGGCGTGTCTGCTTCGGTGTCACATTGCCGTCTTATGACTACTCAGGCGTGTCTGCTTCGGTGGCGCATTGCCGTCTTATGACACTCAGACGTGTCTGCTTCGGTGGCGCATTGCCGTCTTATGACACTCAGGCGTGTCTGCTTCGGTGGCGCATTGCCGTCTTATGGCACTCAGGCGTGTCTGCTTCGGTGGCGCATTGCCGTCTTATGACACTCAGACGTGTCTGCTTCAGTGGCGCATTGCCGTCTTATGACACTCAGGCGTGTCTGCTTCGGTGGCGCATTGCCGTCTTATGGCACTCAGGCGTTTCTGCTTCGGTGGCGCATTGCCGTCTCACTGTCGTGCTGCAGCAGCATGATGAACAAGCGTCTTATTATCTGTTGCATTCATGCAATAACCGTGCTAACACCAGAGCAAAATTACACACGAAGCGGCTCTGCCGGCTACCAGCGGACATGCCAGGGATCTATCTCGATGCTATGCCAGGTTGTATTGGCAGCGGACATGCCAGGGATCTATCTCGATGCTATGCCAGGTTGTATTGGCATTAGCTGGACGGTGTGCGTGCCGGACTGCTCCGAGCGTGTTCCCTGTGCCATGCATTATCTGCTGAGTAATTGGAAGCGATACCGATTTGCGTGCCGACTTGCGACGTGCCGTGAAGTGACGTGATGTGACGTGTCTCGATAGCGACGTGACGTGACGTGTCTCGATATCGACGTGACGTGCCGTGACGTGACGTGTCTCGATATCGACGTGACGTGACGTGACGTGACGTGTCTCGATATCGACGTGACGTGACGTGACGTGTATCAATAGCGACGTGACGTGACGTGACGTGTATCGATGGCGACGTGACGTGACGTGACGTGTCTTGATAGCGACGTGACGTGACGTGACGTGTCTCGATAGCGACGTGACGTGACGTGTCTCGATAGCGACGTGACGTGACGTGACGTGTCTCGATAGCGACGTGACGTGACGTGACGTGTCTAGATAGCGACGTGACGTGACGTGACGTGTCTAGATAGCGACGTGGCGTGACGTGGCATGTCTCGATAGCGACGTGACGTGACGTGATGTGTCTCGATAGCGACGTGACGTGACGTGATGTGTCTCGATAGCGACGTGACGTGACGTGACGTGTCTAGATAGCGACGTGACGTGACGTGACGTGTATCGATAGCGACGTGACGTGACGTGACGTGTCTCGATAGCGACGTGACGTGACGTGACGTGTCTCGATAGCGACATGACGTGACGTGACGTGTCTCGATAGCGACGTGACGTGACGTGACGTGTCTCGATAGCGACGTGACGTGACGTGACGTGTATCGATAGCGATGTGACGTGGCGTGACGTGTCTCGATAGCGACATGACATGACGTGACGTGACGTGTATCGATAGCGACGTGACGTGACGTGATGTGTCTCGATAGCGACGTGACGTGACGTGACGTGATGTGTCTCGATAGCGACGTGACATGACGTGACGTGACGCGTCTCGATAGCGACGTGACGTGACGTGTCTCGATAGCGACGTGACGTGACGTGACGTGTTTCGATATCGACGTGACGTGACGTGACGTGTCTTGATAGCGACGTGACGTGACGTGACGTGACGTGTATCTATAGCGACGTGACGTGACGTACCTCGATAGCGACGTGACGTGACGTGAAGTGTCTCGATAGCGACGTGACGTGACGTGACGTGACGTGTATCGATAGCGACGTGACGTGACGTGACGTGACGTGTATAGATATCGACGTGACGTGACGTGACGTGTCTCGATAGCGACGTGACGTGACGTGACGTGTCTCGATAGCGACGTGACGTGACGTGACGTGTCTCGATAGCGAAGTGACGTGACGTGACGTGTCTCGATAGCGAGGTGACGTGACGTGACGTGTCTCGATAGCGACATGACATGACGTGACGTGTCTCGATAGCGACGTGACGTGGCGTGACGTGTCTCGATAGCGACGTGACGTGACGTGACGTGTATCGATAGCGACGTGACGTGACGTGACGTGTCTCGATAGCGACGTGACGTGACGTGACGTGTATCGATAGCGACGTGACGTGACGTGACGTGATGTGTCTCGATAGCGACGTGACGTGACGTGATGTGTCTCGATAGCGACGTGACGTGACGTGACGTGTATCGATAGCGACGTGACGTGACGTGACGTGTCTCGATAGCGACCTCGGCGATAGTCACGGAAGCCAGAGCGACTTCCTGTTACTCGTACGACACCTCTGCGAAACGAAAACTGACGCGAGGCTTACCTTGTCACACGACATGGTTCGACGGAACTATCCCGCGAGAGAATGTAGTGCTATGGGACGCACAAGCCAACGATGTTGCATTTGACATGCCTGTGCGATGTCTGTAGCTATACCGATATTCGCTGGCCACAAGTGGTATGCACTGCCTTGCATGTTGTAGAATACTACACTACCTGGTTTGGAGGTGATGCTGGACCGGAAACAAAAGATGAGCCAGACGCTTCTTATACCTACTGTATAAGGATGTTTGCGTGTTTCGCCATTGCCGATAATCCGTGAAACTGGCTGGCATTGTTATTTGTTTACACAATCATATCACTAGAACGTGGACGCTCTGTGGCACAGTCGACCAATTCACTGCCTTTTGTGCGAGTCATTCCGGCAATTTCGCGCATCATCCTTCGGAAACATAACCGCGACCAGCGACCGATTCCTATCCCATCGACCCGCCGCCTACGGCTTGGTAGCGACGGGCCGACTGTCTTGTTAGTACAAAAACCCACGGAGCACCGCAATTAATCCCCGCCTAAATACCAGTGAAATGGTAAATGGGGCTCCTCGTCCCCGCCCCAGGGTGCTGGAGCTGGCGCGCGCCGGCGCTGGGTCTGCGCTGAAGGCCGGTACAGGTGGCGCCGCAGCGGCGCGGCGGCGAGCGCTGAGCGAAGCCGCCAGCGTACCGGCGGCGCCGGCGGTGGAGAGTCAGTTTTCCGAGGTCGCTGGCGGGAGGTGGATGTGCTCTTTCAGTCTCCATGCCATGGTCCTCGCGCGGTGATCCAATCGAAGCAAGATGCGCGTCTCGGCTGTGATAATCGCGCTCGTGGCGGCGGTGTGCGCTGCGGACGATTTCTGTGAGGAGGCCGCGACTGGTGCGCTGCGGTGTTCGTTCGGTACGTTGGACTCGGGGCGCGTCAACTCGACGCGTCCGGACACAGTGAAGCACCTGGAAATCACGTGCAGCGAGCGGTCCTACTTCCATGAACTGTTCGACCTGTTGTTCCTTCGCCGGTTCGTCGGTCTGCGATCACTGAGCATCTCGCACTGCAAGTTCAGCACGGTGCGGCCTGGAGCGTTCCGGACGTTCCCTCAGCTGCAGTCTTTGAGCGTACGCACGTTCAACACGGAGTGGTCCTCAGAGCAGCTGCAGTTTGAGCGAGGCTGCTTCGACGGCCTGCGCTCGCTGGAGACGCTCGACCTGGGCAGCAACAACCTCTGGTCGCTGGAGGAGGACGTGCTGCGCGACCTGCCGACACTGAAGCGACTCAACCTGACCGATAATAGGTTCCAGGCGCTGTCGGAGCTGAAGCCGGCCGGCATCCGTGACGGTCTCCAGGTGCTGGACCTGTCGCACAACAGCCTGCTGGAGGTGCCTTCCACAGGTGTCAAGGCGCTGCCGGCACTACGCGAGCTGTACCTCGCGGGTAACGACCTGGCGGTGATCCATGACAGCGCTCTCAGCGGCCTGCACGCGCTCCAGGTGCTGGACGTGTCGGACAACCAGCTGGTGGCACTGCCGGCCATGATGCTGAACGAGACGCATCAGCTGCGTGAGCTGCGAGTGCAGAATAACAGCATCCGCGTGCTGCCGCCGGGCCTGCTGGCCGACTTGCCGCAGCTGCTCACTGTCAACATGTCCAGCAACAGGCTCAGCGCGCAGTGGATCAGGAAGGACACGTTCGCAGGCCTGCTTCGTCTGATCGTGCTGGATCTCTCGGGAAACCTGCTGGACTCTCTGAGCCAGGACGTGTTTGACGACCTCTCCAGTCTGCAGGTCCTGGATCTCAGTTACAACCAGCTGCAGACGCTGCCGGCCGGTCTGTTCACATCGCTGAGCAACCTGCACACGTTGACACTGTCTGGCAACTCCATCAGTAGTCTGGAGCGGGGCACCCTGGCCGGTCTGCATGTGCTGAGTCGGCTCAGTCTTGACCACAACCGACTGGCGGCTATTAGCCAGGAAGTGTTTGCCAACGTCACGAGCATCGAACAGCTCAACCTGGATCACAACGAACTCATCTTCTTCCCGGTGGCGGTCAACCGCCTTACTTACCTCCAGCAGCTTGACCTCAGCGCCAACTACATCGCAGATATCGCCGGTGAGACACTGCGACCGTTGAGGCATCTTAGCTACCTGCGGTTGGCGCAGAACAAGCTCACGAACATCTCTGTTCACCTCCTGGCCAATCAGAGCTCGCTCACCATGCTTGATCTGTCGCAAAACGAGATCGGGAGCGTCGACAGTGGGGCGTTCGACCAGGCGACCAACCTGAGGGCGGTCCGCCTGGACGCCAACCGGCTCCGGAACATCAACGGTCTGTTCGCCAAGCTGCCGGCGCTGCTGTGGCTCAACGTCTCCGACAACCAGATCGAGTTCTTTGACTACGCCCTCATCCCGGCCGAGCTCCGCTGGCTGGACATGCACAATAACCAGCTGCGTGAAATCGGCAACTTCTACAACATCGAGTCCAAAATCAAGCTGGAGACGCTTGACCTCAGCCACAACCAGGTCTCGCTGATCAGCAGGTCATCTGTTCCCGACAGCATCAAGTACTTCATCATCGCCAGCAACCAGTTGACGACCGTGGAGCCGGGAACGTTCGAGACTAAGTACCAGCTGATTCGTGCCGACCTCTCGTCGAATCAGCTGAGTGAACTTGACCTCAACGCCGTCACCCTGCCTGTCTTTGACCAAGTGGACGACGACGACGAAGCTGTCGCCGAGCTCCTGCTGGCCGGCAACCCGTTCTTCTGCGACTGCATGATGGACTGGCTGCTCAGCGTCGACACCATGACGCCGAAGCGGAAGTTCCCCAAGGTGAGACGAGCCGCCGCGTGTCTGGGATGCTCGGTCTGGGATGCTCGGTCGACTGCAGTCAGGAATGCTGGGTGCGATTTACTCGGAACTCTGCCTAAATTGGCCAACATTCCCGGGGCCCCGCGCCCGGAGGCTGATCCATTTAACGGAGTGAAATTGCCACTCTGGCTCTCGAGTGCGAGCTCAAAGCCTGGCTGCAGAGAGCGGAATCCCATACCAGCTGCTGGTTGTGTTTGCTTTCGAGGAAAATTGCCTGGCAGTGCATGAACAATTCCTATGTCCACGTACTCTGTCGGGACTCATGGTCTGCTGAGGCGCTCAGCATGAGCGGCAGCGAGCCGCTTCTGTACGCCTTATAATGTCAATGAATATTCAATTACCTCGCCCCAGGGATGCCCCGCCGGGCTGTGGCTGAAATTCATTGAACCGCCAGACCCACCTCAGTCTGGCGGTTTATTGACTGCTTTAATCCCCTTCACCCTGCCAGGCACCTTTCCGGGGCAGATTAGCATCGCAGGGTCGATAATCCATTAGATGTTTCATGATAATGTAGCCCATGGGCCGGTCTTAGTTGCTTTCACGGTTGTACAAGCTCCATTGCTATGCGCGACTAGCGAAGGTGCATATTCCTCTGCGACAGATTCGTTTGAGGCAAATTCTCTCATACTTCCTTTAACTGGCATTGGTACTGTTGGCACAAAAAGCTAATGAAACATGTTTACAGTCGCCACAGGGTCGTCCGTAAACAGTTGGGAGTTTTTGTAGGGGTTTAGCCTCACGGCAGGGGGCCAGCTGCCATGTGCGCTGCCTTTAGAGCGCCAGGGTAAATCTCACGCGTCGGTTTTTCATTCCGTGTGATAAATTTGCTGGTTCTTTCACACGTCCCCTTATTTCCATTAGTGATCTAAAGGTCAGATCGGGGTGACTATATTGGTCATGATGCTCATGTACATATAGACGAATTTGGAATGAAGAATCGTAAAAGTATCCAGTCCAATTTTAGTGCTGCGTTCATCACATTTACGGCGTCGTATAATCGACGAAACGCAACTCGACTTTGTCGCTTAATGAACCCTTTCTTTCGACAGGTGCTAGACGGAGACCGGGTCATGTGCCGTCTGCTGCACTCTCCGAACCGTCTGACGCCGCTGAGGAACACCAAGCCGGCCGACTTCCTCTGCACCTACGAGCGCCACTGCTTCGCGCTCTGTCACTGCTGCAACTACGTGGCCTGCGACTGCGAGATGAAGTGCCCGGACGGCTGCTCCTGTTACCACGACCACACGTGGAACACCAACATGGTGGACTGCAGCGCGCGCGAACAGGTGGCGATCTCGCGCGAGATCCCGATGGACGCCACGGCCGTGTTCGCTGACGGCAACAACATCCACAGCCTCGACAGTCACACCTTCATCGGCAGGAAGCGCATCCGCCAGCTGTACGTCAACAACTCCAACGTAGAGGAGATCCAGAATCGCAGCCTGAATGGCCTCTCGGCGCTTCATGTGCTTCGCCTCGAGAACAACATCATCTCGGAAATCCACGACTTCGAGTTCGAGAGCCTGACGTCGCTGCGCGAACTGTACCTCCACAACAACCGGCTGCGCACCATCCGTCCGGCCGCCTTCGCCAAGCTTCGCTCGCTCGAGGTTCTCACCCTCAGCGGCAATGAGCTCACCACCTTCCCCGTCTGGCAGCTGTCGGTCAACTCTTACCTGGTCGAGCTCGCGCTGGCGGACAACCCGTGGTCCTGCGAGTGTCCGTTTTCGGCGCGCCTCACCAGCTTCCTGGGGGACAACCACGCCAAGGTGGAGGACGCCGACTCGGTGCAGTGCGAGTACTCCGGGGTGGCGCCCGACTGCAGCGCCGAGCTGGCCAACAAGTCAGTCCGCCGCGCGGGTACGTCCCGCCTGCTGCCGATGGTGCTGGTCGGCATCAGTGCGCTGGCCGTGGCTGCCGTCACCGCGTGCCTCGTCTTCCGCTACCGCGCCTGTGTCTGCGCGAGACGGAAGGCCGGCTCCCGCAAGCCGTCCTATATGGACGCTGTGGGTGTGGCTGCCGTCACACCCGAGGTGGACAAGATGTATGACGTGTTCGTCACGTACAGCGCGCAGGACACGCGATTCGTCAACGAGGCGCTGGCGCCTGAGCTGGAGCAGGCTGCGCCTGCGCTACGGCTGTGCCTGCTGCGTCGAGACGCGCCCAACACCAGCTACCTGGGCGACGCCGTGCACCACTGTGTGCAGGCCTCGCGCAAGACGCTGCTCGTGCTCTCCAGAAACTTCCTCGACAACGAGTGGTGCCGGTTCGACTTTAAGGCGTCGCACCTGGACGCGTTGCGGACGTCGCGCGGGATCGTGGTGCTGTTGTACGGTGTGGAGCGCGGTGCAGTCGAGGGCGAACTTAAAACCCTCCTCAAGGGCGCTCCCTGCGTCACTTATGGTGAACCAGACTTTTGGCGGAAGCTGCGCGGTCTTCTGCCGCCATGCCACGGCTTCAAGCACACCCTGCCGCACAGCGTCAGCGAGCAGTCGTACATGACGCGAGTCTGCCGCGACAACACGCTGCTGCAGTCGATGCTGCAGAGCGACTCTTCACCAACATGCTCCACGGTCGTGTCGGACGACCGCTCCGACGACCCGGTACACATCCGTTCTGACTCCAATAACCCGCTGGTGAGCAACGCCCAGCCGCTGCACAACAGCAGCTACAGCAGCATCCAGCCCAGCGAGCACACCTACATGACCATCGAGCAGTACCAGACTGCGGCTGCCGGAGGTCTGCTGGGCGCTGAAGCCGACCTCTACAGCACCCTGGAGCCAGAGTTGCAGCCCCAGATGCCGTCCGACCCGGCGCACCCGTCGCACCCGAGTCACCATCATCATCAGAGGTCGCTGTCACACTCGCTCTGGGTGTAGCTGACGGCGGTGTGCTGTGAAACTGTTGTTATCTCAGGCCGCGGTGTGGACTAGAGAGAGACGAGTGCTGGTTAATCAGCGGTCTCGTGTTCTCTCTCCCTCTCACTGCTGAAGGACGGCGACTGAGTGGCCGGAGGAGGCTCCTGTCGAGTGGTGCTACACTGCGGCACCGTCGTCAACTCCGGGTCAAACTCCGGAGCAAGCTGCACCGCCCGCCGGCTTCAGAAAATCTCAAGGTGAGGAGAAGTAACCATGTTTCGCGATTTATTGCAGTAGTTAATTGCATCCCCATCTATTTTCTTCCCTACATAATCCTTGTTTGAGTCTATTCGGTAGAGCGTTGTCACGAAATCGGCCTGGTGGCTATGCCACAGGATTTAAACAAGTCTGTCTAGAGGATTTGTCCGCATTTTTGCTTGCTGTTCGTGCATCAAACTGGGTCAGGTCGATTCGGAATTAGACTGGTTACTACCGGTAGTCTTGCGTTTTGTAACCAAAAACATCTGACTTATCCTGAGAGCTGGATTGTACTTCTGCCGCGGGCTCCGGTTTGACTGTGTCATTTACTTCTGCAGTCACATGTTGCACTGCTTAAGCCCGGACCAAAACCTGTAAGGCGTTCCTCAAATCGCTACACTCGTGATAACTGTGATGTAAAGCGATTGGAGCCAGTTTCAAATCTGACGTTGCGTTCATTTCACAGATCTCTGCGGATGCTTCAGCCGGCAAGTGACCTGACCTGAGCGGCTCTTCCTCGTCGCACCATAGGACACCTGACAACCGACGCACTCAGCGACCGGACCTGCATCTCTGCGCCAACTCCTGCGCCTCGTCCAAACCAAGCTAGTCATGTATGCAAGTGGTGAACCGAGCATTATACCCACCTCTGTTCCGCTAATATAAATGATGAAGATGTCCATTGTTTTCCTGGTGCTCGTGGGAGTGCGGTGTGACGGGGAGGGAGTGAGCGATTCGAGCGGCTATGTGAGGGGAAAAGTAATCTAGAGGTCTGTCTGGTGCATCTCGTGGACAGTCGTCAAAACTGCCAGACCGTCTGAGGCCACTGCGGTTCTGCATACATCTCCAACAGCTACAGGGAACAGCTACAGGAACATGTCAGATCTCATCTCTCACTGGTGTAAGTAGCACATCTCACTGACTTACGAGTACCTCAAAATCACATTTGCCTTCCCTCAGATCCCCCCTGTTTGTTGCCTGCCTCAATTGCCGGTAAGTCGGCACCTGGGGCGAGAACACAGGGCGCCAGTTACGCTGACGGCGGCCGGAGCGCACTGTCATGTTGCCAGGAGTGTCGTCATAATGACGCTGCTGTTCGTCAACCACCTGGCAGACAGCAAAAAGGCCGACCACAACGGGAAGGGATAGCTCACCAGCGCCCCCGGCAGCAGGCAGAGATGAAGATAACGGTAGGATGTATGTCGGGACATTAAAGAGATGTATGACGTTATGCCAGTCGAAGCTGTAACGATCAGTTATCCGAAAGATATATACACAATTAAGGACTGCCTAAATGCAATGCTCTGATCACATCGATGAATAGCGATATCAGAATAGTAAATACACATGCATACATAATATCAATATCATTTGTGCATTTGTATATCATTGGTAAATGATACCGTAGTGGCGTTCCGAAAATGATCTACATGTTAGCCATTTTGAGGTGAACGTTCCTGTCAACAACAAGACATTATACAACTTCAGAAACTGGTCATGCTACATGCTACTCGTAATCTCAATATATCAGCTAAGCATCGGCTACACAAACCCTTTCATCAAAATAAGGAAATTATGTTGCGTTATTAACCCTTGCCCTGATGGGGGGGGGGGGGGGGGGGGGCAATTTGATTTCCCTCCCTGATGTTTTTCAGAAATAGAGGAAAAACTTGACATAGCTGTTCGGGCATCAATTACCCACATTGTGTGAAAGTTTTGACATCAGGTCACTAGGTCACGTCAAGTAACCTTACCTCACAAAATGTTTGTGGTCGTGCCAAAGTCACAGTCTTTGTTCGAGATATTTGAAACTTGCAGGATTGCATAAGGTCATAAGTAACTACAATTCGTTTATCTTGGATTTTGATTTGTATCGGTGACCTAAGGCCAGGCCAATTTCGTGACCTCCCATTATAAGTCAATGGGAAAATATACAAATGCTTCCTATTCAGAGAATATGCATTGGATCAGGCCAATTCTGTCAGAATCATATTATTTTAGCTCATTCTTGATGAAGCAGGTGCCATTGTTGCTAAGTGACCTCTGCAAGGTCATTTGAGGTCATATGAGGTCGCCAGCACGTTTTTGCCATTAACTATATAATAAAGATAGAGACGTTCGGATGATACCACTGTATTTTTCTCGTCGTGTTTTTCGAGTCGCGTCGTCTTATATGCAACATGACCTACCTGGGTCACAAAATGACCTTGACCTGAGTTCAAATTTTAGAGTTGATCTAACCGGGTCACCATTAATATGTTTCGAAGCGCCTTGGCGAGACAAATACGATGGTGTTCAAGTTATTGCTCTATATGTACCCGATAGAAGTTATCCACGAACAACTTTTTTGAGGAAAATGCCCTCGTGACCTTTAGTGACCTCTGGAGCCTAAACTATTGACCTGAGCTAAAATCGGATGGCAACGAATGCGATTTAATTTTTCAAGAGCTTTATATTACTTTTTTCGGTTTGTTTTTAGCTATCATAGTTATCGACATGTTTGGGGATGTTCGAAACGAAGTCCTAAAACTGTCAAATCTGACATTTGATGACCTCTGGTGACCTCAATATTGACCTGGGCCAACAAATACCCGAAGTAACTTCGAATGTCTTAGTCGAGAGCTTTCGAATGATTTTTCTGCGTCTTTCTAGCCCTTTTAGTTTTCGAGTTAGAGGGGAGGAGGGGTCATTTTGACCCCCCCACCACCAGGGCGAAGTAGTCTTAGAGGCTCACCGAGGCAAGGGTTACATTCATCCCGACGTCGGAAATATACAGTAACGTTGACTTATGCCTAAGGGAATGGAAAGACGCGATGAAACTATTATGAGTAGATCCCCAGACCCTAGCCAGTCGCCGTCTGCCGTTGCTAAGCTATTATGTGTGTGTGGAGCAGAATTAAGATAAATTAAATGCAGCTCATGTCAATACGTGACTTGATTCCAACCGAGTGTTAAAGTTTTACAGCCGGGACAGGCCTCGGCTAACTTGTTAATAAGGCGATGACCCATACTGCAACAACCGCTTCTTGCATTCTGAATATTTCCCTATGAAATATCCCCATATCCCCTGCAGCACCTCTCGAGTAGAATACGTTAGGCTATTTTGCAGAAGATATGTTTTGTGAATAACACGCCAAAGGCAGACGTGCTACTACCTACAAGCAATTCAATATTATATTTGTATTGGCGAATATTTCAATGGAGTGAGCCCAAAAATTGAGCCATCTTTATTGTCTGACCGATTCAACAATCCTTTGTTCCGACCCATTGTACGCGAGGCGGCTGGCAGCTAGAGACTCTCTTTAATTTTCTCTCCTGCTCCCCCTCTGCCCTATCAACAGTCACCCCTCTCTCTTTTCGCAGTGCTGGGACCTCATGCACAAATGCAGGAGTTTCGTGGTTAATGCTGGTCAAACCGGTCTTAGTCTTTCTCCGAGATGAGTCAATCTTATATCACTGCTCCGTTCATGTCGTACCGAAACAGACCCATTTAGCAAACCTGACTGTTCGCTGTAGCAAACTGGCTGTTCGCTGTCACAAATAAATATGAATCGATTCTGATGCATTCCGTTCCAGTCGAATCCCGGTACCATCCCTCGATTTCCGCGGCGGATCTGGTCGGTTCCGCCGCCGGTTCCAGCGCTGCTTCCGGCTACTTCCGGCTACTTCCGGCAACTTCCGGCAACAGCCGCCGAGCAACAGACGGCTCCGACGCCACGTGTTCCGCGTCACGTGCCACGTGCCACGAGCGCGCCTGTCAGTCGGGTCAGAGAGCGATGTTTACCAGAGGGACACAATGACGTGCGGCTGCCGGGTGGCACGGTGTACCATTGATGTACCATGAGACGAGCACAAGAGGAGCGCTCACAGCCACTGCTAATGGATTGTTCCTGCCGCCCGCCACGGGTCGATACACCATTGCGTGGCACTGTTTGTCGTTCATTATGGCTGGATGTCGCCACACATGCATCAGCGAGGACTGCGTGAGTCGGTGACAGTTATGGTCCCTCGGGCGTGGCGGAGGAGAGCAGGAGGAGAGCAATGCTAGTGTCATCATCGGCAGCCACAGAAAGAAATGGCAAGGGTCAGATGACCGTCGGCGGTACATGGCTTCGGTCATAGATCGGGACAGGTTGGTTTTGCAGGGGTTGACGTCACTGTCAGCTAAAGCACATTCATAGCAATGTACCGTCTCAGATTCTGTCCTAGCACTGGTATTTGTATATGTGTGCGACAAAGACACTATGACAAAACTGTTATCTATGAATATGGCTGCTTGCTAAGCAGGTTCATTCCTAGCTACATTAACATGTCGTTCGAAGTTGAGAACTATTAAATGCATCAAATTCAAGCTTCATAAATACAAATTTAACTACACACTTACATTATCTTATCCCTCGATTCAAAGAGATTCTGTCTATTTTTGCATTATTTTGCCATGTTTTAAGTCGCAATTACGAAGCCATTACCAATTCCCAGCCGAGCGCGTAACGAGTCCGGATTTCGACGTTATAATCCCAGCCGAGCGCACAGCCAGCCACAGCCAGCCAGCCTGGAGCGCGCAGCCAGCCTGGATCTCGGCATTATCGGACCTTGTACCGGACCGCCTGAGTTAAAGTCCTGCCGGCGACCACGAGAACTGCACCCCAGGGAGCCCCGTGGGTTCAACTGCCCCGTGCCGGCGGCGGCGGCGGCTGGCGCCCCTCCCGACTGACGATTTGCGATGCATTGGAGGCTGGGGAGCGGCGGCGTGGAGTCGGTGTTAGCCGGCGTATCTGGTCTGGCGCTCACTGGTATCGCTCTCGACATCACGGGGGACGAGTCAGCCTGGCGGCGGCCGTGGGCGCTCTGCGGGCCGGATATCAATGGTTTTAATTAGTGGGCTGACTGGCAGCAGCGCGCTGGATAACCGCACTCAATCAGGCAGCAGCGAGGAGAGGTGGAGCGATGCCGCTCCCCTCCAGTCTGTCTGCCCCGCTCCTCCCCGTGCCGAGCTAATCAGAAACTGAACTGGCAGCGATGAATCACAGTTGAGTCGGGACGCTGGACAGCCGGAGGGCGGAAGAAGAGAATTCCGGCACGGGCCGAAATTCGTTTGCGAATATCAAACAGATCGCGCAGGAAGTCGTGTGTTTGCTGGAGAGAGCGTTGGGCGGTCTAACTGCGAATTCATCGCCATCGGAAGGATTCGCGATGTGTGTCGGAACCGGAACTCAAACACAAGGAGCTGCGTGAAATTGAAAAATACTGCGCCGGCAAAAAGCGAGGAACATCAGTGAAATGCGTTTCTGAGATTTCCTACAATTTGTACTGCAGCGCGGTGCATTGAGCTAGTGAATTCGTTTGAACATGCCCCACGCGCCGCATTTATTAGTCGCCCCACTTTCAGTCACAGATGTTCAGAAACTGCCGGCTGTACTGAACCGAGGCCTGATTATACGAGCTTCAATTGCTTTGCAGAAATCTGAGAAATGATCCGGCGACAGAACACAGCACGCTTTGGCAGTCGACGTGTGAACTGTGGATATGAATTGCAATAATCTGCCAGCGGCGCACGCTAACTAGATTATCGAGGCTACGGCAGCTTCAGCTGGTAGAACAGAAGATCGCAATGCAATATTCTTGTGGAATGCAATAGCATGAAGTGAGTAGATACAGTACAGTAGATACAATATGAAGAAGAGTTAATAGATGCAGGCATTATCCTAAATCTAGAGCCGCATGGTTTTGACTAGTATCGAGCCGCCCATAGTGAGAAATGCATTTAGTTCTCGCTCCAAAGTTGTATTTCGCCGCCCGTGGCACTTGGACTTAACTACACCCTGAGACCAGCTCTGAAACATTCTGAAGCACACAGCGACCCAACTCGGCGCCACTCATCAAATATATATGACGGACAGAGTCTGTGGTGGGCCGACTGTAAAGTCCGCTCATCTGGTCCGTATAGACGATGCGCCCCGGTCGTCGCTGGGTAGCACTCCGCGAAGTGCAATACATATATAAATGTATCATTGCCAGGCTCAGTCATATCCACTAACATTTCACTGGCAATTTGCTGGGCCGGACAGCTCTAAAATCCCAGCCAGCGGAGCAGCCACTGGATAAATGGCCATTCTCCGGCCCTGCCTTAAACTTGGCCCTCTGATTTCATGTCAGCTCTCGGACCTCGCCACTGTTTGTTTATTTATTTTCTTGCTTATTTGATATCATATGAGCGAAGTCGCAAAATGAAACCACCATCAATACCAAAGATAAAACCAAAGAGAAATCTGTGGAAAACTCATCTCTCAGCTATTTGCATTGGTTAGGGGTGCGCCTCCAGTACCTGATCTACCGCAGATCTGCAGCTCAGCTCATAGCTCTCATTCACCGGCAGAGTGTTGTTCGGTCTTCGCAGCTACAGACAAATCACAGCACTACAGCCAGGCGCCTACAGACGGGCCTTCAAGACTTGATCGTCAACCGTCGAGACTCGGATAAGCCACACAACACCAGCCAGGGCTTCACCGAGACCGACTTCAGCTGCACAGGTCGCCAGTCCTTCAGTTTCGGTGGGGGTAGGCATAGTTTCAACGTTTGACGAAACCTTGGAGAACCTCAGCAGCAGCACACAGCTCGATGGGTGAGGTCGCAGCCAACAGTCCCGATGCATCTGGACGGAGACAGCCGAGGTGTTCATCTGGACTAGAACAGCCGAGGTGTTCAAGTTAAGTCATTGTGATCCAACTCACTGACACCCCGACGCATCTGGACTGAGACAGCCGAGGTGTTCAAGTGAAGTCATTGTGATCCAACTCATTGACACCGGTAGAGTAGAGGCGAGGAAGGGACGGGACGGGACGAGAGGACGCTACGACGCCATCCACATGTTGTCGCCGCATGTCAGAGCGACAAGACAACGTCCCCGGTGTGTCGACCTGTCCCTATGATACCTCGGACACCTCTCAGACGGCACTGTGACGTCGGCAGCTGCCGCCTCACAGGACGCCGCCGTGACACCTCGGATACCTCTCAGACGGCACTGTGACGTCAGCAGCTCCTCACAGGACGCCGCCGTGACACCTCGGACACCTCTCGGACGGCACTGTGACGTCAGCAGCGCCTCACAGGACGCCGCCGTGACACCTCGGATACCTCTCGGTAGGGACTGTGACGTCAGCAGCGCCTCACAGGACGCCGCCGTGACACCTCGGATACCTCTCGGACGGGACGACGTCGGCAGCTGCCGCCTCACAGGACGCCGCCGTGCCGTCCGTCAACATACCCCAGGCTGACTCAGGCTGTAAAACAAGCGTCGGACGCCGTTTTACAGCCCGGCCGAACCGTACCATAAACCCCCCAGTAGTCGGGCGTTTAGAGAGGAGCGGCTGTCCCGGTCCCGCTCTGGCCGACCTGCCTCAATGACTCTCCAGTTATCCCACACTTCCTCTGATTTTCCGCGGAAGGACACGTGCCGGGCAGCTGGTGACAAGTGGTTCGTTCATTCTCGGGCGCTACTCTCACAAAGAAGGGTGGTGCTGGAAAGTTTGGAGGGCGGTTTTAACAGCGTGGTGGTGTTCCGAGACGGCGGACAGCATGTGTGTGTAACACGTGCAAAGAAATGGGTCCCAATACAAGGAACACTGTTCGCATTGATCGCAAAGTTATCAATCGTTTCAGGCGACAGCATCAACAGTGGTGTATTTAGCGAACGAGCGTTCTTCTTTGGCTCGCCACGCACACCTGAGCATCGGGGCTTTTTTCATCGGGGCATCGGCGTCTTTCCGGCTTGAGGGCGCCGTGCATGAGCTTGCATGAGCCCTTCGGTGAGCTCAGAGACACTGTTTGAAGACTAAAGATTTGAAGTCGGAATGTCTACTAATGAGACTTTAATCTAGAAGATAAGTGTTTGCATGGTTGAATTGATTGATGACACGTCAATCATTGCCATTGCTTACTTTCCGGGGTGTCTGAGTGCCGAGTCCAAAACCCTGAGCGATAGCGTGGCCAGCGTTCAAGCCTGAAAAGAATCACAACCATTTACATATATATTTGTTAGCGTCGAGTTCAACGCGAACCAAAGCTGAGTCGTCCATTTTACTTTTAAAGTAAAACAAACGAGACTCTTAAGCCTTCTTTAGGCACCACGCGAGTGATTAATAAGGTAACATTTAACAAAGGCAAGGCTGCTCTCAACAAAACCAGCATCCGCTCAGAGAAAACTACACGCACCCGGCAGCAATTCACGTCAATGACGCGAACAAAGCCATTTGAAGTGACCACGGCGTGCAGTTTCACCTCACTAAGACTTCTATAGACTCAGAGATGGATTGAGGCCCTCTCCAGGGAGACAAAACAGAGCCGAAACGGGCTCCGATCGTGCAGAATGACCCTCAGCAGTGATCACCTTCTATCGAGGCTGCCCATCCGGAGAAAAACAACTCCGATCGAAGACACAATCGCAGCCAGGGTGGCCTTCTGCTGATCACGCGGCCAATTTACCGACCAGACATCTCTTATTGCCTGGAAACCCACGCCTACAGCACCCTCATTATCTTCAGCGAATTATCTTCAGCGAATTGCAATATCCCGGATCCGGTGGGCATGCCTGGAAAACACACACGCTCGACCGATAATGGCCTCCATAAAAACGACAGCCTCCGTATATTATCATCTCGCCGACCGCAGCATGCTTCATCCTGTCAGTTGCCAGGCTAACGTATGCACCCCGATCCGCTAAACGCCTTTTGCGGTCTGCAGCTCTGATCATTAGTGATACACGCGGCGTGGCCGCCGCCGGCGCCAGCACCGGCCAACCTCAACCACCCCTTTCGCCCAACCGAACCCATGCGCCGTCCCATACCTCACCTGCACTAAGCGGAACTGCGGGGCCCGGTATGACGGCGTTGAGCGGTGCCCGGAAGGCGCGCGCGGGACTGCACGAGCGCAACACGGTCTGTGCCGTCTGGCCGCCAGAGAGCCTGCTCATTAACCGCGGACTGATTGCACCATTAGTGTCACAGCGACACGACACGGGCAGGCCGCCACACGATGGATGTCCAATGTGGCATCCACGGATGCCGGTATGGAGGACCAGGTAATTGCACGGTGTGTATTGACTGCGGGGAAGAGGCCCCTGGGTGATGTTGCGGTAGGGGAGGAGGGGGAGAAGGTGGCCTCAGGTGAAGTGGCGTGCCTTTCGGATGATGCAGAGCTGGTGAGGTGTGTTTGTGGTATATGCAATGAGAGCTTTTGTGCTGGATTTGAATTCAAAATCAGCAATGTGTGGAGGAAAAGTGGAAAATAATTATAGTTGTGGCCTGCATATCAAGTCGTCTGCGCTGCTGATGACTTCTATTGTTTATGACGACAGAGAGGACAACTTATGGGTTTCGTTGGTTATTAAACGCGGATTTGACGTAACTGAAAACAGGCATCATTTGGAGGTGAGCGTTTCTGTCACCATCTGGGCACAGGTGTCTGATGAGCGTTAAACATCATCCACCGACCATCACTCATGTCCTGAAGCAGCCGGGCCACTGGCATGTAGTCATTTCACATAATCAGTCACCTCGCCAAACATATCAACACCCCTCGAACCCTCGAACCGCCAGCGCATCAGGGCCGCGGTAACCCTCGCGCATCCGATTGCGACACTCGGTAGCCCACAGCCCACGCTTCCGAGCGGCGGCCCATTGAATATGCATTATACAGTACGGGTAACAAGGTGCCCGTACGCAGCCAGCATAGCGCCGCGGTAATTGGTAAACAACAGGGCGGTCCGCGTCGGCAGCGCCCGCCCCATGCCCCCGTGCATCAGCAGAGTCGACCAGAAGCGAGATAAATATCGAACGCTTTAACAACATCGGGAAGAATAGCCAGCTGGAGGCGTCGTAGCGGCGGGGAATCGATGGTTATATGGGCATCAGCAGTACCTAATGAGACTTCTGTTTATTTATCGCTCAAGGTTATTTGCACTATGTCTTGCCACGGCGATTGTCTCGTGAATATGAATTTGGCAGTTATTATGCCTGATGAGCAATGATTGGAGCACAAGGTATGAAGCGTACATTTTCACTTAACACGCTAATTGGCGATTGTTCTTGCAGTAATGGGCTTTACGGATAATTTAATTTGAGTTAGTATAGTTTTAAAGGTATTGTCTGTAAGACTGATTTAAGTTTAGTGTCATACTTTGTTCGTTACCTTTACTCAGGTATATTGTTGTCTGATTGATTTGATTGCTTTGATTGATTTGATTGATTAATTTGATTGATTAATTTGATTATTGTCTGATTGATTGAAAACGCATTAGTGATAAAACTAAGAACTACTTATCAAATCGACATAAAACTATAAAGACTATTTGTACTACTTTAAAGGGAAATAATGACCTTTTGATTTTGTTAGCAACAATTTGTTTGGCTACCGTTATGGTATTAAAATGTGATCTAAATTTAAGAATTACATACAATTATTCCCTAATTCAAAGTTGGAAGTTCATGATCGGTATTTTCCGTCCACTATTGGAAAGCGACACACATGGAAAGCTTTTGTATCAATCTGTTCTACGTTGTTGAATGGGCACTTCTAAACAAATCGCCGACACTAAATAGGTCGCCGTCGATGTGCATCGATGATCTTCCGATTTAATTGCCAGTTTTTGTATTGTTTGTTAATTTTGAAGGATAAGTGGGCATATAATCACGACAAGCAGAACGCAAAATACATTTTCCACACCATTGCGTAAAACAGCAATACGGGAAAAGCCCGGAGTTTGATGGAAACCGAAAAGTAACTTGCAAGTACCGGTCGTTAAAAGTGTGGAACGCTTATCAAGTTTAACTTGAAATATCTCTCGTCTGTCGATTTCAAGGGCTAACTCCATTTTTGTGTGAAAAGGTCATTATTTCCCTTTACAAATGTAATCAGTGCTCGCCTAGCAGATAATGTAAAACATTGTGAGAGAGAAAAAATCAAGAAAATCGCAATCCTTTCGTTAGCAATAATTTATATCGTCAGACAATAATAAAAGAAGACCAAAAATAACTTAGGTTGGATAGTGAGAGATAAAACCAATTGCAACCAGCCTAATATTGCTACATGTTTGCTTTTGTCTCACTACAGAGTTGAGGCATGAATATCAAGTGGTGATAGAGGCACGACAAACAACGTCATGGCTTCCACTTGGTGAAGACTGTCGCCTGCATGCTTGTCAATAGGCTCTGAACATGCTTACTCTTATAAGGAATACACATAAATACCCTCATATCGAAAATGTCAGGTCAAGAATCAATATGCATAACATATTGTGATTAACTACCTAATACAAATACAAAAAACAGGCAGTTTTGCCTACAGCTCAAGTCATATACTAAAGACATTTAATTTATTCTCACATCTTTTCATCTGCATATTTCGGCCGATGGGACAAACATTATTCAGATATAAACTGAAACTGCACATATGAAACAAGAATTTAGTTTGAACGTCAAACAGACGCCACAATATAATCTACACTACAAAGAATAACCACTGGCACCGTCTGTGCGGCCGAGGACGCCGTCTGGCTGTCCGTCCGGAGAAGAGTGATCATCCGGGACCAGATGAGATTATCTGCCGGGACCAGATGAGATTATCTGCCGGGCATAGCTCTGTGTCGGCGGCCGGGATAAATGGTGGTGCAGGTGCAGCCAACGAGCACACAGCGGGACATGGATGACTGGCGCACACGCCTCGCCAGACCGAGTTGGTGGAGAGAGTGAACCCACCACGTGTCTGGTGACCTGGTCAGACAGGACGGGGGGGGGGGGGACCCACCACGTGTCTGGTGGCCTGGTCAGACAGGACCGGGGAGGGGGGACCCACCACGTGTCTGGTGACCTGGTCAGACAGGACAGGGGAGGGGGGGGGGGGGGGGGGGGCACCACGTGTCTGGTGGCCTGGTCAGACAGGACCGGGGAGGGGGGGGGGGACCCACCACGTGTCTGGTGACCTGGTCAGACAGGACAGGGGAGGGGGTGGGGGGGGACCCACCACGTGTCTGGTGACCTGGTCAGACAGGACCGGGGAGGGGGGGACCCATCACGTGTCTGGTGACCTGGTCAGACAGGACCGGGGAGGGGGGGGGACCCACCACGTGTCTGGTGACCTGGTCAGACAGGACCGGGGAGGGGGGGGGGACCCACCACGTGTCTGGTGACCTGGTCAGACATGACATGGGAGGGGGGAGCACCATGTGTCTGGTGACCTGGTCAGACAGGACAGGAGAGGGGGGACCCACCACGTGTCTGGTGACCTGGTCAGACAGGGCAGGGAAGGGGGCGGGGGGGGGGGGGGGGGGGGGGGGGGGGAGGGGGGGGGGGGAGACCCACCACGTGACCTGGTCAGACAAGGCAGGGGTAAGGTGACATTTTTTTTCTCTCGAAGTTTGAAATTTGTATTGGGACGCCTCCGCAAAATGTGATGTTACGAACAAAAACATTACCTGTAAAATTATTTGGGAAAAATATTAATATTTAGAGGTAGCTCAATGACTTCAAAGAATCCCTCTATTAGCCCGCCATTGACTGGGGGGGGGGGGGCGTTTAACGATCCCCTGATTAATTTTCGTAATAACTCAACAACCAATAGCATATCTCACAACGTGAAACTTCGGGTACCTTCTTCTAAATCGATTTTACGTCTTCTGCAAAACAATAAAGCAATTTCGTCGACAAATTTCGAATTATAGCGGATTTAGTAACGTCACTACACATGAGGTTTACACCAAAATCAGCTAAGCGTTAACAGACCGAACAAATGCCATATTTTGAGTAAAATGCAATCCAAAAACGTCAAAAGATAGCAACTAGCAAAGGCTATCTCGGATTTATGAAAATATGACCACAAAACCACAATTTTCAAAGATATTGAAAAAAAACGAAATATATGTCGGAGAACTTCATATGGGCAACTACCATACCCGATTTTAAAATGATATCATAATTTTTGACTGACTTATGGGATATAAAGTATGGGTAAATCATGACGTCATATTTTTCAATTTCGTTTTTGTCGAAGGTGAGGTCAAAGGAAAAAATCGGCGTATTTGAGTTTATGGGCTATACTTTCCATACACAACCTTCGATTACGACCAAGATCACCCAAAGTGCTGCCAAAGGTATGATAAACATCCCGCATGAGCTAAAGTGAGATTGATGACAAAAGTCAAGGTCAAGGTCAGGTAACAAAAGGTCACTATGTGCAAAATATCTACGAAAATCATGTAACACATGCTTTATGGGTTATTTTCCACGTATAATTCGATAGTGATAGTCATTTTACCACCGGACTTCATTTACGTGAAGTTAGTGTCAAGTTCAGATCAAGTTCAGGTCACTTAATGTCAAAATTTGAAATCGTTAAATATAAATGAAGAAGGCATGTTTCTAGATCAGTTTTGCCTCAGAAACACATTTTCATTTTCATCAAAGTCATTATTTGTCCGTATCTGGTCAATAAAAGCGAAAAACGCAATTGCAAAATATGACGTCATGATTTACCCATACTTTATATGCCATAAATCAGTCAAATTATATCATTTTAACATTTTGTATGGTAGTTGCCCGCATAAGGTTCTCTCACAAATATTCCGTTTTTTTAATATCGTTGGAAAATTTGATTTTGTGGTCATTTCCCTCCTATTTTTTTTTGTTGGGGGGGGGGGGGGGGGTAAACCTCCCCCAAAAAATCCGAGATAGCCATGTTGCATTAGCTATATTTTGACGTTTTGGATTGCATTTTTCTCAAAATATGGCATTTGTACGGTCTGTTAACGTTTAGCTGATTTTGGTGTAAAACTCATGTGTAGTGACGCCACTAAATTCGCTATAACTCGAAATTTGTCGACAAAATTGCTTTATTGTTTCACAGAAGATGTCAAATCGATTTAGAAGAAGGTACCCGAAGTTTCACGTTGATAGCGCTATTGGTTGTTGAGTTATTACGAAAATAAATCAGGGGATCGTTAAACGCCCCCCCCGTCAATGGCGGGCTAATAGAGGGAATCTTTGAAGTCATTCTGCTACCTCTAAATATTAATATTCTTCCAAATAATTTTACAGGTGATGTTGTTGTTAGTAACATCACATTTTGCGGGGGCGTCGCAATACAAATTCAAAACGTCGAAAAAATTGTCACCCTAACCCGGGGGTTGTGGTGAACCCACCACGTGTCTGGTGACCTGGTCAGACAGGACCGGGGGGGGGGGGCGGGGACTCACCACATGTCTGGTCAGAAGGGGCCGAGGGTGATGGTGAATCCACCACATGTCTAGATAGTGGGCTGAGAACCAAGACAGTGAATGTCTGCAGTTCTGGTAATAGGGACAGACCAGGGACAAACGGTGACAAACAAGGGCAACACAAGGTGGACAAACCCGGGTGGCGGCAAACTGCAGACCTAGCCTAACCAAGATTATCCAGAGCAATGGGCGGCTGTGGGCCTACACAGATAACCTAGAGCAGCGGGCGGATACAGAAATAACACAGCACTGGTGTGGGAAGCAGCCTGTCTAGTGTCTAGTAAGCGGCTTACACTAACCGCTCCGACCTCCATCCCATCTGACGGCTGCAGTCTGTTTGCAGACGCTGAGCCTCAGCTCGGTAGGAAGTTTAATTTCTGAGCCTCAACACAACATGGCAGAAAGGCTCCGACCGAGGCTCAGCTCGGTGGAAATACTCTTGAGCCTCAGACTCGGTTTGAAGACTCCGACTGAGCCTCAACTCTGTGGAAATACACTGTCTGATTCTCAGACTCGGTGGGAATACTCTGACTGATCCAAAGCTCGAAAGACCGTTGGCGAGCCCGGTCGGAGTTGATGATGCCTCTGCCTCGCCGACTGATTGGGTTTCTGTAGACCGGTACCGTGCCGTGAAGGTCTGGGTTCGAGTGAACGGTGACGGTGGGTGCCCGGGTGACGTGGCGCCGTAATACCGGGAGACGCGCTGTACTTCGCATACAGACCGGAACCGTGAGAGCGCAGCGGGCCGGATGCGGCACATTACGTCATCGGATGATCGAACGGTGTTCGTGAAACCTTGGTGCAGGTCTGTTATCCGTATAAAATGAGGCACGATAATTCCTAGTTGGGTAGTTGCGACATGAAATGGTATCGCCAGGTAGAACTGTTTCAATGAAAATATTTCCGTACTTTGAACATATGCGTTAGCTTCGTAGCAATATCCTCATATCCCCTGGTGTTTATGTCTGTTTAAGAGTTTGTGTTTTATCTTGGATGGTTGTGCTGGCAAGTCAACACAGCTTCATTTTGCAGGCAAAATTCTGCTTTTCTGCAATATTTTGAATTTCTAAAGTTAATGTTCGCTAATTTGAAGTTTAACAAATGTCGATAGGCAATATTTTGCATGATCTTCTTAAACGTCCTCGGAAACTTATCGTGGAGCCTGTGTGGACCAGCCGTCAGTCCTTCAGACGCATTCAAACGTCAGGCGAAGCGCAAACTGCAGAACAGTATGCATTTAAGAAATGTGTAGTGCGGAACAGCATACATTCAGGAATGTGCATTGCGGCACAGTATTACTGAAGAAATGTTTCATGCCCAGGATGTGTATGGTTATTGCTTAAATAACCATTGCCCATGCATGATGAACTCAGAGCATTCGGAGAACTCAGAGAATTCAAAGTAGTATTTTAACTTTCAGTACAAACTATATCTAATGACTAATCATGTGTCTCATACAACAACAGGCTGGAACTATAAACCCGCTCCCTTGAGTAAATCAGTGTGTGATTGCGTTAGTACGGGAGCGTGGCGGCGCTACTCGGGTTCTCTAACGCACCGGTGACATCCCGGTGCCTCTGCCACCGGAGAAAGGGGGAGACAGGCGGAGACAGGCGCGTCTGGTGGCCCGCTCCCCGCCGGAGACAGGCAGCCCGGTACCTCAGTCGCTGGAGACAGGCAGCGCTCGGTACCTCAGTCGCCGGAGACAGGCAGCGCTCGGTACCTCTGCCGCCGGAGACATGCAGCCCGGTACCTCAGTCGCCGGAGACAGGCGACTGAGGCTCGGTACCTCTGCCGCCGGAGACAGGCAGCGCTCGGTACCTCAGTCGCCGGAGACATGCAGTCCGGTACCTCTGCCGCCGGAGACAGGCAGCTCGGTACCTCAGTCGCCGGAGACAGGCGACTGAGGCTCGGTACCTCTGCCGCCGGAGACAGGCAGCCCGGTACCTCAGTCGCCGGAGACAGGCAGCTCGGTACCTCAGTCGCCGGAGACAGGCGGCTGAGGCTCGGTACCTCTGCCGCCGGAGACAGGCAGCCCGGTACCTCAGTCGCCGGAGACAGGCGGCTGAGGCTCGGTACCTCTGCCGCCGGAGACAGGCGGTCCAGTACCTCTGCCGCCGGAGACAGGCAGCTGAGGCCCGGTACCTCTGCCGCCGGAGACAGGCGGCTCGGTACCTCTGCCGCCGGAGACAGGCGGCTCGGTACCTCTGCCGCCATAGACAGGCGCGTCTGGCCCGCTCCCCGCCGGGGACTGCCACTCAGACAGCCGTTTCCGCCGCGTCATTTCACATGTCCATCCGAGCAGAAGCTGTGACGACCGGTGACAGGCCCGGCTCCGACGCCCCCTCTCCTGCCGTGTCCCCAACGCACCCCCCGCGCCGCGCCCCCCCCCCCCCCCCCGCCGCCCGCCGGACCCACGTGGGAGCCAACTTGATTTGACTGGGTCGGGCGCCCTCAGCCGGTAAACGCGATAATGGAAGGGCCACATTGTCCGTCATAACTTTGGGGTAAATCTGATTATGACTGAGTCATTTTTAGCGCGATGGGATCTCTGGTAAGCCACGGCGCTGTTGATGGTCGGAGTAAGTCTAGGAAGTCAGAAAATCAGAAAATAAAGATGCTGAAGGGCTAATCAATATTCTTCGCGGCCGGAAACTTTGGCCAAAATAAAGTTGACGCTGCCATACGATTTGCATAAATGTTTTCGGTCCAGTCAACGAGTATCGGAGGAATTGGTTTAATTATGTTTATTGTTGTGATAGTTTAATAATAAGAATTAGGTACTTATCAAGAACCACAGAACGCAGCTTATAGAAAGCGGACCATTCCATTTGCAGGATAGTTGATGCAAAGCTAAAGTAAACTTCATGATGACAGCTGACATTTACACTCACTTTAAACAATGCACAAAATATTGCATTTGTAAAATGTATTTGTATATTGTAAAAGGCATCACATGCTTTTCAGATACCCAACTATGCAGGAAACTAGTCAGAGATGCTATGTGTTTGCTAACGTCGCCATGAATTTGTTGGTGGCTTTAAGCAGATATCACCAAATTCGAATCGCAGCATTTTATAATCCTCATTTCCTGCGCCCACCGAACACCTCTGCCGCCCCTCGCGGAGTAGCTGGCGGTCATGTGTCGGCCGACCGTTTCCCAATGTCTCGCGGGCGGCCCCGGTGTTACACCAGACATCCTCTCGGCGGCCGCTCCAGTCTCGACTCGCTGATCCTGATGGAAGCGCCGGTGTAAATCTATCGCCAAACAGAGGCATTGTGACAGAGTGCCACCCAACCGACCCACCGTACCGGCACACGGCGCATCCGCTCCATCATAAATCTTCCAGCGACAAAGCAGCGGGCGCGGCGCGGCCTGGGACCGCCGGGCGGTGCCGTCAGGTTCTGTAGGAAGGCCACCCGGCCCAGTCATCCTGACCCGCACTGACTGTGGCCCGGCCCGCACAGACCTCCACGGCGTATTGTACCACAGTGAAGGTGATTCGACAAACATTGGAGGAGCCGGTCCGGTGGTCTGAATGGTGGCCCGCTCCGACGGCGGTGCTGGTGGCGGCGGCTGCGACGGCGGTAGGCGGCGGAGGCGGGCGGCGGCGGCTGCGACGGCGGTAGGCGGCGGAGGCGGGCGGCGGCGGCTGCGACGGCGGTAGGCGGCGGAAGGAAGCGACGGGTGGCGGCGGCGGCGGCGACAACGGGACGGGAGACTCGGAGCCGTTGTCCATCGCTGTATGCCGCTGAGACTTGCCTAGCGAGCCAGGACAACCTTGGACATCGCTGGCTGACGGCTGGACTGGTTGCACATCGGCGCTGGTGCTCTCGCTGGCCTGTCTCCCGCCCTGCCGACCCAGGAGCGAAGCGCTGTACAATTAATCACCGGGACAGCATAGCTAACACTATTGCGACAAACTTGCCGCTGGAGGAAACAAGGCGCATTCACATTCTGAAGCAAGCATATTTACCGCATATTTACCGCCTATTTACCGCCTATTTAGCGTATCGTATCGTGATACAAATGTGGAAAAGATACGCTCGCTAGGTCTGAGAGAAGATAGACGGAGACGGAGATAGACGGAGACGGAGACGGAGAAGGTCTGAGAGAAGATAGACCCCGATAAATGGAGGAACGGATGGTACAAAAGGAGGCAGAAACGTGGTTTTCGAAGTTCAATTTTGTTGAGCTTAGACGTCGACCAACTTCCTGATCTACTTTACCGACTACAGACAGAAGTAAAGTCGAAAGTTTGACGGCAACATATCGGCGTTGGCGACAGCATGTTTTCCTTTACCAGCATTTGTTGAAAATATCGCTCTTAGTGGGGATGGAAATGGGGAAAAAGAGGAGTCTGAGAAAGACGGTGGGACTAAGATGAGTGTTGGGTGCTTAATACCTGAGAGCAAGGGCGTCGTCACCGGGGCCGGGGGGGGGGGGGGTCTGGGTGGGGTGGGGTGGGGGGGGGGGGGGGGGGGCAGGCCCCCAGGATCGCTCTGGCCGAATCCGCCCCCATATTCGCAAGATTTAACATTAATTTACATTAGCCCTATGGGGCTGGCCCCCGCACCCCTAGCTGGTTCCCCAAACCACTTGTTGGCCCCCACTCAAAATTTGGTGGCGACGCCACTGACTGAGAGTACAGCTGGACTGCGATTGGATGACTGCTGGTCTGTGACTGGATGACTGCTGGTCTGTGACTGGATGACTGCTGGTCTGTGACTGGATGACTGCTGGTCTGTGACTGGATGACTGCTGGTCTGTGACTGGTTGACTGCTGGTCTGTGACTGGTTGACTGCTGGTCTGTGACTGGATGACTGCTGGTCTGTGACTGGTTGACTGCTTTTCTGTGACTGGTTGACTGCTGGCCTGTTACTGGATGACTGCTGGTCTGTGACTGGTTGACTGCTGGTCTGTGACTGGTTGACTGCTGGTCTGTGACTGGATGACTGCTGGACTGTGACTGGATGACTGCTGGTCTGTGACTGGTTGACTGCTGGTCTGTGACTGGATGACTGCTGGTCTGTGACTGGATGACTGCTGGACTGTGACTGGTTGACTGCTGGTCTGTGACTGGATGACTGCTGGACTGTGACTGGATGACTGCTGGTCTGTGACTGGTTGACTGCTGGTCTGTGACTGGTTGACTGCTGGCCTGTGACTGGATGACTGCTGGTCTGTGACTGGTTGACTGCTGGTCTGTGACTGGTTGACTGCTGGTCTGTGACTGGATGACTGCTGGTCTGTGACTGGATGACTGCTGTGCTGTGACTGTATGGCTGCTGTGCTTGGCTGGTTGACTGCTGTGCTGTGACTGGATGACTGCTAGTCTGTGACTGGATGACTGCTGTACTGCGACTGTATGACTGCTGTGATGTGGCTGGATGACTGCTGGTCTGTGGCTGGTTGACTGCTGTGCTTGGCTGGTTGACTGCTGTGCTGTGACTGGATGACTGCTGTGATGTGACTGGATGACTGCTGTGCTGTGACTGTATGGCTGCTGTGCTGTGACTGGATGACTGCTGGACTGTGACTGGATAACTGCTGTGCTGTGGCTGGTTGACTGCTGGACTGTGACTGGATGACTGCTGTGATGTGGCTGGTTGACTGTTGGTCTGTGACTGGCTGACTGCTGGACTGCGACTGGTTGACTGTTGTGATGTGGCTGGTTGACTGCTGGTCTGTGGCTGGTTGACTGCTGTGCTGTGACTGGATGACTGCTGGACTACGACTGGTTGACTGCTGTGCTGTGACTGGTTGACTGCTGGTCTGTGACTGGTTGACTGCTGGTCTGTGACTGGATGACTGCTGGTCTGTGACTGTATGACTGCTGTGCTGTGACTGTATGGCTGCTGTGCTTGGTTGGTTGACTGCTGTGCTGTGACTGGATGACTGCTGGTCTGTGACTGTATGACTGCTGTGCTGTGACTGGATGACTGCTGTGCTGTGACTGGATGACTGCTGGACTACGACTGGATGACTGCTGTGATGTGGCTGGTTGACTGCTGGACTGTGACTGGATGACTGCTGTGATGTGGCTGGTTGACTGTTGGTCTGTGACTGGCTGACTGCTGGACTGCGACTGGTTGACTGTTGTGATGTGGCTGGTTGACTGCTGGTCTGTGGCTGGTTGACTGCTGTGCTGTGACTGGATGACTGCTGGACTACGACTGGTTGACTGTGACTCACCCTTTCCACCCCGCCAGTTACCGTCAGGAAGAACCTGCTTTTTATCGTCGGTCGCATCAAAGTAGCGCCGCCCGCCACCATATCTCCCATCAGGCAGCACATCACCATATCTCCCGTCCGGAGGCGGTGACTGACCCGGTCACAGGCTGACCTGCTGACAGGCGGGGTCAGCTACCAGGCTACAGGGACCAATGACCCCCTCTGTCTGTGAGATCCAGATGGTAGACTCTGGGCCCTACTTGGACAGCTCACAAAGGAAGTCAGAACTCTCTCGGGGTGTGAGTTTGGATAGCTCGCAAAGAGACGCTGGACGCGCCTCGTGCCGTGCAGCTCTCCTGACCGGCACTCTGCCAGCAGCTGAGACACGGGTCACGTGCGGACGGGGGAGAAGACGTCGTTAGCGCTACATAACAGCTTACCGTGCACTTCTGCACGGGTTGCACATCGGGGCAGCGGGCTGTGTGCATTGTGCACCAATCATCAGGTCGTTATCGGCTATAGCAAGCATACTTTCTGCATCATGCCAGTGTCTCTTACATGGACTGGACATGGAGATGCTGTATGGATGGTCTGACAGGCCGTCATATCATATGCTCTAAATTCCATATGAACTCTTGACTGGCTATGATTCACTCAATCCAGTATGCTTTTCACAAGTATCGGACACTTTCATATGAAGGGCATGTTACTCACGGTCCTTTACCCGCAGGGCTAAACACTTCGAAGAACACCAGGTGTATGTATACATTACGGGGTTCATATTCCCAGGACAAGACACATGAAAGGAGAAACAAACAACTGTGGCCTCGCGACACAGGCACCCACCAATCTTCTTGTAAGACCTGACACAGTAATTCGCTAATTAACCATCACGGCTTGTTGTACCTGTCTTCCGCCGGCGGAGAAGCATCGTGTCAGAAGCGCCCACGTCCAAACAGTGGTACTTATCGTCACTGTGATTGTGGAAGGTCCCAGATTCAGAGTCCATGGTCGGATAGGCATGGGTCTCGCCGCGGCCATGCATCAGAATACGGTGCTCCCGGTGGTTGTGTTCCTGTGTGACTTGTGAGTGTGGTGTTCCTGTGTGTTCCTGTGTACGATGCTTCCGGTCAGGGGCGGCGCCACGGATTTTTGCCAGGGGTGGAAAAATTGATTGAGTAGGTACGCATGTATCCTCTACTGGGAAAAGTGCTGCGGAAGTATAACATGCATAGAAACCTCGCTCCAAACAAGATTAAAACCCAACACATCTCGTCCTATTTTTGTGTTATTAATTAGCTGATATGTTGCAAGTTCTTTAAAAACAGCACATATTATTTTGATACCGGAACCATAAATTATTACTAGCACCCAGACTGGTTATTGATTCAACTTGTTTTGGAACGATTCAATCATGATTCATTTTAGAATCTGAATGATTAAATCACCGTTCGATTCACAGATACAATTCTGAGAATTTATTCCTTCCGATTAAAAAAATCAAAACTAATATTTTAATCGATTGTGCACGTTTGATTCAAAATTTACATATATGAGGTGAAGTTATGTCAAATCAATACAAATGGAAACATGTATATATATGATCATTAAAACAGTGTTACAGCAATAGTATTTCAGTATAAATGAATGTAGCCACTGGGACTGCATGTATTTGCACAATTTACCAGTGTACTTGAATCGGTAAATCTTTGGATTAAATAAAAACGGTAAATCTCAGCCTTGATTTGATGCGGGTTTTGATTCAATCACGATTCATGAATCAAAAGATCTGGTGGTGAATCGATTATGTTTTGATTCAACGAATTTTGATTGAACGATTCCAATCGATTCAATCAGTGTCGAATCAATAACCAGTCTGCTAGCACCCCACGATGAATTCACGATGTATCACCTTTTTCAGATATGTAGACGATTTATATTTAGCAAATCATAGCTTCTGTAAGTAGTACCTATAATCTTGGAACTTAGTATGTTGAACAGGAATTAGGAGAAGAAACGAGTATGCAAAGCGAAGTTTGAATGTTGCGGCGGGTAAATATAAAATACCGAATAAAGACGAAGTATTTCGTTACAATTTCGCAATTGATATAAACATGCAAGTTAATTGACACGCGCACTGCCAGTTCTTCGTTGATATCCGCCCTCCTCCGGTTTGTAATTAATAACGGAAACACGACAGCGCGCAGCAACGCCACCAAATTTGGCACAGCTGTTTTGGAATCAATTACCCACATGGTGTACATTTTTTGACAGGTCAACTCAGGTCAGGTCACCAGGTCAAGTTAAGTGACCCCACCTCCAAAAAATGTGGCCGTGCCACCGCCAAAGCCATTGACCAAACGGTATGAAACTTACAGGATGTAATCAGGTGATAAGTACCTACAATTTTTTATCTCGTTTTTTTATATATCGGTGACCTAAGGTCAGGTCCATTTCGCGACCTCCCCATTACAAGTCAATGGGAAAATTTAAAACACGTATAAATCCATAGGAAATGACTAAATTTGACCAGTTTCCACCAGATCCACCACTCCTGTGCCAAATGCAAGGCCCTATGTCAAATTAATTTATGTTCTTTGACCTCTATGAGGTCAACTCAGATGACCCCCAGGTCACGTATGGTTTTTCTTCAATAACTCTTTACCAAATTAAGTCAGAGC
The DNA here is from genome assembly GCA_036785665.1 of Chirona hameri. Classification (NCBI taxonomy): domain Eukaryota; kingdom Metazoa; phylum Arthropoda; class Thecostraca; order Balanomorpha; family Balanidae; genus Chirona; species Chirona hameri. Next base: position 285,570 of record JAXIVJ010000138.1, on the reverse strand, counting down.
AATGCAATTTTCACTATTGTATTTGGATTGTCGAGACGAATAAAACAATGTAAGGGTTGATCATTACCTGACCTTGACCTGACCTCAGGTCAGGTCAATTTTTGGATATGACGTAACTAGGTCACCCAAAATTTCATTCGATGCGTCTCGATGAGACAAACACAGTGGTGAAATATGTTTTACTCTATCATACTTTTGTCAAAAGTTATTCCTTATAGGGGATGTTTCACCTTTGTATTGGTTTTGAACTGAGATAGCCATTATCTTTGGCCATTATTGAAATGTCTAAATTACTAGGGTCATTTTTCCCAAAACTTAACCGTTTTTAAGCAATTTAATATACAATTTGCAAATTGCATCCAGGCTGGTGCAGCCGCTGATTGGCTGACAGCCACTTCAAGATTGTTGGTCCTGGAAGTCAGACGACCTGTATTTCTCGAACCTTGGCGAGTACGATATAAACAACGGCCAACGCGATAGGTTGCGGTCCAAGTTGAAGTTTTTTTTTCTCGCGCTGTTTGAAGTCTCAGTTATGGATTTATTGTTTTTTTTTTGTATAAATAAATATTGAGCTATCGTAATGGCTCGCACTCATTGTGTTCTGTGCGGGAGAAGACACAGTTCCACAATGTTTGTATTTAAAGCGCCATAATTGTCTGAAACGTTTGTGCTGCCAAATGGCAACGTAAATTTTTCTCTATAGCTCTCTATAGCACAATAATGACGTCATCATCCCAAATGTAAAACCCTAATTTGCATAAAGTAAAGTGACTTTTCGAGAGAGAAAAAAAATATCACCATCGTTTTCAGCAGCACTTACTTCATATTTTCGACTACAACCAGCGTATATTTGACAACTTTCAGGAAGGTGAAACATTCCCTTTAAAAACAATTCGGCGATTTGTAGAATGTTTCATATTCAATGGCTTCTGCTGACCAGTGACCTAAATATTGACCTTAGGTCAATTTTGATGAGACCCGTCACCTGCCTCTGTCCTTGTCCTGTCCTTATCGATATATAGACGGTTTTGTTAAGGAAACCCATTTATAGCCGAAATGTAACCTTTGATGATCTCTGGTGACCTCAATATTGACTTGAACTAAACAATTGACCGATATACTTTAGATAGCGCTTGTCTCGAGTTATCCAGCGCCGTTTTCCGCTTATCGCTACGCCATGTGGTTTTCGAGATCTTAGGGGGGGTGGGTGGTTATCTGCCCCCCCCCCTCCCCCGGCAGTTTGTGGTTGCCCCACACACTGGCGGATCCAGCCTCCCAATATGGGGAGGGCTAATTTCACTGGGGCCCTTCCGGGTCCCATGGGCCTCCATATGACCTAAAAGGTACCCAAATTTCCCTTTGCGGACTTGGGTTATTTTTCTTGCTATGCTATTATTACGTGTAAGGACGTGTCAATTAAGTGCACAAATAAAATTGATGGATATTTGCCTCCAAATATCTCATTTTTTTCTAATTTTATATGCTATTTTCTATACAAATTAGTTATTCGCTTATACCTTTTGACTGAATAAAGCTAGAAGGGCACGGTAAACGTCATTTTGTTGTTATCATCAAGACGTGTTGAATGCTGTGCAGTATGATTTCTTTCTGACATTTAGTGACCTTGAGCTAAGGTCAAGGTCACGGCGCAAGGTCACCTTTCCAAATTCGACCTACACGGCGATGTTATATAGCTTTGAACTTGTCTTGAAGATAGGAATTCATTGGTATTCAAATAATTTCGCGATCGTTGATGATTATTAAGCAAACTAAGACATTTTCGGGCTTTCTTTACACCGAGAAGGAAGTTATGGAGATACTATTCGACATTCAAATTCAAAAGAATGTAAAAGTTGCCATTGACGATCAGGCGTTATTTAAGCACAATCGAATTCCTCGCAACTTGACAAGTTTTATGATATATAACATCGCCACATAGGCAGACTGGTTATTGATTCACTTTTTTTGGAAGGATTCAATCACGATTCATTTTGGAATATGAATGATTCAGTCACTGTTTGATTCATGGATAACCATTTTGAGAAATGATTCTTTCCGATTCAAAGAATATTTTTTTTTTAATCAAATTACGTTTGACTCACCATTGAAATAACATTGCACAGCCTTTTTGATTCAATCAGCCTTGTTTCTATGCAGGATTTGATTCAATCATGACACATGAATTTAAAACAACGGTGGTGAATCAATTCTTCTTTGATTCAAGGGATTTTGATTGAATGATTCCAATCGATTCAATCAGAGTTGAATCAACAATCAGTCTGCACATAGGCTACAATTGGAAACCTAACCTTGACATTAACCTTAGGTGAAGGTCACCAAATGTTAGAAAGAGGTCATGCTGAATATCATTCAACGCATCTTGACGACAATAACAAAATGGTGTCCATTTTACCTTTTTATCTTTATTCAGTCAAAAGTTATTGGGGCCTAACATCTGTCACAAAAATAACATAAAATTACCAAATTTTGCATATTTGAAGACAAATAACCAACTTTGGTTTTGTCCTGTTTGAACGACACTTATTTACAGTTAACAAGAATAAAGTCAATATAGGAAATACATTTGGCATGGGCATACAAAAAAGATTAAAAAAATACTCACTTTGAAATTTAAGGTCAAGGTCATCAAATGTCAAAAGAGGTCGTGCTGCAGAGCATTCAACTCGTCTTGATGAGAACAGCAAAATGACGTTTACCGTACCATTCTAGTTTTATTCAGTCAAAAGTTATTAGCGAATAGCATATTTGTTTATATAAAATAGCATGTAAAATGACAAAATTTGAGATATTTGGAGGCAGATATCCCTCAATCGTATTTTTTTACTTAATTGACACGTCCTTACACGTAAGAAAAGCATTGCGAAAAATTAGAAACACGTTTGAGAAAAGGTATCCCAAAAAGTTGTACAATTTCGAAAACGTACTAAATTTGGCAATTTTCGTAAATGAAAAAATCAACATCACCATGTTATAAAACAGCTCATTGCCATTATAATGACATATAATACATCTATATTGCTTCATAAATTCTCCGCCATATAGGCTGACAAAGATTGACCTGCACTGTGACCTTATAAGAATGCCCGAGGAAATGTCTCCTGAACCACTGCTTGCATTGCAATACAACTTTCACAACTCACTTTAGCGCCCCAGGTTACCCCATATACCAATTTTGGCCATAATCGGTGCCATGACGGTGTCATTATGGACTTTGTTTTTTGTTTGTGTCGATTTGTCGTGGAATGCCCCAGCTATAAAAAGAAGAACATTTAAATTTTGTAATTGAACCTTATTACTCTACTTAATACTAGTAGACGTATTCCACACAACATAGGTACCCATGTAAGGAAATTCACTCACGCGCTCCTCTGCCACCCAGCAGAAAGCAGGAGACCAAAGGCTGTGACGCGCGCTGCGTGTAAAATTATAACTTACGTTGGTTGTGAATCACTCCAAAATAGCGTCAGACGCGCCACTTTCCCTATCCCTACTGCTTCCAAAATGCTACCAAATAGAGGAAACACGAACGAGGCAAAACAAGATTTTTTCTTTCGCAAGAAGTTATTTTTTCGCAGGCAGTACCCATTTTTCATCGCCAGTTTCAGCGAATTTTTAGGGGGGCTAATTTCTATTGACGCCCCTGTCGAGCTTGGAATGGGGGGGGGGGGGGGGGCTTTGCCCCTGCCGCCCCCCTGGATCCGCCAGTGACCCCACATCTGTCTTGCCCTGCCCCACATCTGTCTTGCCCTGTCCCACATCTGTCTTGTCTTGCCTTGCCCTGCCTTGTCTTGTCCTGCCCTGTCCTGCCCTGTCCTGCCCTGTCCTGCCCTGTCCTGCCCTGCCCTGCCCTGCCCTGTCCTGCCCTGTCCTGCCCTGTCCTGTCCTGTCCTGCCCTGTCCTGCCCTGTCATACCATGTCCTGCCCTGTCCTGTCCTGCCCTGTTCTGCCCTGTCCTGCCCTGTCCTGCCCTGTCCTGCCCTGTCCTGCCCTGTCCTGCCCTGTCCTGCCCTGTCCTGCCCTGTCCTGCCCTGTCCTACCCTGTCCTGTCCTGTCCTGCCCTGCCCCGGCATACCCTGTCCCGCCCTGCTTGGCCCTGCTCTGCCCGTTGTCGGCACCCTGCTCTGCCCCGCCCAGTGGCACCGGCACAGCTGTTGTGTTGACGTGCTCTCGGTTAGATAAGTCAAGTTAAATTACCCGATACAGAGCGAAAGTTTCGGTCAAATTGGCGAATATTATGGTCATGACTAGATAGTATAGTTTGAATAGCAATATAGGCTAACGTACGGGACAAAAATTTGCATTGGTAGACGAAGGGAACTGTTCCATATGTTCGCAGCGGCCGGAATTCACAAATTTGGCAAAACAGCACCAGTACAATTTTGACGGTGGCCTAAATTTTAGGGAGGGCGAAGCTCCCCAGTGTCACGGCAGGGGTGGCAGTCTGCCACCCCTGCCCCTATGGTGGCGCCACCATTGCTCAAGGTGGTTGTGTTCCTGTGTGAGTGTGGTGTTCCTGTGTGTTCCTGTGTACGGTGCTCCCGGTGGTTGTGTTCCTGTGTGAGTGTGGTGTTCCTGTGTGTTCCTGTGTACGGTGCTCCCGGTGGTTGTGTTCCTGTGTGAGTGTGGTGTTCCTGTGTGTTCCTGTCTACGGTGCTCCCGGTGGTTGTGTTCCTGTGCGAGTGTGGGTGCCAGCTTCAAGACCCGGTACGCTGACTGTAAGTGTACGGATTGCAGTGATATTGTTTCTAGTGTTACATTTAAAAAGAAGACACACGCAAAACGATAAAGCGACAAATCCTGGCAGACATTCAGCCACTTAACATAAGTTTGAGGGTAGGTTCGGGGGACATCAGCATTCTAAAGGCCGCGGTGATGCAATGCAATGCGGTGACGCTTTCTATGCAAAGCCCGGGCCTATGACATATTCAAATCCGAAAAAGAAAATTGGACATGTCTCCCCCCACCCCCACCTCCACCCCCCCCCCCCCCCACCCCCACCACCAGCGGTCCATGCCCCCGACTTGTACCATCACAAATTAATTTGACGTTTTGGACAGGAACGTCCATATCTGTGTCGAAGGGCGCTCCCTATCGGGTGCGAGAAGCGAGCTCCAGTCTGACACAACACCGCGTTACGAAACTCCTCCGACTGACGAGCACTGGCACCCCGGCGCGGTGCGAGTAACAGAACGCGGGCCAGGCAGATTAGAAACACCCTCAGCGCTCAGTGTGGGCAGAGGAGATGGGGCTGGGTGTAGCTCCTTTGCAGTCAGCAGCAGCAGCAGCAGCAGCAGCAGCAGTAGCAGCAGCTGGCTGGCTGGCCGGCTGGGTGCGTCCTTGCTCTAGAATTGCCATCAGCGAGCCAGTTGCTGATCAGGGTGATTGCCGTTCAGCTGTACCCACTGACCCACTGCGGATGACACAGGACGACACCTGTCCTGTGACGACACATCGAGAGCTGTACCCACTGACCCACTGCGGATGACACAGGACGACACCTGTCCCGAGACGACACATCGAGAGCTGTACCCACTGACCCACTGCGGATGACACAGGACGACACCTGTCCTGTGACGACACATCGAGAGCTGTACCCACTGACCCACTGCGGATGACACAGGACAACACCTGTCCTGTGACGACACATCGAGAGCTGTACCCACTGACCCACTGCGGATGACACAGGACGACACCTGTCCTGTGACGACACATCGAGAGCTGTACCCACTGACCCACTGCGGATGACACAGGACGACACCTGTCCTGTGACGACACATCGAGAGCCGTACCCACGGACCCACCGCGGATGACACAGGACGACACATATACCCGAGACGACACACCGAGGGGGGCCAGCCGCGGGTCATCACTGCCGCTCGTCCATCTGCTTTGCTCTGTTGATATGCGGGGCAGCGTCGATCTCTCCGCTGGGCTGCACGCGGCGAGTCAACGGGGCGGCGGACGTGCCGTAGCAGATGCCGGCTGCAGGGCTGCGGAGCTGGGCCTCGCCCCCTAGTTATCCACACGGGGGGGGGGGTATAGATGCCGGCAGCAGAGAATGGCCCTCTGTCACGCGAGTGCTGGGCGCAGAGATAGGAAGGGATCGGCGGGTTTTCAGCAGCAGCATTCCTCACCAGTTTAATGGCATGGGGTGAAGGCGGGGTGAAGAGATGCCATTCCTTGCTTCTGTAGCGCTGCCACTCATGCCACTCCGAGCTTCATAGCATCATACCTCCGAACCTCACCCTATCGTCCATCCCAGGATGACAAGCCACCGTGTAACAAGACGCTCACACGCCTTCCGCCATGAGAGAATCAGTAAGATCGGGGTCATCTGAGCTTGTGCCGCGTTGTCGCCGCCTCTGTAACAGGACCCTGAACAGTCCCTCAGCTCGCCGCGTCCGCTGCCGCCGCCTCTGTAACAGGACCCTGAGCAGTCCCTCAGCTCGCGTTTCCAGGTTAGCGGCCCGCTAACGCTCGTGTCCCCCCGCTAAGCAGCCCGCTAATCTGTTTAGCCCAGCCGCCTGGCCTGTGTAGGTGTCTGAGAGCATTACACACGCAGCAATGGCGATGTGGAAGGCCAGGGAGTGATTCTGAAGGCGCCATGGGCCAGACAGTGTCGCAGACCCCAGACGTGTCTCCCTGGATCGGCTCGGATCAAGGTAAGGTTTCAGTGAGGTCGATGTCCGCTTAGTGTGAGCGGTGAATCCGAGCCGTCTACGACGCGACGGTTCCGATTGTCGTCTGTCGTCTGTCGTCTGTCGTCTGTCGTCTGTCGTCTGTCGTCTGTCGTCTGTCGTCTGTCGTCTGTCGTCTGTCGTCTGTCGTCTGTCGTATGTCGCCTGTCGTCTGTCGCCTGTCGCCTGTCACCTGTCGCCTGTCGCCTGTCGCTTGTCGCATGTCGCCTGTCGCCTGTCGTCAGTCGTTTGCCGTCTATCGTCTGTCGTCTGTCGCCTGTCACCTGTCGCCTGTCGTCAGTCGTCTGTCGCCTGTCGTCTGTCGTCAGTCGCCTGTCGCCTGTCGCCTGTCGCCTGTCGCCTGTCGCCTGTCGCCTGTCGCCTGTCGCCTGTCGCCTGTCGCCTGTCGCTTGTCGCATGTCGCCCGTCGCCTGTCGTCAGTCGTTTGCCGTCTATCGTCTGTCGTCTGTCGCCTGTCACCTGTCACCTGTCGCCTGTCGTCAGTCGTCTGTCGCCTGTCGTCTGTCGTCAGTCGTCTGTCGCCTGTCGCCTGTCACCTGTCTCCTGTCGCCTGTCGTCTGTCGCCTGTCGTCTGTCGCCTGTCGCCTATCGCCTGTCACCTGTCGCCTGTCGCCTGTCGTCTGTCGCCTGTCGCCTGTCGCCTGTCGCCAGTCGTCTGTCGCCTGTCGTCAGTCGTTTGCCGTCTATCGTCTGTCGTCGGGTGGGGAGTTTCGAATCCTGGAAAAACGTTGCGTAAACACACAAGTTTCGCCTGTTTGTGTGGTCATACAACTGCCACGATGCGCTGGCTGAAGTGAACAGCTTCACGCGTAGGCGAACAATCTCTCAACTTTACGCTGGGCAGTCTGGCGGAGGAGTGGAAATTGCGGATTGTCTTTACGATAGACTCAACAAGGAAGTGCAGCGACGCTTCCGCGTTGCAGCTTAGGGTCGGTGTCAAGGCCAGTGTAACCATTAAATGTGGCGGCGCGGCTATTTTGGATCGTGACCCGGCCGCAATAGGTCTCTCCTCTCTACAACCAATTCCTCCGCCGGCTGGATCGTTCGGAAGCGGTGTTTTGGCTGCGACTCGCTGCATTCACAATCTCCTGTGGTGCGTCTGCTACCCACTCCGTGCGACCTCTCTAACGACAATGTCTGGAGTTCCTGTAACTGAGAGCGTCTGACACAATACAGCTGGCAATGTCTCCTGGTGTCATCTACTGACAATATCCGTATGTCGGGGAGTGTCGTCTTCTGACGATATCGTGTCAGTGACAGGTGTCTGACACAGTACAGGGTCTCCTGGTGTCCTCTGCTGACAATATTCGTGCCAGTGAGTGTGACACAGTACGGTGTCTCCTGGTGTCATCTGCTGACAATATCCGTACCTGTGAGTGTGACACAGTACGGTGTCTCCTGGTGTCCTCTGCTGACAATATCCGTGTAGTTGTGTGTGACACCATGCTGTGTCTCCTGGTGTCCTCTGCTGACAATATCCGTATAGTTGTGTGTGTGTGTGTGTGTGACACCATGCAGTGTCTCCTGGTGTCGCCTGCTGACAATATCCGTGCAGTTGTGTGTGTGTGTGTGTGTGTGTGTGTGTGTGTGTGTGTGTGACACCATGCAGTGTCCCCTCGTGTCCTCTGCTGACAATATCCGTGTCGGTGAGTGTGACACCATGCAGTGTCTCTTGGTGTCCTCTGCTGACAATATCCGTGCCAGTGAGTGTGACACCATGCAGTGTCTCCTGGTGTCCTCTGCTGACAATATCCGTGCCAGTGAGTGTGACACCATGCAGTGTCTCCTGGTGTCCTCTGCTGACAATATCCGTGTAGTTGTGTGTGACACCATGCAGTGTCTCCTGGTGTCCTCTGCTGACAATATCCGTGTAGTTGTGTGTGCCACCATGCAGTGTCTCCTGGTGTCCTCTGCTGACAATATCCGTGCCAGTGAGTGTGACACCATGCAGTGTCTCCTGGTGTCCTCTGCTGACAATATCCGTGTAGTTGTGTGTGTGTGTGTGTGTGTGTGTGACACCATGCAGTGTCTCCTGGTGTCCTCCCCCGCCGCCGCCGCCGCCGCCGCCGCCGCCGCCGCGGCTGCTGTCGTTGCTGCCGCCCCTGACCGTTGCGCTGGCCCAGTGTGCCGGTGCGGCAGTTTATACTTAGTGATATGACCGATCATTATCACCGTATCACCGTTTTTTTTTCGGAGGATGTTTTGCGATCTGATGGGAGTTTTCGGAGGCTCTTGATGTGGCAGAGTCGAGCGAGTGTTGTGATTGTGTGCTTTGTTTTTGTTTTCGTTTTGCTCGTTTGTATGTGTGTTTGAACCTCGGCGGTCTCGTATATATGTGTTGTGTTTTGGATGTCGTTGTGCTGAAGGTTTGTTTGTATGTAAATACACCACCGGCGGGAGCCGGATAAAGCGAGAAAAAAAAATGCAGTGTCTCCTGGTGTCCTCCGCTGACAATATCCGTGTAGTTGTGTGTGACACCATGCAGTGTCTCCTGGTGTCCTCTGCTGACAATATCCGTGTATGTGAGTGTGACACCATGCAGTGTCTCCTGGTGTCCTCTGCTGACGATATCCGTGTCTGTATGTGTGTCGTCTGACACCATGCAGCGTTCCCTGGTGTTTCCTGCTGACGATATCCGTGTCAATGAGTCATGTCGCCTGACACAACACAACGTTGTCGCCTGACACAACACAATGTCTCCTGGTGTCTCCTGGTGTCTCATGATGTCTCCTGGTGTCTCCTGGTGTCTCCTGGTGTCTCCTGGTGTCTCCTGGTGTCTCCTGGTGTATCCTGGTGTCTCCTGGTGTCTGCTGGTGTCTGCTGGTGTCTGCTGGTGTCTGCTGGTGTCTACTGGTGTCTGCTGGTGTCTGATGGTGTCTGCTGGTGTCTGCTGGTGTCTGCTGGTGTCTGCTGGTGTCTCCTGGTGTCTGCCGGTATATGTTGGTATCTGCTGGTGTCTGCTGGTGTCTGCTGGTGTCTCCTGGTGTCTCCTGGTGTCTCCTGGTGTATCCTGGTGTCTCCTGGTGTCTCCTGGTGTCTGATGGTGTCTGCTGGTGTCTCCTGGTGTCTGCCGGTGTCTCCTGGCGTCTGCTGGTGTCTCCTGGTGTCTGCTGGTGTCTCTTGGTGTCTCCTGGTGTCTGATGGTGTCTGCTGGTGTCTCCTGGTGTCTGCTGGTATCTGTTGGTGTCTGCTGGTGTCTGCTGGTGTCTGCTGGTGTCTCCTGGTGTCTCCTGGTGTCTCCTGGTGTCTCCTGGTGTCTCCTGGTGTCTGCTGGTGTCTGCTGGTGTCTGCTGGTGTCTACTGGTGTCTGCTGGTGTCTGCTGGTGTCTCCTGGTGTCTGCTGGTGTCTCCTGGTGTCTGCTGGTGTCTGCTGGTGTCTGCTGGTGTCTCCTGGTGTCTGCTGGTGTCTTCTGGTGTCTCCTGGTGTCTCCTGGTGTCTGATGGTGTCTCCTGATGTCTCCTGGTGTCTCCTGGTGTATCCTGGTGTATCCTGGTGTCTCCTGGTGTATCCTGGTGTCTGCTGGTGTCTGCTGGTGTCTCCTGGTGTCTGCTGGTGTCTGCTGGTGTCTGATGGTGTCTGCTGGTGTCTCCTGGGGTCTGCTGGTGTCTGCTGATGTCTCCTGGTGTCTGCTGGTGTCTACTGGTGTCTGCTGGTGTCTCCTGGTTTCTCCTGGTGTCTGCTGGTGTCTGCTGGTGTCTGCTGGTGTCTGCTGGTGTCTGCCGGTGTCTCCTGGTGTCTGCTGGTGTCTGCCGGTGTCTCCTGGTGTCTGCTGGTGTCTGCTGGTGTCTGCTGGTGTCTGCTGGTGTATCCTGGTGTCTGCTGGTGTCTCCTGGTGTCTGCTGGTGTCTGTTGGTGTCTGCTGGTGTCTGCTGGTGTCTGCTGGTGTGCTGGTGACGCCGATCTGCTGTCGGTGAGTGGCGTCTGCCACACTAACGCAGCGGGTAGCATCACACACCGCCCAACACTTACCATAAGGCGGCCGTACATTAGACTGATGCCACGGCCTCAGCGGTGGCGGCGGCGGCGGGGGCGGCGGGCGCGGCAGCGGCAGCGGGGGGCCGGGTGGTGGGAGCAGGGAGGGGCGCCAATATATTGGCGCCCCACCCTGCTCCCAACTCTATTGCAATAGAGTCACGGCTCACGCCTGGCGCATCACAGAATAAACTGTAGATTGTAAAGCGTCAAGGCGGCTATCATAGTTTCGGAAAATACCTGATCTTCTATCTGCACTGATTTAAATCCTCCAAGGATATTTCACATGCAGGCAGACCTGATACCTGTTGACAGCTGTCATATCAGACTGAATCCAAATACAATGCAGTCAGACGCTCCACCTTCAAGCCATCCAAATATACCTGCACATCGGTCCGCTTACGAGTACGTTGTTGGTCCCCATCGCAGGTACCGATAGGGTCTATGGCAGACCCGACATCCGTGGTGCTCTGCGCTCAGAGGGTTCGACCCACCCGCTGCCCCGCTGGGTCGGCATTCCAATCGCCGTTCCCATCACCCGTTCGCCGTCCCCTGGAGTTCGCACTGACCGCGGAGGGAGGGCAGGGGGCGGGCACCTTTGTTTTAGACCAGGCCGGTGATAAATTTCACCAGCCGCGGAACCTTTTGATGTGGCTCGCGTTTGTTTTGGAAATAAATTGGTTGTCTGGGACAGCATGGAGATTGACGGAGGGAAGCTAAGTGGCACACGATAAGGAGAAGAGCAAGGCAAAACAAACTTGACCACAACCAGCCTACATAGACGGGAAAGAGCTATTGGCTATGCTTATACCTTTTCACTTCAGGTGGCATTTCTCTTCTTTTTATTTGCATGCCAACGTCATTCAGTAGCTAAACCAACAGCTACGATATTTTCCCGTGTTTGATGGAAATCGCTTGTGAAACTATTTTACCCCAGAATGCGCATTCATTCATCAAATAATTCGCTTCTTCATCCGCTACTACTACTGGATAGTAATCCATGATCTTGGTGATTTATTTTAAAAAAACTCTTCAATTTTCAAAGAGAAACGTCTACCAAACCAGGAAGCAGAGGTTTGCACGTACCAAACACACATCCCTCACCACTCCTCGAGTTCCTTGTGTGCAACTGAAGCACAACAATAGAAGCCGACATATTTGTCGTCGGCCATCTGCCCGGTGAATTGCACAACAAGCGTACGCCGCACATCATCAACCGCCAAGCATCCATCATCCCACGTCACAACAAAAACGGCCACAAAGCCAGTCAGATCGGCCCCCGGCCCCTTCGTCGGCGGCGGCGATCACTGGCCTTCGCCGGCGATCGCTGCGGCGCTGCGGCGCTCTGCTCCGCGCCGGCCTCTCGGCTCGCGCGTGGCTCAGCGGCTCCCACATCTGCCAGTCAGCCTGGGAGCTGCGGGTCGGGTCGTGGTTCGGTCGGTAAACACGATGCGACCCCCGACAGTGCCGCGCGGATGCGCCGCGGTCGCGTCGTGACGGGACGCGCGGTTTTCGGTCACGACTGGCTGGGTGTGGTGCTGGCTGGGTTGGACGGCGGGGCTCTCGTCTGGGATGAGATAATGGCAGGTTTCGATCATCTTGCTGCGCTGCGGGGCGTCTGGTGAGGGGAATCATTTGTTCTGAGGCAGCAGCCGCGATCGAGTCGGTAAGAGTTGCCAAGTCAGTTGCCCCATCTATACATATATAGCCAGATTGAGCAAAACAATCCGGAGGATTATCTTCACTGCTAGAATGCTCTGGACAGGTCTGCAGGCACAGTGGATTATCTCCAAAGCTGGAGAGAGTATTCCGGTGAGGTCTTCAGATCTGCCGAATTATCCCCGGTTCTAGAGAGTTTTGAGTCTGATTTTCAGATCTGGCGGAAAACTGGGCCTGATTGGCCAGACTGCCGTCATTTCACCCTGTCTACGGACAATAAGACAGCTCTCCTGACAGCGACTCGCTCCCGCTACGCGTGATATTGGTTTTGGGCGCCAGCCTCGGCGTGTTGGCGCACTACACTCTCTGTCCACAATGGCTTTCTCCGCCGGATCCCAGCATAAATCACACGCTAAAATGTCGAGAAAAAGATTTGAGCGCCCGGCTGGAGTCTGCATAAATTACGAAATAGAATGGCGAGAAACCACAGTGGCTGCCGCGCTAGCTCGTTTGACCATTAGCGGCTGCTGAGATACCCTTTCATTGACCTCGCCGAAAATCGCCGATTTCACGGAGCCAACAAAGACTGATTTATGGATACATAAGAAGCGGGAATGTTACGCTAGATTTTACGGCTGTTTTTAAATGCTCTATCCTAGGGAAGATTGAGGCTCTGCGATAATAAGCTTATGCATGGGGAGCTAAAAGTAAGCTTGTTTGAAACACCACCAAACGAAAACGAAGACAAGATTTCATAGGTTGAGAGAATTAGTTGCTGAAGTTGAACGCTGAGCTAGAGGAGATATGTTGTTGATGTTGTTGAGAGGAGATATGTTGATAATGTCGAGGACAGTATACATATTCCACATCATTGATCATATCATTGATCACAAACATATATTTTGACACAATTGGGTACCATGATGGGCGGATATCCTGATATCGTGATATATCCTGATCGGCGAATATCCTGATATCGTGATATATCCTGATCGGCGGATATCCTGATATCGCGATATATCCTGATCGGCGGATATCCTGATATCGTGATATATCCTGATCGGCGGATATCCTGATATCGTGATATATTCTGATCGGCGGATATCCTGATATCGTGAAATATCCTGATCGGCGGATATCCTGATATCGTGATATATCCTGATCAGCGGATATCCTGATGTCGTGATATATCCTGATCGGCGGATATTCTGCTATCGTGATATATCCTGATCGGCGGATATCCTGATATCGTGATATATCCTGATCGGCGGATATCCTGATATCGCGATATATCCTGATCGGCGGATATCTTGATATCATGATATATCCTGATCGGCGGATATCCTGATATCGTGATTATATCCTGATCGGCGGATATCCTGATATCGTGATATATCCTGATCGGCGGATATCCTGATATCGTGATATATCCTGATCGGCGGATATCCTGATATCGTGATATATCCTGATCGGCGGATATCTTGATATCATTATATATCCTGATCGGCGGATATCCTGATATCGTGATTATATCCTGATCGGCGGATATCCTGATATCGTGATATATCCTGATCCTGGAACGCGTATTCTGCAGGGCAATGAATCACATGATATCCACCACGATACAGCAACGTTATCATCATATAATGGAATATAATTGAGAACAATAATACATGCTTGCTGCAATGGACGTTGAGCTGCTTGTATAACTGCGTTGCGTCATCCCGTTTGTAGTTCGCCGAGTGCCGCCGTGGGTTCCGCTCAGTGGCCATTGGCTCTGCCAGTTCCTGTTGTGCCTGCACGTGCGCCGGACTGGGGGCCTCTCCATAATCCCCGGCGGGGGTCCTCTGGATAATCCCCGCGGGGAGGCATCCCTCACCGATCCCCCGGCGTCGGCCTGTGCCACGCGCCTCGGCCCCATCAGCGCCAAAATCGGCTGGAATAGCCCTTAACGAGTGTCACGTGGGCCGCTCGACGTGCGCGCGACAAAAGGACGCCATCAATATCAGTTGAGCCGCCCGGGGTGGTCTGGGGCGCTACTTACATCAGCATTCAGTCCGGATCGCCAGTCACCGGCTCAGCTTCACAAGGTACCGTCCACTGGCCTGTGTTTGCACTGATGCAATCTGTGTAAATTCTTCCCAAGTCCGCCGCTAAAAGCGCTAATTGGCAACTCTGTGCTGTGGAAAATATAAACCGCAAGATAGGGTTGTTTATGTTTGCTCGGGTTCGCACCAAATCGGACTTGCGCATTAAATAACGAAAACGGTGAATCATAACACTCCTCCTTCGTCAGATTTGCACTATCGACGCCAGAAGCTTAAGCTGTTTAGTGTTTAATTCGGATTCGATAACCCCGTTTTAGGACGTTTTCCAGCGTTTTCTCCGGCCGTCTTTGACCCGTCATTGCGGTGTAGTTCGCGAGACGGCGTCTTCCCAGTGGTGATAGATCGTCTCTGTTCTCGGTTTCCTCCGTCTCACGTTATCTGTCACGGGCGTCGTGCTGGATCTGACGGACTTCACACCGACGATGACGGGTCTCACGCCGACTATGAGTGGTCACACACCCTATCACGGTCACACGGTGTACCGGTGTACCGGTGTACCGGTGTACCGGTGGACGGTTCAGACGGTGCTCCGGAGTCTCCGTCGCGTCGGTGCCGGCTGGTGGAGCGCCGGAGACATGCCATGATCTGTCTGTGGCCCGGCACCACTGATGGTGGTGATCCCTCAGACAGGATGGAGCGCGTCAGCTGACACTGATGTCACCAGATACACACTGATGTCACCAGCTACACACTGATGTCACTAACTACACACTGATGTCACCAGATACACGCTGATGTTACCAGCTACACACTGATGTTACCAGCTACACACTGATGTCACTAACTACACACTGATGTCACTAACTACACGCTGATGTTACCAGCTACACACTGATGTCACCAGATACACGCTGATGTTACCAGCTACACACTGATGTCACCAGGTACACACTGATGTCACCAGCTACACACTGATGTCACCAGCTACACACTGATGTCACCAGCTACACACTGATGTTACCAGCTACACACTGATGTCACTAACTACACACTGATGTCACCAGGTACACACTGATGTCGTCAACCACATACTGATGTTACCAGCTGCACACTGATATCACCAGCTGCACACTGATGTCACCAGCTACACACTGATGTCACTAACTACACACTGATGTCACCAGATACACACTGATGTCACCAGCTACACACTGATGTCACCAACTACACACTGATGTCACCAGATACACGCTGATGTTACCAGCTACACACTGATGTCACCAGGTACACACTGATGTCACCAGCTACACACTGATGTCACCAGATACACACTGATGTCACCAGCTACACCCTGATGTCACTAACTACACACTGATGTCACCAGGTACACACTGATGTCGCCAACCACATACTGATGTTACCAGCTGCACACTGATATCACCAGCTGCACACTGATGTCACCAGCTACACACTGATGTCACCAGCTGCACACTGATGTCACCAGCTACACACTGATGTCACCAGCTACACACTGATGTCACCAGATACACACTGATGTCACCAGCTACACCCTGATGTCACTAACTACACACTGATGTTACCAGCTACACGCTGATGTTACCAGGTACACACTGATGTCGCCAACCACATACTGATGTTACCAGCTGCACACTGATATCACCAGCTGCACACTGATGTCACCAGCTACACACTGATGTCACCAGCTGCACACTGATGTCACCAGCTACACACTGATGTCACCAACTACACACTGATGTCACCAGATACACGCTGATGTTACCAGCTACACACTGATGTCACCAGGTACACACTGATGTCACCAGCTACACACTGATGTTACCAGCTACACACTGATGTCACTAACTACACACTGATGTTACCAGCTGCACACTGATGTTACCAGCTACACACTGATGTTACCAGCTACACACTGATGTCACCAGCTACACACTGATGTCACCAGCTACACACTGATGTCACCAACTACACACTGATGTTACCAGCTATACGCTGATGTTACCAGCTACACACTGATGTCACCAACTGCACACTGATGTCACCAACTACATGCTAATGTCACCAACTACACACTGATGTCACCAGGTACACACTGATGTCACCAGCTACACACTGATGTCACCAACTGCACACTGATGTCACCAACTGCACACTGATGTCACCAACTACATGCTAATGTCACCAACTACACCAACTACACACTGATGTCACTAGCTACACACTGATGTCACCAACTTAGCGGAGGCTAGTGTGCAGAAGACGTAAACGACTAACTTTTACTTTCGTTTTTTATCATCTTTTACTACGTTAGTAAAAGGATGTAAAGAAAAGACGAGAAACAAACTTGCGAAAACGTAGTTCTTCTTGTGCTATACGGTGGATAGAGGGCACACAATGACGGAAATGGCACGAAGCTCATTGCGAACAGCAAACGGCCGCTATAAAGATAACTATTAATTTAAAATCATTTGGATATATCCTAGTTATGGCATCCCACAGAGCCCTTCCCACACGCACTCGAGCGTCGCTTGTTAGCCCCAATTGATCGCTCTGGAAGCGCGCCGCTCTGGCAGTCTCTTCCACAGCATTTTGTTTCACGCCACACCGTCCATTATCAGACCACCACGCCGGATTAATCCCCCGACATGTCCCCCGATCCACACACCACCACGCCGGATTAATCCCCCGACATGTCCCCGATCCACACACCACCACGCCGGAATAATCCCCCGACATGTCGCCGATCCACACACCACCACGCCGGATTAATCCCCCGACATGTCCCCGATCCACACACCACCACGCCGGATTAATCCCCCACATGTCCCCGATCCACACACCACCACGCCGGAATAATCCCCCGACATGTCCCCGATCCACACACCACCACGCCGGATTAATCCCCCGACATGTCCCCGATCCACACACCACCACGCCGGATTAATCCCCTACATGTCCCCGATCCACGTCCCCGATCCCCCGACATGTCCCCCGATCCACACACCACCACGCCGGATTAAGCCCCGACATGTCCCCCGATCCACACACCACCACGCCGGATTAAGCCCCGACATGTCCCCCGATCCACACACCACCACGCCAAATTAAGCCCCCGACATGTCCCCGATCCACACACCACCACGCCGGACTAATCCCCCGACATGTCCCCGATCCACACACCACCACGCCGGACTAATCCCCCGACATGTCCCCGATCCACACACCACCACGCCGGATTAATCCCCCGACGTGTCCCCCGATCCACACACCACCACGCCAGAATAATCCCCCGACGTGTCCCCCGATCCACACACCACCACGCCGGACTAAGCCCCCGACATGTCCCCGATCCACACACCACCACGCCGGAATAATCCCCCGACATGTCCCCCGATCCACACACCACCACGCCGGATTAATCCCCCGACATGTCCCCGATCCACACACCACCACGCCGGAATAATCCCCCGACATGTCCCCCGATCCACACACCACCACGCCGGAATAATCCCCCGACATGTCCCCGATCCACACACCACCACGCCGGAATAATCCCCCGGCATGTCCCCGATCCACACACCACCACGCCGGATTAAGCCCCCGACATGTCCCCCGATCCACACACCACCACGCCGGATTAAGCCCCCGACATGTCCCCCGATCCACACACCACCACGCCGGATTAATCCCCCGACATGTCCCCGATCCACACACCACCACGCCGGATTAATCCCCCCACATGTCCCCGATCCACGTCCCCGATCCCCCGACATGTTCCCCGATCCACACACCACCACGCCGGATTAAGCCCCCGACATGTCCCCGATCCACACACCACCACGCCGGATTAAGCCCCCGACATGTCCCCGATCCACACACCACCACGCCGGATTAAGACCCCGACATGTCCCCGATCCACACACCACTACGCCGGATTAAGCCCCCGACATGTCCCCGATCCACACACCACCACGCCGGATTAAGCCCCTGACATGTCCCCGATCCACGTCCCCGATCCCCCGACATCTCCCCCGATCCACACACCACCACGCCGGATTAAGCCCCCGACATGTCTCCGATCCACGTCCCCGATCCCCCGACATGTCCCCCGATCCACACACCACCACGCCGGATTAATCCCCCGACATGTCCCCGATCCACGTCCCCGATCCCCCGACATGTCCCCCGATCCACACACCACCACGCCGGACTAAGCCCCCGACATGTCCCCGATCCACGTCCCCGATCCCCCGAAATGTCCCCCGATCCACACACCACCACGCCGGATTAAGCCCCCGACATGTCCCCGATCCACGTCCCCGATCCCCCGACATGTCCCCCGATCCACGTCCCCGATCCCCCGACATGTCCCCCGATCCACACACCACCACGCCGGATTAATCCCCGACATGTCCCCCGATCCACACACCACCACGCCGGACTAAGCCCCCGACATGTCCCCGATCCACGTCCCCGATCCCCCGGCATGTCCCCCGATCCACACACCACCACGCCGGATTAAGCCCCCGACATGTCCCCCGATCCACACACCACCACGCAGGAATAATCCCCCGACATGTCCCCGATCCACGTCCCCGATCCCCGACATGTCCCCCGATCCACACACCAACCACGCCGGAATAATCCCCCGACATGTCCCCCGATCCCCACACCACCACGCCGGAATAATCCCCCGACATATCCCCGATCCACACACCACCACGCCGGAATAATCTCCCGACATGTCCCCGATCCACACACCACCACGCCGGATTAATCCCCCGACATGTCCCCGATCCACACACCACCACGCCGGATTAATCCCCCGACATGTCCCCGATCCACGTCCCCGATCCCCCGACATGTCCCCCGATCCACACACCACCACGCCGGATTAAGCCCCCGACATGTCCCCGATCCACACACCACCACGCCGGATTAAGCCCCCGGCATGTCCCCGATCCACACACCACCACGCCGGATGAATCCCCCGACATGTCCCCGATCCACACACCACCACGCCGGATTAAGCCCCCGACATGTCCCCGATCCACGTCCCCGATCCCCCGACATGTCCCCGATCCACACACCACCACGCCGGATTAAGCCCCCGACATGTCCCCGATCCACGTCCCCGATCCCCCGACATGTCCCCCGATCCACACACCACCACGCCGGACTAATCCCCCGACATGTCCCCGATCCACGTCCCCGATCCCCCGTCATGTCCCCCGATCCACACACCACCACGCCGGACTAAGCCCCCCGACATGTCCCCGATCCACGTCCCCGATCCCCCGACATGTCCCCGATCCACACACCACTACGCCGGATTAATCCCCCGACGTGTCCCCCGATCCACACACCACCACGCCGGACTAATCCCCCGACATGTCCCCCATCCACTCACCACCACGCCAGATTAATCCCCCGACATTTCCCCGATCCACACACCAGCACGCCGGATTAATCCCCCGACATGTCCCCCGATCCACTCACCACCACGCCGGATTAATCCCCCGACATGTCCCCGATCCACACACCACCACGCCGGATTAATCCCCCGACATGTCCTCGATCCACACACCATCACGCCGGATTAATCCCCCGACATGTCCCCGATCCACACACCACCACGCCGGATTAATCCCCCGACATGTCCCCGATCCACACACCACCACGCCGGATTAATCCCCCGACATGTCCTCGATCCACACACCACCACGCCGGATTAATCCCCCGACATGTCCCCGATCCACACACCAGCACGTCTTGGCGACAGCCGACACGCTCACAGTCGGTCAATTATGATAATGTCATTACCGGCCGGGTGTACTGTTTGTCAGCTGACTGTCGCCGCGCAGTCAGCTGATCATGCCCTGAGGCGAGACGCAGCAGGAGTCGAGACAGAAACGGTGCGTCGGCGACGGTCGCGGAAGCGGCGAATTACACTAATGGCCTGCGACGGAGGCGAGGAAATCCGGCAAAAACACAGAGATAAGTGTTTGCAGAGGAGCTAACGACTCGGAATGAGGCTGAATGCTCCCAGAGATGACGGTGAAATATATTTTCCTCAGTCTGAGAATGCGTGCGAAATGAGTTGGCGAGTTTTCTGCTCGCAGCAGACTCAGAGACAGGTTTCTTTCACTACTCCTCCATGTATAGTGATAGGCGGTTATGTATACGTCCCCATCAAACAAAAAGAGTAACTTAATTATATTTGCTTTGACATTTCCAAAATGGAGCGTTCGTTCCACGTCAGGTGTATCCACTTTGACATGGAATTGGAAAGCTCTATTTTTCTTAAAGTTAGTGTAACGCTTGAATACGAGCAATGCATGGTTAAATCAAACAAAGCATTTAAAACGAATGCCGAACCGCTACTGAGTTTAAACTATCATAAATCTGGGGTCAAACATGGAACATGTGACTTTAAAAAAGAAACACCTTCAACCCTGGTTGCATTTCAATGCAGTTTGATACAAATCAGCATAACACCGGACGATTGAGATTTTGATCAGCATATTGAGAGGTGGATATTCAAAGGGAAAGTTGTCGATAATATCACTCTGTTTTACGCTTTACAGCTAGAGCAACAATACATTTCATTGTAAATAAATCATCTTTTGTGATATTAGGTGCAAAGCTACCAAAGAGTTGGTAATAGTTTCATGTGCTCTTTTTAAAAAAAAAAACTATTTAATCATTGGCATACGCATATGCAGAGTGGAGCAGCGTTCACATGGATTGCATTCTGGAAGACGAACGTAAATAAATCTTACCTTCATTTTAGAGGACGCCTCAATATTTATTATCATTAAAAACAAAATCAGTCGGAACCTTTTGAGTGGACGGATTTCCGAGGTCAGGACCCGCGCTAAGCAGAGCTTGTTGCGCAGGCCCTGACCCCTACCGTCTGATCGGGCATGATTCCTGACAGCCGGCAGAATTTAGATGCGAAAGTTTTACGCGCCCGACATATCTGAACACGGTCCGCCCCGCCCTCTGACGTTACCTGACCTTGAGTGCGACCGCTGCCACCGGTCGCAGGCCATCCCAGTCAGGGGCAAATAGCGGGCGCCGACGCGACTCGAACCCGGGCTGCCACTACCGGGTGAGGTCAGAAGCCCAGCGTTCTCCCGACTGAGCTACAGGGGTACTGAGCTACAGGGGCGGGCAATGTCTAACACAAATGTATAATAATCATAATGTCTCTAATATTTTTTTCTTCTTCGGTGCATTAATAACATTTAAGCTGAAATAACAATTTGTTTATAACAAGACCCACTTTTATTTAAGCTTATACGCCTCAACGCGTTTTATGAAAGTTATTAATGTTGTATACCGTACAAAGTTGTGAATGTGTTTTGTAAACCAAAAAAACGGAATCATGTATAGGCTCGAATCAGATCAAGATGTGCGTGTCAAACATTTGACCTATGTTGCCTTATGACGGAGCTGTAACGGATTGACCTTTACAGGCAAATCTTCACCTTTTCCTACATAAATGGAGTTATCAACTGGAAATCGACAGACGATACCAAAATACATTGTAAATTGATCACATTTTGCATATAAACATTCCTACCGAAATATATTTCAAGCTAAAGTTGATAAGCGATCCACGCTTATAATGGTCGGTACTCTCAAGTACTTGGTAACAAATTTCGGCTCCCATCGAATTCCGGGCTTCTCGCGTAATGTTTTTTGACAAAATTGTATGGAAAATATGTCTTGAACTCTGTCTATTGTGATTATGTGCCCTCTATCCTTAACAATCCACAAACATTTAATAAAAAGGTAACCAAATTAGCAGTTAACTTATGCACCCAACAGCAGCCTAGTTGGTGGCTGCGACCCTCAATTTGTGAAAATTGGTTCATGTATTTTCAACATTAGGAGTTTTGTTTTGTTTTGTCTCAGGCTTTATATAGCACTATGCTTTAGCTTATCATGAAAAAGAGCAATTTCCCCCACCCCCAACAAAAAATCAACAAACATTGGCAAAACTTGCAATTAAATCAGAAGTTCACTTATGCACCCAACGGCGACCTATTAAGCGTCGGAGATTTGTTTCATTGACCAATCAGGGATGTTGTTACGCTTCTTGACGCACTTATTTCGTTTCTGGCCCTATGACTTGTTTACAAATTAACATTCAAACCAGAGCTAGTGATGGATCATACTGTTCGTCACCATATGTATTATGTAAGTACATATTTTTTAGTTTCCCAAAATTTAATTTTTGAAATAGAAAAAGTTGTTATTTCACCTTTAAATTGAGGCACGATCAATTTGATACCTGTGTCACATACAAATGCAGCTAAATAAATAAAAAGGTGAATATTTTCCTTTAAAGGCAGAGTTGCAGGGATGAGTCATATCAGTTATATGCAGAGCCCTAACAAAAATTATAAAACTAACCCTAACAAAAACCCACAGGGAAAATATGACCTTTCATGTCACTCACGTAACTCACCACAAACTGTGAATGATAATTCATACCAGCATGCCCACACGAATAGCCATGAACACCACCTGCAGCACAAACGGCTGAAGTTGAGATCGACAGAGCAGCGCTATCCACACAACATCCCCCCCCGAGACAAATACCTCTGTCATGCGATCAAGATCGCGTCTTCAGGACCGGCCCGGCACGTGGTAGTGACCGCTCCAGTGCCGTGTCATACGATCGAGATCTCGTCTTCAGGACCGTCCCGGCACGTGGCAGTGACCGCTCCAGTGCCGTGTCATACGATCAAGATCGCGTCTTCAGGACCGGCCCGGCACGTGGCAGTGACCGCTCCAGTGCCGTGTCATACGATCGAGATCGCGTCTTCAGGACCGTCCCGGCACGTGGCAGTGACCGCTCCAGTGCCGTGTCATACGATCAAGATCGCGTCTTCAGGACCGGCCTGGCACGTGGTAGTGACCGCTCCAGTTCCGTGTCATGCGATCGAGATCGCGTCTTCAGGACCGTCCCGGCACGTGGCAGTGACCGCTCCAGTGCCGTGTCATACGATCGAGATCGCGTCTTCAGGACCGTCCCGGCACGTGGCAGTGACCGCTCCAGTGCCGTGTCATACGATCAAGATCGCGTCTTCAGGACCGGCCCGGCACGTGGCAGTGACCGCTCCAGTGCCGTGTCATACGATCGAGATCGCGTCTTCAGGACCGTCCCGGCACGTGGCAGTGACCGCTCCAGTGCCGTGTCATACGATCGAGATCGCGTCTTCAGGACCGTCCCGGCACGTGGCAGTGACCGCTCCAGTGCCGGACGAAGCCCCATAGAGCTCCAGACGGGCGGCCCGCCCGGCCGTCAGAATTCCTCGGCGCGTCTCTTCAGAGGACCACACAGACCGCCGCCCCGCCGGCCGCCGGCCGCCACCGGCCATCACCACAGTCTGTTTTGTTGACGGCTGCCAATTAAGCCATCAGCGACGATAACCACCGTGGAACAGGAATCCGCACGTGTAATTTTCCATTGACGGGCGTCCACATGCGGCTGAAGGGATATTAATCTTATGCACACCCACCACCGTAACATAGTGATGAGGATACCGGTCTGGAGGTGGCTCGGCTAAATGATGGAATGGTCCCTGTGGTGGACATATTTGCATGTGTCAGTTTGTTAAAGCTGAGCTCACTCTCGGTTGAACCAGAATATTCACTGGGGGGGGGGGGGGGGGGTAATATCAGTTGTGTCCTAGTTCGAGATCATGTACTGACAAATGACGGCCTACAGTTCTTACCGGGCCTACATTACAAATTACCATTCTGAAATCAGTATGACTTTGGAAATTCTGATGTATTAAAATACCACATTTTGTGCATTGTTTAACCAAGCCTGTAGCTGCATTCCTCTGTAAGGTTTTTGTGCTCTGAGGCAAATCGTTGCCCGGCTCTTTTTATGCTTCTTCTGCCACCGTTTCAGCACACCCCGAGCGCGGTACATACCAGCCTGGTAATGCCACACGTCAGTTTATGCCTTCAACTGCGCGGCAATCCCCACCTTTTGCGTCGAGGAATTACTGGCGTATGTATGAGGAGTGTAAAAACACACAAAGCGGGCCACCTAATTGAAAAGCAGGCCGGGTTTTATACATAAAACATCAGGTGATCTGTTTCGTCCCATTTGATTTATTGCTGTCCTCGCCATGCGATGATAGGGTAAAACACCGCGAGTCCAGGGTTGCCCGGCCGCGAGTCCAGGGTTGCCCGGCCGCGAGTCCAGGGTTGCCCCGCCGCGAGTCCAGGGTTGCCCGTCCGCGAGAGGCATGCCGGGTGTCCTCGGGAGGAGGTTCATCGGAGATTTTCCTCCCCTCTGAAGTATATTCCACAACCAACTGGTGATGAATTCGCAAGGCTAACACTGCTTACCTGCCCCGAGAGAGAGAAATCAGGGGTGCTCCTGAACTACATGTCTATGTTCTTTATACATTACAAGTGTATCTGCAATATGTATCAGTGTCACGGAGTTTTGGCTAATAAGTTCCTAGAGCTCCCTGCAACTCGATCACAATTCACATGGCACTCAGGGGTGGTAAAGTGTGCTGTCCTTATGGATAAGGTCAGGGATAAAATGCTCTTCTCATGAAGTACTCGGGGGTCAAAATGCCAGCAAAAATCATTACTATGTCATTCCTGTGAAAATTTACTAAGCGATCATGTCCTTAGAAATACTGATCGTCAAAACCACTTCAGATGTATTATTCACTTAATCATCATATTCATCACGTCAGCATGTATGTACATTTTTTTTGTTGTAAATTAGCAGTTGCGTTTCAGCTCTTAATTGCCAATAATTTACATTTACATTTTTTTTTAAATCAGACGAAAGCAAAAATCCGGACGATAGATTCAACACGTGGGGTCACTGAACCAAAAATGCACCAAGGTCTTCAAGAATGACCTATAATAACACGATCCAGAAGGAATTGGGCTGATATCATGCGTATCCTCAGAATAG
Organism: Chirona hameri; assembly: GCA_036785665.1. Classification (NCBI taxonomy): domain Eukaryota; kingdom Metazoa; phylum Arthropoda; class Thecostraca; order Balanomorpha; family Balanidae; genus Chirona; species Chirona hameri. The sequence goes on along the minus strand of JAXIVJ010000138.1, from coordinate 260,163 downwards.
AAAGCATTTTAATATTTCCCCATTAACTTATAATGGGGAGGTCACGAAATTGACCAGACCTTAGATCACCGATATACAAAAATCCGAAATAAGCGAATTGTAGGTACCATTACCCTTATGAAATTCGGTAAGTACGAAATCGATCGGCCAAAAACTGTGGCTGTGCCCCGCCGCGAGTCTGCACACTTTTTGGAGGTGGGGTCACGTGACCTGACCTGGTGAACTGACCTGAGATGACCCGAGGTCAGTAATTGTACAATATGTGGGCAATTGATGCCTTAACAGCTGTACCAAAAACGGTGGCGCGAAAAACCTTAGCCCCGCCCCCCCCCCCCCCCCAGCACGGCGCGGGAAATCCGAACGATAGATTCCCGGGGCCGGAGCAGGGGTACTATTGCATTTTCAATGGAGGTCCATCGTCAGGACAACGGATGTGGTTGTCTTGGGACCCCACCCTCTAACTCGGAAACTAAAAGGGCCAGACATACGCGGAAAAAGCATTCACAAGCTCTGAACAAGCGCACTCGAAGATTTTTTTTCTCAAGTCAATATTGAGGTCACCAGAGGTCATCGAAGGTCAGATTTTCAAGTTTTAGGACTTCGCTCCAGAAACCCCCAGATATCACAGAAACTATGACATCTAGGAACAAATGAGAGAAAAAAATGAAAAGCTCTTAAAAAATTAAATCGCTAAAGTGTCCTCGAATTTGAGCCCAGGTCAATAGTTTAAGCTCCAGAGCTCATGAAATGTCAAAAAGGCTTAAAAACAGTATATCACGAATAGTGTTTTGCCTAATAACCACAAGGCAATAATTTGGACGCCATCGTGCTTGTCTCGTCGAGACGCTTCGAGTCATGTTAGTGTTGACCAGGTCAGGTCAACTTACAAATGTGACCTCAGGTCAAGATCAAGTGGTGGTGACCCATGTAGGTCATGTTGCACATGGGAAGATGTGCCGCGACGAGATAAACACATTGGTGTCGGTTTCACTTCTCTATCGTTATTATCTCGAGAGTTATTGACATAAAAATGTTGGTGAACTCGGATGACCTCGGCTGACCCTGTAGGGGTCACTGAATAAAAATGGCACCTATGTCATCAACATTGTCCTATAATAACATGATCCAGAAGGAATTAGACTGCTATCTTGCGTCTCCTTAGAATAGGAAGCATCTTAATATTTCCCCGTTCACTTATAATGGGGAGGTCACGACATTGACCAGACCTTAGGTCACCGATATAAAAAATCCGAAATAAACGAATTGTAGGTATCATTATCCTTATGAAATTCTGTAAGTACGAAATCGATCGGCCAAAAACTGTGGCTGTGGTACGATTGCACACTTTTTGGAGGTGGGGTCACGTGACCTGGCCTGGTGAACTGACCTGAGATGACCCGAGGTCAGTAATTGTACAATATGTGGGCAATTGATGCCTTAACAGCTGTACCAAAAACGGTGGCGCGAAAAACCTTAGCCCCCCCCCCCCCCCCCGGCACGGCGCGGGAAATCCGAACGATAGATTCCCCCGGGCCGGAGCAGGGGTACTATTGCATTTTTAATGGAGGTCCATCGTCAGGACAACGGATTTGGTTGTCTTGGGACCCCATCCTCTAACTCGGAAACTAAAAGGGCTAGACTGACGCGGAAAAAGCATTCGAAAACTCTGAACAAGCGCATTCGAAGATTTTTTTTTCTCAAGTCAATATTGAGGTCACCAGAGGTCATCGAAGGTCAGATTTTCAAGTTTTAGGACTTCGCTCCAGAAACCCCCAGATATCACAGAAACTATAATATCTAGGAACAAATGAGAAGAAAAAAAATGAAAAGCTCTTGAAAAATTGAATCGCTAAAGTGTCCTCGAATTTGAGCCCAGGTCAATCATTTAAGCTCCAGAGCTCATGAAATGTCAAAAAGGCTTAAAAACAGTATATCACGAATAGTGTTTTGCCTAATAACCACAAGTGAATAATTTGGACGCCATCGTGCTTGTCTCGTCGAGACGCTTCGACCCATGTTAGTGTTGACCAGGTCAGGTCAACTTACAAATGTGACCTCAGGTCAAGATCACGTGGTGGTGACGAAAGTAGGTCATGTTGCACATGGGAAGATGTGCCGCGACGAGATAAACACATTGGTGTCGGTTTCACTTCTCTATCGTTATTATCTCGAGAGTTATTGACATAAAAAGGTTGGTGAACTCGGATGACCTCGGCTGACCCTGTAGGGGTCACTGAACAAAAATGGCACCTATGTCATCAACATTGTCCTATAATAACATGATCCAGAAGGAATTAGACTGCTATCTCCTTAGAATAGGAAGCATTTTAATATTTCTCCTTTTACTTATAATGGGGACTGGGGAGGTCACGAAATTAAACCGACCTTAGGTCGCTGATATTCAAAATCCAAGATAAACGAATTATATATATATATATATATATATATATATATATATATATATATATATATATATATATATATATATATATATATATATATATATATATATATATATATATATATATATATATATATATATATATATATATATATATATATATATATATATATATATATATATATATATATATATATATATATATATATATATATATATATATATATATATATATATATATATATATATATATATATATATATATATATATATATATATATATATATATATATATATATATATATATATATATATATATATATATATATATATATATATATATATATATATCTATCTATCTATATATATATACATATATATATATATATATATATATATATATATATATATATATATATATATATATATATATATATATATATAAACAAGCGGAATCAAGGTTCGGTTAATTGAGAGGCAGGAGGCAAGGTCCAAAAAGGAGAAAATTGGCAGCGAGTCTATGTTCCCAACATTTGAAATAGATTGTCATCATTATCGTCCTCCTATATTTGCTACAGATGGTCAGTTATTGTATGCCAAAAAATGGATATCTGTTTGGCGTTGCATCAGATTCATTTAGTCGTTGTGACGGCGTCCAGACTCCAGTGAAATGTTGATCGCTGTGAAATCCCATGTGGTTAGAAGTGCAGTGGCTGGCCCCGGGTGACACGTATGTACAAAGCTGAGCGCCTCTGGCCGGACCCATCCCGGCGCTGCAGTCAGTTGCGCCTGGACCGAGATCAGTGGACGACGCCATGCTGCTGCTCCTGGCATTCAGTGCGGCGCTGCTGGGGTCGGCCGCTGGCTCCACTGACGCCACTCTTGACATCACCTCCGCCATTGTCAACGGCCTGGCGGACGCCTGCCTGGGAGGTGCGGAGCACACCGTTACGAGGGAGCTAAAAACTGAACTGCAGCGTGTGCAGCAGCAGGTGACGGCGGCCCTGCAGCAGCAGCTGACGACAGTTCAGCAGCAGCTGACGACGGCCCTGCAGCAGCAGCTGGTGGCCATGCAGCAGCAGCTGGCGGCAGTTCAGCAGCAGCTGAGTTCAGCCCAGACCGCGTCCGAGGAATGTCCGGCCAACTGGGTCCACCGCGGCAACGACTGCTACCTGCTGCGTGCACTACCAAAGGCCACCTGGCTGGAGGCTCAGCAGGCGTGCGCCGCGTTCGACCGCAGGGCCCGGCTGGCGTCCGTCCACCAGGCGAACAAGCACCACGTCGCTCGTGTACTGGCCGACAGCAGTGAAGAGTTCATCTGGATAGGACTGTTCCGACTCTCTGGAGGCGACAACTGGGGCTGGACTGACGGAGCACAGCTGGACTACACCAACTGGTATTCGGGACAGCCCAATAATAAGGACGGAGTGGAGGGCTGTGTTCTCGTGGAATCGGAAGGAGGAACGCGTCATTGGCATGATTATGAATGTTCAGATAAATACGCATTTCTGTGCCAAATCGGCCTGAGTTAGCTAGCGCCTTCGTGACGGGCTTGTCCAAAACCAAACGATTCCTCCGTTAGAAGTATCCGATGACAAACCTTTCATGCGTTTGAGTCTTTGAGTTTTGGGTCCATGCTTTTTTACCTGCGGTGTAGCCTACGCTAACAAGGCACCGACAGCAGTACACTTGCACAGTACATGTGTATGCACATTACAGTGTGGCTTGTGCTAACTGAGGGGTGCTGGTGCATTAACAGCATGCTAGGCTGGGCAACGAGCGATGACCGACTAGTATTCCTGCCGTGATCGTTTACGTAGACAGTGCAGGGATATTTTTCGATGGATACAATTCCAGGCAGGGATGCTAATAGATGCTAAGGGATGCTACCTCTGGCACTGGTGGAGCCACTTTATACAGTAAGCCAGACAGTAAGACAGTACGTTTCACTAGTAGTTGTGCTTTTTCACCTAAGCTTGAAGACCACCCAACTTTGCACAGTTGTAGTGGTCCATATGTTTATCTCTGGTGTTGCTGAATACATACGTTTATACAAATTAAAGTCGTTACCGAACTGACGCGAAACGGATGTGACGTTTTTTCCATAGGGGAAAATCTGCACGTGAGCGGCCCCACCCGACCATCATTTAGCCGAGCCACCTAAGGCATTATTTTCAGAGGTTAAAATTCTTCGCAATTTTAACTTTAATTTGTTTTTACTTTAATTATTATTTTTTAATTTAACTTTAATTATTAGCAATTTCGCTTTAAATTCTTCGCAACTACTCGATCACTACTCTGCACACAAAACAAAAACATTTATGTCCTAGAAATATCGTTTTTTAAAATTAATCTTTGTCGGGTTTAGAAGCATCGCCTGCCGACGCACAACCCTGTCTTCCATATATGGTGGCGGCTGCGGCCACAACCCGCCGGCCGCGCGCTCGCCACTCAGCCTGCCCCTGCTGATCCGGCTGGCTGACCCGCCCGGTCACGTGACCGCCAGGCGCCAGCGGCCGGCGAGGGACGGCGACCGCGCTCGTTATCCTTCGCCGATGAAGAAATGATGGAATGCTGGTCGATCTAAACTACCGGACACTAGATCTCGACACCGGCTATCTTTATGTGCAATTTTGAGACTAGTTGTTCCGTATTTTCGGGACGTTATGCGGTCTCCTGTCCTTTGACCTTCAATTTGAACTCTAAGGTCATAAGCTACAGGCCAGGGAACCCTTAGTAGACGTTTAATATCAACATGGGCT